>PVKZ01000304.1:36812-636812 GCA_004027375.1 Macroglossus sobrinus
CCTCCCTCCCTCCCTCCTCCCTCCCTCCCTCTCTCCCTCTCTCTCTCTCTCTCTTTCTTTTTCTTTCTTTCTTTCTTTCTTTCTTTCTTTCTTTCTTTCTTTCTTTCTTTCTTTCTTTCTTTCTTTCTTTCTTTCTTCTTCTTCTAATTTATCTAAGAGGACAAATAAAGAGAATATAATACAAACTTTCTGCTGAATTCTTTAAATAGCTTTATTAGTTATATCGGCATATGACACATGTATACAAAGTTGTCAAATTGCTAGTTTGCGTATAAGTATAAAGCAATGAAATCATCATTAAAAGTAAGATAATAAATGTCTTTATCACCTCCAAAAATTTTCTTGTGTCATAATATAATCTTTCCTACCTCCTACCCTCCTATTTCTAATTAATTACTTATCTGTTTTCTGTCAGTGTAGATTAGTTTTCATTTTGAGTGCTTGGTATACATGAAATCATAAAGCATGCACTCTTTTTTTTCTTTGTTTTTTTTTTTTCACTCAGCATAATTATATTGCAGCTCATCCATATTGTTACACATATCAACAGTTTATTCTTTCTTATTATTTGGATGCCACAATTGTTTTTCCCCTTATCCACTGATCTGTATTTGGATATTTTCCAGATTTGGGTTATTACAAATAAAGCTCCTATGAACATTTATGTCAAAGTCTTTAAAATACCCTCCTAATAAAATACAAAAACAAGACATAGACTGGGAGAAAATGTTTGCAAAGCATATGTCTGTTAAAAAACTTGTGTTTTCAGTATATAAAGAACTCTCACAACTTAGTAAGAAAACAGACATACCAAAAAACAATGGCAAAATATTTTAACAAGAGCATCACAAAATAAAATATAAAGATAACAAATAAATAGGAAAAGATACTCAATATTATTAGTCATGAGAAAATAAAAAATTAAAACCACATTTAGGTATTACTATACAGCTATTAGAATTACTAACATCCAATTGTTAGCAAGGATATGGAGGAACTGAAACTGTTATAAACTGCTGGTGGAAATGTAAAATAGTGCAACTACTTTGGAAAACAATTTGACAGTTTATTTTAAAAAGTTAAACATGTACCTATTATATGACTCAGTCTGTTCATATTTACTGAAGGCAAATGAAAATACATACCCTTTCTGCTGAGTTTATTCTCTTATTTATTCGATTACTATTTAGTTTAACTCATATCTATGTATGCTTCTCAGTTAACCTTTAGTTATATATCTGTCACATTGAGTTGTAAATTTTATAATACTATGCTAAACATTTTTTACTAAATTAATTGAGGTGACTGGTTAATAAAATTATATAAGTTTCAAGAGTATGCTGAACATATTTTTTTACATTGTGATAAAAATTTAAAAATTAACATATGCTTAATTTCTATTCACTAATTACACACAGAGTAAATGATAGATCTTTATTAATTTTGTAATAAATAACTAACTTTAACCCTGAAGATGGAGTCAGTACATTTTTCCATAGACCAAGAGTACATTTTTCCAGGTTGTTGATACAAAACGTATCTTCTTTTTAAGGAAGGTAGTAAAATGCATCTGAAGAGACAATTCAAAAGCCTCTGAAAAAAAGATAACTTGTCTTATCAAGTTAGACTATTATGTTAGTTCTATACTAAGGCCTGGATACTTTATGCCTCAAACACAGCAAGGAAGAAACATTAGTGAATTTGAAAATTAAATTGCCTCAAACACATTTTCATTTAGGCACAGACATTAGAAGTATTAATAACTCTAAGGAAGACTATTTAAATACAAAAGTTTAGACGGTCTAACAGATATGTAAAAGACACATTGAACATAAAACTGTTAATGAGCAATTCTCTGTCTTTGAGTTAATCATTAGCCATAATACAGTTACTATTGCAAGTCGATGATTTTTTGAAAATCTAAGATCATATTTTTAGTGTATTTGTAGTTTTAAAGCTGCAGATTTATGTTCTAAATTTCTATAACTTTACCAGTGACAATCTTTTTAAATTAATTTTTATTTTTTAATTACAATTTATTTTCAATATTATTTTATATTATTTTCAGGTATGCAACATAGAGGTTAGATATTTATATAATTTACAAAGTGATCTTCTTAATAAGTCTAGTACATAATTACAGTATTACTGATATGTTCCCTATGCTGTACTTTACACCCTCATGGCTACTTTGTAACTACCAATTTGTACTTCTTAATCTCTTCACCTTTTTCACCTAGCCCTCCAACCCCACCTCTGGCAACCATCAGTTTGTTCTCTGTATCTATGTGTCTGTTTCTGTTTTGTTTGTTTATTTTTTCTTTGGATTCCTCATAAAAGTGAGATCATATGGTATTTGTCTTTCTTTATCTGATTTATTTCATTTAGCATAATACCCTCTAGGTCCATCCGTATTGTTGCAAGTGTTAAGATTTCATTTTTTATGGTTAATATTTCATTTTATATGTGTATTTTACCACTTCTTTATTGAATTGTCGATTGATGGGCATTTAGGTTGCTTCCACATCTTGACTATTGTAAATAATGCTGCAATGAACACAGGGGTGCATACATCTTTTTGAATTAGTATTTTGGATTTCTTTGTATAAATACTCAGAAGTGGAATTGCTGGGTCATAAAGTAGTTCTATTTTTAATTTTTTGATGAACCTCCATATAGTTTTCCATAGTGGCTGCACCAATTGGCAAGCCTTCTAACAGTGAACAAGGGTTCCTTTTTCTCCACATCCTCATTAACACTTAATTTATTGATGATAGTCCTTCTGACAGGTGTGAGGTGATATTTCACTGTGATTTTAATTTGCATTTCTCTAATGGTTAGTGACATTGAGAATCTTTTCACATGTCAACTAGCCATCAGTATGTCCTCTTCGGTGAAATACCTATTCAGGTCCTCTTGCCATTTTTTAATTGGATTGTTTTTCTAGTGTTCAGTTGTATGAGTTTTTTTTATAAATTTTGATATTAACCTCTTATCAGGTGTATTATTAGTAGATATCTTCTTTCAATTGATAGGCTTTCTTTTCATTTTGTTGATGGTTTCCTTTGCTATACAAAAACTTTTTAGTTTGATATAGTTTCATTTATTTTGTTTGTTTGTTCGTTTTTCTTGCCCAAGAAGATATTTAAGAAAACATATTACTAAGAGCAATGTCAGAGAGTTTATTGCCTACGTTTTCTTTCAGGAGTTTTATGGTTCTGGATTTTACATTTAAGTCTTTAATCTACTTTGAGTTTATTCTTGTATATGGTATAAGAAGGTGATCCAATTTCTTTTTCTTTTTTTTTTTTGCATATATCCAGTTTTCTGAATATCATTTATTGAATATACTGTCTTTACCCTATTCTTGCCTACTTTGTCATATATTAATTGACCATCTAGGCATGGGTTTAATTCTTGGGTTCTCTGTTTTTTTGATCTACATATCTATTTTTATGCCAGCACCATGCTCTTTTGATTACTATAGACTTGTAGTATAGTTTGATGTCAGGTACCATGATACCTCCAACTTTGTCCTTTTTTCTCAAGATTGCTGTGGCTATTCGTTATCTTTTGCGGTTCCATATAAATTTTAGAATTATTTGTTTTAATTCTATGAAAAATATCATTAGTATTTTAATAGAGATTGGATCTATAGATTGCTTTGGATAGTATGGAGATTTTAGTGACATTAAATCTTTCTATCCATGAGCACAGTATATATTTCCATTTATTTGTATCCTCTTCAATTTATTTCTTCAATGTCTTAATTTTCAAAGTATGGGTCTTTTACTTTCTTAGTTTAATTTATTCTTAGTTTTTTTTGATACAATTCTAAATAAGGTCATTTTCTTAAAGTCTCTTTCTGATAATTCATTATCTGTGCATAAAAATGAAACTAATTTCTGAATGCTAATTTTTATTCTACTAATTTGCTGAACTTATTTAATAGTTCTAAGATTTTTTTTTGAATTATTAGGGTTTACTTTAAATGGAATTATGCCATCTACAAATGACAATTTTATTTCTTTCTTTCTAATTTGGGTAACTTTTATTTCTTTTTCTTGTCTGATTGCTGTGGCTAGAACTTCCATTACTATGTCCAATAAAAGAGGTGAAAATGGAAATCTCTGTCTTATTTTTGATTTAAGAAAAACAGTTTTAGCTTTTCTCCATTGTGTATGATATTAGCTATGAGATTGTCATATACGGACTTTATTATGTTGAGATGTGTTTGCCCTATTATCACTTTGCTGAGAGTTTTTATTATAGATTCTAGATTTTATCAAACGCTTTTTCTGCATCTGTTATGATCATATAATTTTTATCTTTCAATTTGTTAATGTGGTGTATCACATTTATTGATTTGCAGACATTGAATCAAACTTGCATCCCAGAAATAAATACCACTTGATTGTGGTGTATGATCTTTCTAATATATTGCTCAATTTGGTTTGCTAATATTTTGTTGAGAATTTTTGCATCTTTGTTCATCAGGGATTGCAGCCTATAATTTTCTTTATTTGTAATGTCTTCATTTGGTTTTGGAATCAGGGTAATGCTGGCCTTGTAAAATGACCTTGGGAGCCTTCTCTACTCTTCAATTTTTTAGAATAGTTTGAGAAGATAGATGTTATCTCTTTGAATATTTGGTAAATTAACCTGTGAAGCCAACCAATGCAGGACTTTTGTTTTTTGGGAGTTTTTTTGATTAGTAATTTGATTTCACTAGTAATAATCGGTCTGTTCAGATTTCTTTTTTTTTACCTCTTGATTTAGTCTTGGAAGATTATATGTTTCTAGGAATTTATCCATTTCTTCCAGATTGTTGAATTTGTTTGCATATAATTGTTTGTAGTATTTTCTTATAATCGTTTGTATTTCTGTGGTATCAACTGTCACTTCTTTTTCGTTTTTGATTTTTATTTGTGTATGCTCTTGTTTTCTTGGTGAGTCTAGTTAAAAGTTTATCAATTTTGTTTATCTTTTCAAAGAATCAGCTCTTGATTTCATTAACCCTTTACTGTTTTGTTTATTTCTGCTCTAATCTTTATTATTTCCTCCTTTTACTCTGGGCTTTGTTTATTGCTCTTTTTCTAGTTTCTTTAGGTGAAAGGTAGATTGTTTATTTGAAATTTTTTTTTGTTTACTGAGCTGGGCCTGCATTGTTGTGAATTTTCCTATTCAGACTGCTTTCACTATGTCCTATAAATTTGAGATCATTGTGTTTTCATTTTCATTTGTCTCATGATATCTTTTGATTTCTTCTTTGATCTCATTGTTACCTTACTAATTGTTTAGTAGCATGCTAGTTAGCCTCTATGTGTTTGTGTTTTTCAGTTATTTTATTTTCATTGATTCTTAGTTTCATACCATTGTAGTAGGAGAAGATGCTTGCTATGATTTCAATTTTTTTTTAATTTATTGAGACTTATTTTGTGGTGTAACATGTGATCAATACCAGAAAATATTCTATATTCACTTGGGAAGAATGTATATTCTGCTGCTTTGGTGTGGAAGGTTCTAAAATTATCAATTAAATCCATCTGGCCTAATGTGTCATTTAAGGTCACTGTTTTCTTGTTGATTTTCTCTAGAAGATCTACCCATTGTTGTCAATAGCGTGTTAAAGTCCCCTATTTACTGTATAGTTCTCCCTTTATGTTGGTCAATATTTACTATATATATTTAGGTACTTCTATGTTGGGTGCATAACTGTTTACAAAGGTAGTTTCTTCTTGTTGGATTGATTCCATTATCATTATAAAACGTCCTTCTTTGTCTTTTATCATAGCCTTTGTTTTAAAACCTATTTTTTCTCATATAAATATTGTTATCACAGCTTTTATTCATTTTCATTTGCATGAAATACATTTTTCCATCCCTTTACTTTTAGTCTGTGTCTTTTGATCTGAAGTGTTCTCTTGTAGAAAGGATATATATGGGTACTGTTTTCTTATCCATTTAGGTACCATTTTGGTACCTTGTGTCTTTTGAGTGGAACATTTATTCATTTACATTTAAAGTGATTATTGATAGATACGTAGTTATTGCCATTTTATTATCCATATTGATGTTCTTTTTATTCCCCTTTCTCTTCTTCTTAAATAAGTCCCTTTTACATATTTTGTAATACTGGTTTGGTGGTGATGAACACTGTTAGCTTTTTCTTGTCTGGGAAGCTGCTACCAGTACCTTCCCTGGGTTCACTTAGCCAAAGGTACATAGGACCACTAGGTTGGCCACGGAAAGAACCTCAGGTGGTACAGGAGATGGGTGAGGCAGGGTCTCAGGGAGTCACCAGAATTGAGCGAATTGTTTTCACTCAGTTCATGTAGATTCAGATATTGTGCCAGTGTTGAGCCTGGGGCCATTCAGTAAGAGGCATATGCACAATAATGCCAGCCACTGCCTGCCTGAGGCCTATGGGCCTTTGCAAATCTTTAAGAAAGACTGCAGCATAATCAAGGCTGGCCTCCCACTTCTGAAAGAGCCTGTTATGGGCTAAGGTTGGTTGCTTGCTGCTGAAAGAGTACTAGTAAAAATCTTAAGACATATTGGCAAGTCAAAACCACAGTTCATGAGATTTATATTATACAAATATAAACATTATAATTCTATTTTATTGGTTTGTTTTATTCTTGCCTCAACCTAAAATGTAAGTATTTTGAATGGCATAAAATAAACATTCAGTTTCATTTAAAATTGTCTCATTTTGGCACTTATAATTTCATCTTCCCAGAACATTTCTATCCCCTGTAATTATCGTTTCGCATTGTGAGTACAAGATCATATTTCCTGAAATTGATTCCTGACTATAAAATAGAATGTTGTGATAGTGTCCAGAGATTTAATGTTTTTGACAGACTTATCTATGAAGTGGAATAATATTTCTCAGGAGTACTTTTAGGAATGCTTAGCTAATGTTTTCGAAAAACACCCTAGTAATTTGTAGAAGGTGACATTAACCTAGTGGATGCTTAGATTCAAATGTGGCAGAAAAAAATCTTTCATTATTATTACCAGTCACAAAGATTAAATTATAATGTCACAAAGATTAAATTATAACTACCAACAGTCAATATTTTCTAAAATTGAAAGTCAAAGAAATTTTTATTTTATTTTAAGATTGTATTTTTGGTTGATATGTAAATAGTTCAATATTACAATTCACTCAGAATGAGTGAGAAAATATATGTTTATAGAATTCCATAAAACATCAGATATTCATTCGAGACTTTATAAGCTATTTAGTTAAAGTGTGAGATAAATATTTTTTAAACACATTTATATATAATTACTATATTTAATCTCTCATTCTTTTCTTTTTTAAAAAGTTGTAGTTATTAATGTCACTTCATTTTATTTCATTTTGCTTGATATTATATTTCAAACTGTAATTTTTAAGGATTCTTATGGTAGTAACCACAATGCTCCCTTCTCTACTTAATACACCAATGTGATATAGAACAGTCATCTTCTCTGTAGTTTTATGAGAAATTAGTAACCTGCACCAGGCATGAACACTTTTAAATGATTGGAAGTCCCCAAGAGTTCCAATCTATACCTACAAGCTAATTCAGCCACTAAGGTGACATCAGAAACATCCCCGCAGCAAACACTGCTGCTGACACCTCACTTCATAACACACACTCATCACATTTAAAGGGACACCTAGAAGCCTTCTTTTCTATAGTATTCTGATTTCTAGATTCTAGAAATAAATTCTAGAAAGATACCACATGAAAACACACTTTGATATCTGAAGGGCAGCATTCAAATCTTGGCTCCAATACTTTTTTATTAATTATGTGATCTTAGACAAGTTTCTTAACTTCTCTGAGCATTGTTATCTGTAGGATAGGAGTATCAGTACCAATATCACAGAGCTGTTATAAAACTTAAAAGAGCTAAAACTTTTATAAGTAGGACAATGAATAGAAAATTTTTCTCTTGAAAATATATTATAGGAACCTTCTTTAGCTAAAGTAATTTATATGTGATCCTTTACGAACAATACTATCCATTCGATAAGCATTTATTGAATGCCTAATACATGCCAGGCACCACAGTCAGGGAACCAGTTGAGAAGTGTTTCAAGTATAAGACTTGAAATTACCTTTAAATTCAAATGACACCTACAAGGACAAGCAGGTCCAAAGTAGTGTCTGGGAAGGTACAATTTCCTTGCACTTTTAAAAGGCGAATGAAAAATTATTTCCATTTAGTTGGAGAAGACATTTGTAGAGACCTATGCTCTCAGCAGTGGCACACACAGCCCCATCTCTCAAAGAAGCTGCATGGAATTCAGCTAGTAGGCCAGAGATTTACAAACTTGGGCATCCAACATGAAAGCTAGAAGCCTAAAGGTTTCTCTTTGATTGGAGTGGTAAAGACAAAGAATTAAGAATTATAAAATATGATACAATGTCAAGCGAAACAAAGTGGAGCACAAAGGTATCTCTGCTGTGGTTACAACAATATTTATGTATTGACAAACTAAAAAAGAAAATGGAAAAATGAAGGCATTTGATATGTCAGCATAAGGACATTGTGAGTAAACTTTTCTCCTATTTCATGTCCTTTACTTTTCCAATAATGTTTCTTAGGCAATAAATACAGGTCAAGAGAAAACAAAAATAAAGACTAAAAAAGTAAAGAAGTATTGTAAAACTACCATGAGCATGTGAGAAAATATCAAATTGAAACAAAGAGTTTTTTATTTAAAACATTATTATGAAATGCCATCCAAAATAATCCCTAACATGTGGAAAGTCAAAAACATGTTAGATCAAAACAGTGTTAATTAATTCAACAGACATTCCTCCTTTACTACGGACGTCTTCTTCTCCCCATTGTAGAACTTCTTTCCTTCACCCAGAGACCCTGGGTGTCCAAGGCTCTGCCCCGTTCTCTTTCCTCCCCTGGGCCCCTCTCTGGTCACCAGTTCTGAACGATATCTGTTTGGCCCGTGTATTTTCACCAGAATGATGAGTTCTGGTGGAAAAGGACTGCTCTCTGTTCTTATGAACACAAGAATGATAGCTGTGTTTTGTGACTTTTGCATTATAGATAAAAAGAAGACTGCATAGGGAAATTATCTGATCTAGATTAAAAATCATAGTACTCCAAGGTCCTTTGAATAAAGTTTTACTGGACTAAAAAAAATTCTAAACTGTAACCTATCTGTTTTTTCTAGTTATCCTTTTATAACTTTTTATAACCTAGGTAATTACAAAAGAGAGTTAGTATATATTGTGATAATAATTACTTTTGCCTGCTAAAAACAGTCTGGGAAAATGTAAAAAAAAAAAAAAATTAACTGATGCTTTTACTTCCAATACAAACACTAGTCCATTCTGGAAAGTTCTCCAACCTAAATTTAATGAACATTTTTATTCCTAGGAAGTTTCTTAACTTCTCTGAGCATTTTTATCTGTAGGATAGAATTATCAGTACCAATATTTTGTACCAATTGGTATCAGTACCAATTATTATGCATTTCCATTATGCATGGTTATGAAATTGTTCCCTAAGTGTTCTATACCTATGTATTTAACCTGTCAATTCTATTGTTGATTCCTTCCAAAAAGTGAGCAAGACTTTTCTTACATTTGCACATTCTCTTTGAAATGGTTCTTAAGTAGATACTTGATTAGTTTAATTAATTGAATAAAAAATAGGGAAAATATTTATATAGTTTATAAAATTTTACTACTAAAAATAAAATATTTCTTGACAAAGAAACTAAATTGCATTAATTTGGATAGTCATCCCTATAAAATGAAGTGGCTATTTGACTATTAATAGTATGTGTGCCATGGCACCTGCTGTGTTCTGTCTTGTGCATGCTGCATGCACAGGCTGGACACAGTCATGGCGAGTCGCCTAGAATCCCTCTCCAGTACTGAAGCCCTCATTCCGCAGATGCTGGTACTATTGCCTGCCGATAGTGTACGCCTCTCCAGAAATTGCCCTAAACCACAAATATTTGCCTAACTGAAGGCTCTTATCCCCTCCCCAACAACAGCCCTTTTTACATCCTTCTTCAAATAAGGACAGTTATAAAGGACCTTCTCTGCTCCCATGAATCCTATGAGATCAGTTATGCCTTCTTTTGTATCTGCATCACAATTCAATCTCCTACACTCACTCCTGCTTTCCTCACTCCCTTATAGGAGTGTTTCCAAGGCACCATTCAAGAAACCCCCTGCACACAAACTTCCATCTCCATGTTTGCTGCCTGAGAATATAACCTGTGACAATCCTGTCTTATGCCTCAAGAGAAAATATAACATGAGAAAGAAAAATAATTTGCCCACAGGCAAACTTTGCTTCCAAAATATCTGCACTTGGCATTCTGTGTTTCCTTAAGTAGGAAAGAACAGCAGCTAAGATGTTTTAATCCTTTTATACCTCCTGTGGTGGCTCAGTCTGGGCACTCCCTTGTCAGGTATTAAAACTATTTGAATCCATTTAACATGACATTAGAAACTCCTTACCCATTATGTATATGCCAAGAGAAATGTACTGCTACCTATCAAGCAGAGCTAATTAACATTTAATGAGACATGTAAAGCACTATTACATGATGAAAAAGAAAAACAAATCCATAGTAAAAGATATCAGTAATACTTCTCTTTGTTTTATTTGCAGCATAACCCAGAATTTGGAATAAAAATACAATTATATCAAGTCATTTTTTCCAGTTAACTTTTCAAACTCCAAATTGCACTTATAAGCAGGAAGCCCAAATGAGGCTGGGAAGGCATTCAAAGAGAAATTAAACTGTAACATTTTATTTCTTTAACAAAAGTCTGAAGCAAATAAGATAAAATACTTTTATGCATTAATTCTGAGATGATGTATATCTGTATTACTTTTAGTATTTTTCTATATTTATAATTTTTTCATAAAATGTAGATTAATAGCTCTATAGCCAGTAGAATAAATAAAATCTTAATTCACCAGGCACCCAATAACACATGGAGGAGATCATTCTGTTTATCTTAAGCTGATTTATTTGAGAATGAGTTCAGCTTCAATTCCTCTTCAGGGCCTCCTAGCACTAATTGCCTGAGTGGGTGCATTGCCAAGGTATCATCACTGTGCCACAAACACAGTGGCTATGTCCCCTTTCACTGACCTGGCAACTGAGACTTATTTATTCTTTATTTTCCCATCAACCCAGCTACCTCTTCTTATTCTTTGGAAGAATGACTATGCAGTCCTCGCTTCTAGTATGAGGGTCTCCAGCTCAGAATAAATTCTTCCTCTCTTTCAGTGCTCTTTCTTTGTCTTGCTTTTCAGCAGTCCTCAATTTGCATGTCAGGGCCAAAGTTTTTTCTATTTTGATCTACTCAAGATTCTGTAGAGCTTCATTCAGCAATTTTAGAAGTGTGCAGATGTCCTAACAAATGAAAAATAATTGTTGACAATCTTTATAAAGAGCAATCATAAAACAGTAATTGTAAAAGGTAGAATTATGCTTGCTTTGTCCAGAACTTGGGTGTTTGGCATTTAAGTTTATCTAGAATATATCTCACACCTAAAACTTAAGCCAAAGGGGGAGGGCAGGGAAAGCCTCTGAAAAGTGAGAGATCAAGTCCACATATTAAGTCACATATTTAGTTTGCTTAGAAGAATATCCCTCAGCCTGAGATAAGAAAGTTTTTGCCTTATTTTAGATACAGTTTTACTAAGCTGATCATCTGGGTTTCATGCTCTCTGAATATATATTAAATTGGATGAGTCAAGAAGGAAAAAAATAACAATAACAATAACAGTAATGATGCTAACTAGACACAGAAGAGACTAGAATTTTCTGAAAATAAATAATATAAATTTAAAAAGAATAATATCATAGGGCCAGTTAATGCAGAGACTCATGTTTAAAAAAAAAAAAACTTAGTAGACATTAAAGACCTCTCAATAATGCTGCACAGTAAGATAAAAAAAAAGTACTGATAAGATAGTTATTAGTAAATCAAAGGAGTCTACAGTACATATTAGAAAGTTTTCTACCCATCCAAAATGAAAAAATTAAAATATATACTTAAAGCTGCCTGAGAAAATTGGCCATAACAGTTCTTTCAATCAAGTCCAAAGATGTCACTTCTGTGTTTAATCTTTTTTCATAGTTTGTATTTCCACAACCATGGTCTCTAAATGGAGGTACATTCACCTCAAGGGGGAAAAACAACACAATCCTTTCAAGTGTAAGAAGAGAATATTGAAATATTTACATTTATTACATTATATATTATATTTAAAAAGAAATTCATTATGTTGTATTGACATTAAATGTATAGGTAGGCCCCAGTGTCCTCCTTCAGTTCCACTGATAAGTGAGCCCATAATTAAAAAGCAGAATTGGAGTATCAGAGTGCAGTTTGATGATGACATCCTGACTCATTTACTTTCAGAGTATTGTAATGTAGTGTAGTTTATACATATCAGCAAATGAATTTATCATCTGTATTACTAAGCCTTTACTAAACCTCAGAAAATAAGTTGCTTAAGAACATTTCCCCGAAGAATTCGTTGAAGACGACACTAATAATGTCAGTACAAAAGAGCCATTAAAAATATTATAAAACTGAAACACCTTCTTCCTTAACACGAGCTTTTCCCAGTCACATCACAAGGTAAAGAGAATGATCTAGAAAGATTTGAGAAGATATTAGGCAAAAAATTTCAACATTAAGAAGATTATTAGAAATACTAATTTATATCTGCCATCATTATACATGAGCCTCGAAGCATATACTGTACCTTGAGATACCAGCTAAAGACAATATAAAGCCATCTCTATTAGCAAACCCCTTAAAATGACATTTTAACACATCCCCTTCTTGAAACTCATGTTTTTTTATGTGTTTAGTAATGTACATCATTCATTTCACAACTATTTACTGAGTCCTCTCTGTGCCAAGTACTGTTATGAACACTTGAGAAATATTAACAACTAAGTCAGATGTCTGAAAAAAGGTGTTTTGAAAAACTATCATGTAGTTCATATATAGTGAAGGAAATTTTTTAACAAATGGTATGTATAATATAAGAACTTTGAATACTTTTGGTATCCAAAGGAATGATTTACATGGCAAGCAAGAATCTTCCTACATATGTGACTTTAATTCTTGCCATTTATAGTCTCAAACTTTATTCCCCTATAATTGACAATTTACATTGCTTTAAACATTTCATTATACTACTGCTCTCCTTGGTGTTTTGTGTCTCTCTCCCCTCTGATCTGAGTGCATCATCTACCCCTATTTCTTTCACTTTCTTGTTTCTCATGTCTCCTTTTTTATTTTGTATCATTCAATACCCAGCTCAGTCCCTCTCCTCTGTGTAACCTCATGTAGTTTTTCTCCAGGATGAATAAATCAGTTCCTTTTCTATGCCCTCCATTACAGTACCTGGTATACAAATCCATTATTGCAATTATCACACTGTTCTGACACAGTTTGTTGACATAATTATGATATTTTTGAGAAAGAAATTACAACTTATCCTCTGTTTTACCTCCAAGCCCAGTTCAATGTCTGGCACACAGTAAGCCTTATAAAAAATTTTAAGGGAAGCTTATTAAACTAATCTTCAAGTCATTTTCAGATAACTAAAATTTTATTTCTTTTCTTTCATCATAGAAATTTAATTAAGGGATTAGCCTTGCTGGTTTTCCAAGTGAATATGTGTCTGGTCAACCTGAAATTAATAGAAGTGTTTGTATCATGTGCTATCTTGATTTTTTACAGTATCCAAAAACATCAACCTGCTTCTGGCCTGGCAATGTTTGTTGCACAAACAAGATGGTTATAAATGTGTGAGGTAGACTAATATGCTTACATTGGAGCAAGATTGCTAAAAGTTGCATATAATTTTTTTCACTTCCAGAAAACAAGTGGAACTAGAGAGTCAGTGTGCTCCCAGTAGCATCTCACTTCCTTATTAATTTTATTGAAAAGTCACTTTGAAAAGATGAGTGACAGATACACTCTTTACAACTATGAAAACTTGTGAGGCCTGTAGAATTGCAGGAACCCTAATTGTGTAGTTTACAAAACACCAAATAAATTTCAACTACCAAGCCTTTCATTTGGCATTCTGATGAGCTGTTTCTTGCCTCTGGTTACATTGTTCATTTATGGCCTTTACTGTCACAGACCTTGTGCTGCATGTCAAGATAAAGTCCAGAAGATTCCAATGATCTATGACCCAAGGAAGATAACATTGTGGGTGAGCCATGAAGAATATAGAGATGAACTTTGGTAATTTTAGCCACTTAATGAAAACCTATATCCACAAGTATAAGAGAGAGAGAGAAAAAAAACAGTAACGAGGTTCAGATGCAATAATGATTGCAATAAAAAGTATGCAGAAAGCAACAGGAAATGCCTAACAGAAAATATGCTAGGGAACATTTTTTTGTTCTCATTACTTTGACAATAAATCCTAATATTTTCCAGAAATTTGGATGAATACGATAAGCAACTATGTTTATAGTAATGTGTGATTATATTTATTAAATTAGAAACAGCAAGAAAGTCATGTATTGTTTGTTATTTTGGGAAATGATGAACTAAAGAGACTGGTATCTATAGAAATTCCAGACTACTGTTGGTCCCATTAATTTTTATTATAGTCAAAATGAAGTCAAGATTACATGTTCTATAAGAGCATCTTGACTAAGCTAACTTACTCAATTATTCTCTTCTTGGTATTGATTTAGTTCCATTGCCTCCTTAAAACTCTTTATAATGCTACATTTGTTATGTACTTTATCTACATCTAAAATGTAGATCTTCTACTTGTCACATAAATTATAGAAATGTCTAATCACTATGTTGTACACCTGAAACTGATATAATACTGAATATCAATCGTAGCCAAAAAATAAATTTAAAAAAATTTTCAAAGAGTTCCTTCCTAAAACTGACCTTTTATTGTAGTCCAAGTACAGAGTACTCAACTATTTTTTAACATGTAAAAACAAGTTTTAAAGCCAATATTATAATTAATGAAATAAATAACTCAACATGGGCATTTGCAGTGAACTATGTGTACAGTGAAGGAAAAAAACAAGCTGTTATAACTTAAATTAGTGGCTTTATGCATTTTTTTGCTTCAATAGAATTATTTTATTATATGACATTTCATGTCAAAAGCCACCAAATAAAATACATAAAAGTGGAGCATGTCTGGTGGAACTTGACTTTAGGGAACTAGAGCTCTTTTTCTTGAGGTCTCTTGCTCATCTCAACCGTTTCCTGAGATGCTGTCATTGAAACCTCTGCTCCTAGAAATTCAATGTAAAAATTACTGTTTTAAAGTATAAGATTTTTTAAGAAAATAAAACTAATACTTCTGTGCCAGGTAGTTTACACATATATTGTTATTTAATCTTTTAATCCTCTTTGTAGATGGAATATTTATCACCATATTACTTCTAAGGAAGCTGAAATTCAACACAATGAAACCATCTACCTAGGCATGCTGCTCATCAGTGTTATAATTATGATTTCAGTTTACATCTGTCCATTTCAAAGGCCCACTTTCTTTTAGTCTAGCTTCTGTATTCCTAGAAAAAATTAAAGAGAAGGGGAGAAACAGCAGTCCTGTGATTAGACCCTCCTATAAGAATTTATCTTTACATATTAAAAAAAAAACTTGTTATTCTCTAGGTTAAAGATATTAAGTTGCTAAATTGGCATTTGAGAGTCCAGTAGTTTGCTGGGATCGAGTCTACAGGGTACAATGTTTATTTTTCACCAAACCTGTGTGTGTGTGCTGGGCTCTGACCAGGGTTGAGGTCGTGGGGAACAATTTTGTCACTGCTAAACTGCCGTAGGTCTTCAAGCCTGGCTGCACATTAAAATCATCTGAGGAGATTATCAAACAAAATGATGTCTTAGACCCACCTAGAGATGGATTCTGATAGTTGGTAGAGGGGAGGACCTAGACGTTGGCGTTTTTATAAGTGATTTACAGGGTAATCAGAGCTGATATCAAGAAAGAGCTCAGGAAAAATTTAATTGTAGAGGTACACTATGATCTAAGCTGTGGAGGAGGAGAGGTTAGAAGTCGTGGGTGTGAGGATAAAGAATGCACTAAAGTTTAAACGTGTCTTTATTTCTCTGTTGAAAAAAATAGTTAGAAAACTCAGTAAAGAATTTTAGAAGACCTTTTCCAAAATAAGGTCTATATCTAAAATGTTAACAAACTTCCAAACTCTTGCTATAAAGTTTCTACCTTAAATCTCTACTTGTCAAAAGCTTAAACCAGAACAAGAAAAATTAGAAACTTACCTATAGATCAAAACAATTGAATTATAAATTACAATTATGGATTTTCATTCTTATTTCAATCAAGTTTTAATTTTTATAAAGTGAGAATATTTTAAACATTAGAAAATCCTTTTAATAATCAAATTACATTATTGTAGAAGAAACTATCTAATGTTTTAAAAATTAGGTCATTAGTTGCTTTGAACTGATATTATTTTACAACATAAAAAGAACGAATTATTCTGAACTTATTTATCCAACAATAATATTGGATGACAATAAAATATATCTTTTCATCAGAAATGTCTAAACAGTCAAAGATTAATGGAGATAATAAGCAACTAATGGATTGTATGCAGGTCTTAGAACGTTATCCCATTTAAACAAAAACTACCTGAATGGCTTTTTCTCAAACATGCCCTACTCGAAAACTTTAGATTTGTAAAACTGTCTCCTCTTTAAGAAACTTGCTGAATCTGCTAGTGATTAGAACTAAAAATTTAACATGGAATATAACTAAGGGCATAAACATTTGACCAAAAAAAAAAAAAGCCCTACTTCGCTGAACCATCTAAATCCAAGGAAGATGAGATATAGCAAAGAACATAACAGAATATAATTCCTGGCTAAGGTTTTTCTGAGCCTAGTAACATGCATGATGGCATAGGCATTATTTTCCAGATTTCAGATGTCTGTTCCTTTTATATCAAAGATAAAAATGAGGTTCCGATAATTTTTCTTTCTTTGATTTCTCCTTAGCCTCTCTCCTCACTTTGCCATATGCTATTAACTGTTCAATTCCATCTGTGAAAAAAAGACTTGCTTCCCCCAGTGCTGCCACCACTAACAGAAAAACCCAAAGTAGAGCTATTCCTCTGCCACTTATAATCTTTTTTTGAATTCCTTTTTAAGAACTTCTCAGCACTTGTACCACCCATGGTGAAAAGGCTAATTTTCATCCCAGATACTCAGACATTTGCTCTACAGAAACTTTTTAGATAAATTCACATCTACTGTAAACACAATGATATATTTATTTTATAGAATTTAATCCATCGTTTCATGTTTTCCTCAGTTATCAATAATACAATCAAGTTATGCATAACGATTAAACATTTGAAAAATTCAAGAGCCAATTACTTAATAAAACAACTTAATGTCTGTTTTTCTACAATATGATTATTTTTATGTTTAATGTGATTTTTCAAGACCTTAAATTTGGGCTACTTTAAACAACTGGAAAATTATAGTCACAACAAAAGACATGCTGAAAGTTTGATTCTCTCATCTAATCGCTCTGTATCCTTGGACAAGTCACCATTTCTCGGATCCTCACTTTTCTCATAGTAGGCTGAATATAATGTTATACCTGGTTTTCCCACTGCAAGGCATTATTGGAAGAATAAAATAAAATCATTTATGTAATGAAAATTAGTACCTAATTAAGTGTTATGTAAATATTAGCATGTTGAGTGTGCCATTTTTATTTTGCACTGACTTAATGAATACACTTAAGATTTTTATGTGTCCAATTGTAAATATAACTATGCTCAAAATATTAAGATTGTAAATATTAAGATGCAGGTAAACAGAGCTCCTAACATGAGAAATATATTTAATAAATATCACACTTTAAATTTTTTTAACAATTTATTTAAAATTCCCCAAAATTGAAGATTGAATTTTAAGGTAAAAGGGCAGGCAGTCATGTTCATCATGTTGAGCAAAATATATTTATTCAATGTTTTAGTTATTTTGTAAAGTTTTGGAGACTTCACATATAAGGCTAACCACTTAAAACTGATAAATTCTTCCCTGTTTTTTAGGTGATCAAACTAAGAAATAGAGAAGCTTAGTGACTACCCTATGATGGAAAACTAGGAGGTAAAGTGTGTTTGGAGCACCAGCCCCTTACGCTGCCATTATAACCCACTATAAAGTGCCTTCCCAGTTTAGAATCAGTACTGACCTGATCCTTAACCAATGTGCCCTTTACTGACATATACTATAAGAGCATGTGTTTTGTGTTTATAGTTAAATGTTAGTTTGCATATCACTTGAACACTTTGTCTGGTGTTACATAATTAAACTGGAAGAAACACTGTGGGATATGGAGTATCAGTATGACCCAAAATCATCAGAGAAGTCATAAGTTCTTTAAAGATAATGTATATTTGATTAATCATACAAAACAGTCTTGATTTTTTAATATTAAATTAATAATATTTGGGAAAGAGTATCTCTGCCTTACTTTTGAATTTCGTTTGTCTACAGCAAACCAATACCTAACAAGTATGTATACTGGCATGTGTTGTTTTCTAAGGACAATAATGGGTCATAGAACAAAAGAGATCATGCTCATTGTGGATATATTGTTATAATCATCAAGACATTGGCTGAAAAACTCTAGTTGTATTTATAAATTTATTTTGTTTTAGGTGGAATAATTCTAATTATAATTTATCACTTTGAATAGCAATTCTGTTTACAGTCAGAATTTAAATGAAATGGGATTCTCTGGAAAAATTTCTCTCCTTTAATTTTTTAAAAGTCTTTAGAATGTTCTCTGTTCCAGTCCATCAAGTCATGGGCTTTCAGTAAAACATCAATGGAAGAAAAAAAAAAGGAAAAAATTGTGTTAGCAAAAGGGTTTCATGAATCTTTTCTCTTAAAGATCTCCATTAACTTTTTGGTGCAACTACACTCAAATACTTTTTTATTTTAAGACAAAAAAGAAATATTTCATAATGAATATGGTCAAATTAATTTCTACAAAACAGAGTTCAAGATTTAAAGCTAGCCCCAGATAAACACTAATACCGCCAAAAATAGCAGATTCAGGATGTACTGCTAATCAATTATTTGCTGAAGTACCCCAAGGTTTGACTTTGCTGGTTTTCACATGAACTCTGTCCTGCAAGACCCACTAGCTAATGTCAGTAGAGATTTAATATCACATGTTTGTGCTTGGTTGAGAGTCCTGAAGTCCTTGGTTGGTCTCCTTGGCAAAACATACTTTTTTCAGGAGTTTTTCCTCTTGTTTCTCTAAAATTTTTCTTAACTATATTATAAGAAAATACAATTTAACATTAACTTTTAAAAAGCATAAGTATACAGTGCTATGAAATTCTTGATGAATTTTATTTTCTACCACAGATTATATACCATATAGGTGATAAAGAAAAGTGGGCAATTGGCCTTACTAAGAAAGGATATGTGATCTTTCTCCCACTTAGGGTTAGAACCCACATACTTTGAGCTAAAACTGGAATCTGAAAGACTGAAAATATGGTTATTTTGGATTTTTACTTGAGAGTACACATATATCTGAGTGTAGACTGCCTTCTAACACATACAGTATGTGTTTACATATCACATGATATAATGCTATATTTGGTGACAAACTCAGAATCAGTTTCTCATCTTGGTTCTTCTTATAGTATTATTACTTAAGTGATAGATTTGTAACCTTGACTTCCCCAAATGGATATGAGAACACATTAGAACACATTTTTCTCATGCATGTAATTAACCATAAGGCCATACTATTTTTACATATAATTTCTTCAAACAGCTTTGAATTTGTAAATTTAAATTTATTTTAACCAAAAATTTGGAGAATGTACAGCATTATACAAGAGAAGTAAACTGTTTATCTTGTCTCTTATTAGGGTTCAGGAATAAGATATTTACACAAATAATAACAATATAAAGCAGAACATGTATTTGTTTCAATCAAGGGAATATATTTTGATTTTCCTTTTCTCATGTGACAACTTACTTTAACTTTTCCCACGTGCTTTTCCTTTATATATTTATAATGTATGCCTTTAACATTTATGTATGATTGAAGCAATCTAAATTGTTAATTCTTCAAAGGAAAACATTTGTTTATACCTTCCAGTAGTTTGACAGTTGAAGTTTTGAATTTTCTCTACTGAAAAAAAAAAATCTAAATGAAATTGCTTAGAAGATAATGCCATTACCTCTCAGTTTCATAAAAAGCTCCTTTGCTATATGACTACCATGTTTAGACTCAGCACCCTACTTTAGTAACTGAAAGTAAAAGGTAAGAAATGTATAGAAGATAACTACTAAGATGGCTTTGATTTTATTTTTTGCTATATGACGTGTTCTATGATGGTTTCACTTCAAGTCAGACATCGTGACCTTCCACAATTTCAGAAAAATTCTCTTCATGATTGCTTCTTGTTAGAACTATAGTTCTTTTAGCACGTGTTTCCATCTGGAAATGAATCACCCAGTGATCCACATGTAGATCTGTCTCCAATGGCTCTGTCAAACACAAGGATATTCCAAGTCATGAGATGTTGGCTTTCCTATGTGATCACTGAGGATGATATTTAAATTTAATATGATATTTTAAGGTCAACATTTAAAGCAAAAGGTCCTCATTTATCCTATTCTTAAAATGATTCAAATGTAAATGTGGATTAAAGTTGAAGCCTGCTTCATTTTGGAAAATAGGTAAATTCTAATTTTCTCCCTTATCCTGATGGAAAAGAATTTTATTTATTTTTAATTTATTTTTCTTATGGCAAAGAATTTTATTTATTGAATTATAAAATTTTGTTTATTTTTCTTTTATGATGTAAATTTCTCCTCTATTATTTATAACAAATTTTTTAAATCAATTAACAAATCAAAGTAACCTAGGTTCTATCACAACTCAACAAACATACCTACCAAAGGATATGATGAGTTTAAAATAAGATTTTAGACCATATAGACTCACCAATTCTGTTATTGACAATATCAATGACCACAATTCTTATTGAACATGCAATTAATTATGTTTGTAAAATTTATACCTTTTTTTTTTTTTTTTTTTACCAAAAGTCACTATCACTGAGGAGAGGAGGTATTAAGTAACAGTAAGAATGATAGTATAATTTCACTTATAACTCCAACACACATAAACCTTGGAATAAAACATTCTCTGTGGGGGAAAAAAGCATCTTCTTTATTCTTCCCCCCTTATCAGATATAAAATGTGAATTTTGTACCATACATGATTCTTTAATGTACTGAGTTCAAAAGATGGAACTCACAAGATTTATTATTTACATTATATTTTGTATAGAGCATATAGTATGTATAATGTATGTCCTCATCTTATATAATTCTATATATCAGTCCTTGTCTTAGCTTAGGTTCTACAGAAATTAGAGCCTGAGACAAGAGTTTGCATGCAGGTTGGTCATTTGAGAAGTGATCCCATTTGTGGTAGTGAAGGACCTGAGAGGATGAAAGAAGGAGGGAGAGAATCAACATAGTAATTTGTTGATCATCACTATGTGGAAATAGATGCTCAATTTTTTTGGAACTTTCAAAGCAAGAGAATATAAAAATATCCCAGAATTATCTGTCTATAAGAAAAAAAATAAGTAGTTATTTTACATCCTCTCTGGGTTGAAAATTGTCCTTTAGGCTATAACTACCACATACTTCAAGACTGCACATGAGTGACAGGGTTCTGGTGAGCATCCTATCCTGTGTATCAGGAAAGCCCCAGGGCACAGAATAAGAAAAACTACCCCATAACTGAGGCAATACTCTTTTTGCACAAAGCAGATTGAAGTTTGTGGTGCAAAGGAGTTAACTGCAGCAATGTCTATGGATCAGATGAGACCCAGAAGACCTGAAGCTATACATGGCCAATAGAGTTTATTATATTTCCCAGGCTATTCAGTTATAATTCCTTCAGAGTAGCAATGCCCTACATGGGTTCTTTAGAATACATATATAATAATATTTGCACTCATTTTTATGTTCAAGTAAATATGAGAAATAAAGTGAAGTAGATTTCTTTACTCAACACTTTCTGAATATTTAATGTGTTGATGAGTTTGTGAATCTGAGGTTTTTAAATAATTTGCTTCCTAAAATTTTATTTTAATACTGAGGAAGCTTTTCTTCCTGGAGTACTTCAAAAGAATTAAGTGGCATAAAATAAAAAATTTTAAGTAATAGGTAATATATATTAAGCTTGTGTCATCTGTGGGGCCCTGCTCCAAGAGCTTTATGTGTATTAATGTATTTAACCTTTACAATTTTTCCCCGTAAGACAAGAACAATAATCTTCTCTATTCTACAGAAGTTGAAACTGAGGCACAAAGAAAACTGTGAGAAATTTGCCTTAGAATTTTAAAGATGATCCAAGACTAGAATGAATCTTTTGAGTAAGTGATGTATGTGGGTTTAAAGATGGATTAGCATATTTATTTTCCAATTGTGTCCTAACTTTGGTGTGTCTATAAATTCAATAGTTCATACTTATAGCTTATTTTAAAATATACTTTATACATCATAATTTTGAATATATTTTTAATAGATTAATATACATCCCATTAAAATATCATAAGATTCATTCTCTTTTTCTCTCTCTGGTTGTCTTTTAGTTATACTAAAAGCATCTTATTTTTAGTTCTAGGGATAACTCTCAGTATTTATTCTGAAAAAAAAGTCTTATTTTCATGACTAACTCTTTTAGTTACATTTTGAGTTTGCATGTAGTTATGTTAACAAATTAATTCAAAGTTGAGCTCATTAAATTCTCAAGGAATAATACTTTTAAGAAAATAATGATATTTTGGAAATTTAACTGAATTCTCCTCTCTAAGACTGAATAAATGTTTCATGAGTCTAGATAGAAAAATCTCAAGCTAAATTAATATCAGTTTAGAGTTTTTGCTTTGGTAAATGCCATTATATGTTGTTTGTCTCCAAGTTTTGTTATCTGACTTCTGTTGTTCTGTTCCCAAGATAATCTCATTCACCTTTATGTCTTTACCAATAATGTCTTCAGATAATTATGTATAAAATATTAGGTAGAGTACATTTTTAATAAATATAGGGTGGATTACTGAAATTTCAAACTTTTATGTCTTGTTATAGTAAATATCCAATCCATACTCCAATATACACAAAAGCAATATAACATTTATTTCACACTTATTCCAGACACTGTACTCCAGAGTTACATGTTCAATTCCACCTGAAAAATGGAAACACTGATATCTTCATAACAAGGTATTATAAAGAATGAGCAAACAAGTTATTGGCATCAGTATTGGTAAAAAAATTAGCACTAAATAAGTGAGTTGTAGGCCCTAAAACCAGAGGTCAGGAATTTACAGTCCATAGGTAAAGCCAGGCTCATCTGTTTTTGTAAAAAAAAGTTTTATTGGAACACAGCCATAATTATTTGCTATATGTTGTCTATGGCTACTATGATGGCTGTTTAGCTGATTAGTTGCAACAGAGACCATATGGCTCACAATGCCTGCAGTGTTTACTATATGGCCCATTACTGAAAACGGGGATGGGGAGCACAGCATAGGAAATGCAGTCGGTTTTAATGTAATGGCTAGGTGGAGAGCCAGAGGAAAGAGAGAGCAATTAGGGGGATTATTTTATAAACCGTATAAATGTCTAACCAATGTACTTTATACTTGAAACTAATTTAAAAAAAAAAAAAGAAAGTTTGCCAAAAAAAAGAAAGTAATACTTGTTATTCATAGAAGCACTTGTTTTTTAAATTCTCATTTCTCCCTGTGGATTTAGACTAAAGAGATTTGGTGTAAGGCAAGAATTCTATGTTCAACAGGATACTCCAATAATGCTTATGAAAAAAATAAGAAGTAAATTTGGAAAATTGCCCTAAGGAGTGAGTACTTAGAGATAAAATTCAAGGTTCTGTGACATTTTAGAAGGAGATGAATTTTTCAGAGATGAGGGAGTCAGATCACTCAATATGAATTGCTACTAAGGGAATCCTGAACTGAACAAGAAAGGAGAAAAATGTATTAAAATATACATTCTAATTCCTGGACAGAAATATTAGAGGACAAGATTTAATACTGAAAATAGAATATCTCAGTAATTAACCAGTTAAAATCATGAAGAGAGGACTCAAATTATGAAATTCAGGACATCGAGGAGACTAGAAGACCTGAATTAAGGGAACTGAGTCAAATCATGACAGAGGTATAAGCATTTTAAATTTGATGAAAAGACTTTCTCAATAGTCTAAGCGTTAGTAATCAGGCAGCAGAGTAAAAAAGGCAAGAACTAAGTAGACTGTACTTCTAAATGTGCAATCTTGCCAAATTATAAAATATATAAAATTATAAAATTATAGAATATAAAATATATTCTAACCAAATGTTGTAACTTTATTAATTGTCCATGTGCTGGCAGTCATGAAGACACTTGCTTTGAAGAACAGTGACAAGGGGTTCAAACCTTTTTATTTCTACATGAGGACTCAGAGAATGTCATCTCAGACTATAATATTACTTATTCTTAATTAGAAAGAATTAAAAAATTAAACCTACTTGGCTAGAAATGTTTTGGGTGAGAAGGTGCCATAAAACCAAGTCATGGCTGTTGTTTGGATAGTTAGTCATTCTACCCCAAATAGGACTCAGAGGATCTTTCTGGTAAGATACTTGATGATAGTAAACTTTCTGGCAAATCTGAGAACAATACGGAGTAGAAAAATCTTATGCATACTGAGTCTTGCTTTGAGACCAATGAGCACATGCTCTGTTTTGAGCTTGCAGCTTTCCTTCTGAGATGTTTGGAAATAAAATCATTAGTAGGAACCTTCACTCCAGCTTTGAATGTATTCACAACCACTTATAGACAAGCCTTCAGTACTTTCTTCTACTTTTTCCATAACTTTTCTTGGACCTATCTAGTCCACTTCAGTAATCATTCACATACATACAGCTTAATTTAATGTCGAAGTAAGTTTGTCTCTTAAGATGACATGCACAAGCAGGATGGAATCTGCATGAAAAACATATAAACTTTTATTTCTAATCAGGAAAGAATTTTCCTGGCAGTGGATTTAATTCACTCATTCAACTCCACCCTCCTTTATAAGCAATGCCTAATCATCAAGTGGGTTTCTCTATTTATTTTGCCATTTAAAAATTTAACATCAACCAAGGATCTGCTTTCAATTTTTAGAAACCATGCCTTTTCTCTTTGAATATTTTCAAGTCTTTAAATAAAACAACATGAGAAATAATTCTAAATAGAACCATAGAGTAGTTTCGTCACTCAGACAAAAAACAAATATGGTTGTAATGCACATGCGCTCACTCCGAGACACACCCCCCTCGTCCCCAGTTACTTTGGAAACAACTCCATGTACATTTCTAGATTTAAATAGTCAAATCTTTTTTTTTTTTTTTTGGTGCGTATACCTACATATAAACTAACTTGTATATCACATATGCATGTATTTTTGCTCTTTTCCACTTTCTAGCCATGGACGCTCAGAGAAGCTCAGAACCAGGAGACATTATTAGTAACTCAACAGGATAATTTTAAAACATGCATAGAAGTTTCAACTCTCTTCTCACCAGAGATTAGTGTGCTTTTGTGATTGTTTAAATCAGTAGATATGATGAAAATGATGTCATGTGACATCAGAGATCAGGTCTTAAAAGGAGAAGCAGCTTCTCCCTGGCTCTCTTGGGACATTCACTTCCACTAAAGTTACCATGTAAGCAGTCAAATTAAGGCAGCCATGCTGTGAGGAAGCCCAAGTTAGTGTATTTGAATGATCACATGAAGAGACAGAGAGATGCTTGATGAAATTCTGACTGATAGCACACCCTGCTCTAGTCCCACTCCCACCCTATCTATCTGCGTTTGTTTGATAGACCTCAATCCTGAGACCACCCAGCCAAATTCTGTCCAAAGTTTTGACCCACAGATACTGTGAGGGACAGTTAACCGATTTTGTTTTAAGCCATGAAATTTGGGGTAATTTATTTTACAGCACTAAATAACTGAAACACTCCGGTGAACTTGTGCTTTTAATTACCTTTAGCTGTAGAGAATACCTTGGGACCAGGAACCTTCCATTTGGCTTTAGACCATAGAGGCAGTGCCACTGGAGGTAATGAATATCTTTATGAAGAGAATAATTAGAGTGATGTAGAAGGTTGACAATGTTCTCCTCCCACCCTCTCCCCCAAATTCTCTGTGTTCAATATTTTTACTGGATTCATTCATAGATCTTCATAAAATTCTGGAGACAATGCTAAATTAAGCTATCTGCTTCCCACAGTGTGGGGAGGGGAACATTGGCTTGTAATTGTGGCAGAACCAGATCCAGTTGAACTGATTCAACTTTTGTTGGGTCTGGGTCCAAATTCTGGCTTACCTATGCATTTCACCAAGAACCTGCTACTTTCTAAGTGAGTCATTTCATCCCAGTGTTCAGAATGAAATTTGAAGACCCAGAAACAAGTGTTCAAGCATGAGTTTTAAGGCAGAGTCACAGGCATGGTGAATTAGAGGCTAGATCCACTGGATTAGAAGATTTTACGGGATGGGGATGGGGAAAAGAGGGAAGCTAATGTGCAATTTACATTTAAATTGTTAAACAGCAGTAATAACATCATTGTGCATTTAGTTTCTTGAATTATTACTCTAATTTGTTTATCACAATTGTTTTCATTAAAATATTTAGTAAATGTTTATATTGGTTATTTTAATCATTGCAGTATTATAAGTTAGGATAGATTGTGAATGCTGCCCTCCATGTTTGGGGAAAACTAATTGGTGGACTCTCAACACCATAAACCTGGTTCCAAACAGCTGTTTCTGTGTTAAATTATAAAATAATTGTTGTTTAATTGTTTAATTAGTGTTTATAGAAGTTCAGCATCAGCAGCACTTGCAGTAATTGTTCAAAATTAAGATTTCTGGACTTCATTGTGGATGTACAAAATCTGAATCTCTAGGAAGGAGGCCCTGATATCTGTATTTTCAGAAGCTCTCCAGAGTAGCCATGAGAAAGACTGTTGAAAAACTATTAGGGAGGCCAAAGTGATAAGTGACTGTCCCATTAAAAGTGTTTGCCGCCTTAGTTTTGCCTAATACACTCATTGTGGCTTGTCATTTTATATTTGTGTCTCTTTGGTACCCTCCCTTTTACAGAATTCCCCTTCATCCTTAAACCTTTAACTTTTCATTCTTCTTACACTCATTTTACCTACCAGAAATAATTTCTTTTACTATATGGAGAGGGTAGAAGTCATTGAAATTAATTTTCTTTGTATTGCCATTTTAACATATTCTCAGTCTGGCTGAGAACTGGATGTCTGTTTTCTTCATGTGATTCTGCTACAGCATGCCTATGGCTGAGGTTAATTACTTTAATTCTCTCCAGTTCATTTTTCTCTACTGTAAAATATGGAAATCTATTATGTATCTCATAACCTTGTCAAAAGAAACTCTCAATTACTGGACTTCACATTCTACTTCCAGCTTTATTTCCCTTACACACGTCTCACAAAATTTTGCTCCCGGTCTTAGACTTAAACTTTCTAGACTTTTCAAATGTATTTGAAGGTGATAGACCATGAATATGATACCTTTGTTTCTCCCCTGCTTGGAACATCTCCCCTTCTCAATCCCATTTCTTTGTTTAGAAAAATCTTACTACCACTACCTGAAAGCCTGTAAATCCCATAAAATCCTATATATAACTTTCTTAGGGCACTTATCATATTATATATTATCTACCTAAATATATCTGTCTCCATAAGAGCAGACAGTAGGTTTCTTCAACCAAGTATTCACATAAATCAAATTATATAAATCATGATCCGCTATTAGATATCTAAATTATATATATATATATATATATCTAAGTTTCTAAAATGAAGTCTTGTAAATCCTAAACTCTAGGAGTCAATGACTATCAAACATGTGACAAAGAATCCTCTGTAGTGTCATATGGACCTGAGTTTGAGCTCTACTCCTCTACTCTACTTCTACTCTGCTACTACCAAGCTATGAGACCATAGGCAAGATGATTATATACTCTGAGCCTCAATTCCATCATCTTTTAAATAGTTTTTTTGGGTCTTTTTTTGGAACAAGGTAGAATCTTATGGGTAGTCTTAACACCACAGAAAATGCACATCAAATACGTATAACGATGACTAACAAATGATCATCATATGTTATTGAAATTAATATATCATCAATTAAATGATGCAAATTAAATGATAACACAGTGTTTTTTAGTCACTTAGAATTTTTACTTTATGCATATAGTAATGGTTAATCTTTGGGGCCATGGAACATCCAGACATTTGGTATAAGTGCTTGGCTGAGAAGCCAACAGACAAAGTTACCATCTGTGGAACAATAAAGTAACATTAAATTGGATCAAGCCAAGTTTACTGATATAAACTCACTAAGCAGAGATTCCATATTTAATGCTGCAGCTTGGGAAATCAGAAAAGGTTCAGACAATTTGGTCATTTGGATAAAACATAGACCAAAAAGAGGACCACAGTGAGCAAATTGGAAATGTTAGATTTGCCTTGATTTACTATATAGAGAGGAATTCAAAGGCTTAGGATAATTGGAATGTTAGTGTGAACTTGTCACTTAAAACTATTCCCACACTAGAAGAGTCTGGGAGACATATTTTCACTGATTGTGAGAAATAATTTTGTGAGGGGAACTCTGTCATCTTTGAAGAACTCAATGATTACTCTTCTCTTTAAGAACTGTAGTCACTAAACTGGGAAACTTAAATGCAATAGGAGTAATTGAGTTCCAAGGTGGCAGGAGTCAAGTGCAGGCACTCAACAGCCAAAGGCAAGGTGGGCATGATTACTGGAATGGATAACAGAATCAAAGCAGCAATCAGGATAGTTTGACACACACAGACCTATGGAGCTATTTAACCATGGTTTTCCTAGAACTGAAACAGCTAGGAAGCCTGTTAAATTTTTACTTGATCTGTATAAGCAGAAAAGTTCTAGGTAAAGTGAACAATAGTCTAAACTGAGTTGTAAGAACAGATAGTCATTATCATTCAAGCAATTCCCAAACTTGATCAGTTTTACAAACCCAGAACCCCTTGAATAAAATAGAAGTGGTGAGGTCCCCTCGAGGAAGAACTCAGTATACTACCAAAAATGCATATTGCTAATTTTTATCTCAGCTTTCCACCAAAAGACAAATGGCCTTTTACCAGAGTAACTGTGCTTTGAGGAAGAGAAAATAATTAGACTTGTCAGGGACTACTGGGCACTGACTTTGAATTGACACTGATTCCTAAAGACTCAAATATCACTGTGGTCCACCAGTCAGAGAAGGGACTTATGGAGGCCAGGTGATTAAGAAGTTTTAGCTCTAGTCTGTATCACAGTGGGCCCAGTGGGTTCCTAAACCCACCATTGGATACTTCCCCAGTTCCAGAACATATTATTGAAATAGATATACTCAGCAGCTAGCGCTATCCCTGCATTGATTTTCTTACCTGTGACTATCTTGATAGAAAAAGCCAAATAGAAGCCACTAGAACTTCCTCTGCATGAAAAACAAAAAGCAATACTGTAGTCCTTGGGAGACTGAAGAAATTAGTGCCACTATCGAGGACTTAAAAGATGCAGAGATGGTGATTCTTACCACATTCCCATTCACTTGTTCTATTTGGCCTTTGCAGAACACAGATGGATCTTAGAGAATGACAGTGGTTATTGTAACCTTAAGCATGTGGTGTTTTCAATTGTAGCTGCTGTATCAGGTGTGGTTTCATTGGTTGAGCAAATTAACCCATTCATTGGTACCTGGTACACAGTTATTAACCTAGCGAATGCAGTTTGCTTTCAGCTGGCATGTCCAGAAATACATATTCACTGCCCTGCTGCAGTAATATATCAATTCTCCAGCTTTCTGTGATAATTTAGTGTGCAGGGATCTTGATCATTTTTTTTTCTTCTACAGGATAATACACTGTTCATTACATTGACGACTGTATCTAGTAAGCAAGAAATTGTGACTACTCTAGACTTATTAGTAAAATATTTGCATGTCATATAGAGAGAAATATATCTAACAAAAGTTCAAGGGCCTTCCAGGGATCCAGTGGTATGGGATGTGGCAAGATACCTTTACTAGTGTGGGGAATAAGTTGTTGCATCTAGCCCTTTTAACAGTAATACTTTTTTTAAAGAAACTTTTTGGATTTGGGAGACAATACATTCCTCAGTAAGATGTGTTACTCCAACCTATTTATTAAGTGACCTGGAGAGCTGCTAGTTTTTTAGATTGAGAACAAGAGAAGATTCTGTGACAGGTCCAGGCTGCTGTGTAAGTTCCTCTGTCAGTTGAGCCATATGACCCAAAAGATCCAATAGTGCTCAAAGTGTAAGTGGCAGAAATAGATGTCATAAGGAGTCTTTGGCAGGCCCCTCTAGATAAATCTCAGTGTATGCTCTTAGGATCTTAGAGTAAAACTCTACCAGCATCTACAAATAACTACTACCCTTGGCCTGCCACTGAGCCTTAATAGAAACTGAATGTTTAACCCTGGGTCACCAAGTTACTACGCGACATGAGCTGCCCATTATGAACTAGGTGTTATGTAACCCACCAAGTCATGAGATTGGAGATGCACAGCAACACTACCTCATCAAATAGAAGTTGTATATATATGATTGGGTCTGAGCAGGCCCTGAAGGCACAAGTAAGTTACATGAAAACATGGCCAAATGTTCATGGTTTAGGCTTCTGCTATACTGCCTTCTCTCTCCCAGACCACATCTATGGCCTTGTTAGAAGTTCTCTATGATTAGTCAGTTGACAAAGGTAAAGAAAACTAAGGCCTCATTTAAAGAAGGTTCTCCATGACCTGCAAGCACCACTGGAAAGTGGACAGCTACAGCACTAAGCACTATACTAGAATATCCCTGAAGAGCAGCAGTGAAGAGAAATCCTCCCAGTGGGCAGAATTTTAAGCAACATACCTGATTGTTAACTTTACTTGAAAGGAGAAATGGCCTGATGTGTGATTATGTAGCAGTTCATTACCTGTGACTAATGGTTTGGCTGTATGTTCAGGTAATTGAACAGAACTTGATTGGAAAATTAGTTACAAGGAAATTTAGAGAATAGATATGTGGGAAGACATCTCTGAATGGGCAAAAAATGTGAAGGTGTTTGTGTCCCTTGTGAATGCTCCCCAAAGAGTGACCTCAGCAGAGGAAGATTTTAATTGTCAAGTGAATAGGATGATCCGTTCTGGGGATACAATTCAGCCTCTTTTCTTAGCCAATCCTGTCATCACCCAATGGGCTTATGAACAACATGGCTGTGGTAGCAGGGAAAGGATTTATACATGGGTTCAGCAACATGGGCCTCCTCACACCAAGGTCAACCTGGATATGGCCATTATTGAGTACCTAGTCCCCTAGCAGAAGAGACTGACACTGAGTTCCTGATAAAGCATCTTTCCCCAGGGTGATCAGCCAGTTACTTGGCAGTAAGTTAATTACATTGGACTGCTTTTATCATGGCCATAGAAAAGTTTTGTTCTTACTAGAATAGATAGCTACACTAGACACAGATTTTCCTTCTCTGTACACAATGCTTCGGCAAAAACTACTATCTGGGGACTTAACAGAATGCCTTATCCACCATTATGGTCTTCCACATAGTGTTGCCTCAGATCAAGGAAATTGCTTCACAGAAAAAGAAATAAGGCAATGGGCCCATATTTATGGAACTCATTGGTCTTATGGAACTCATTGGTCTTACCATTTTCCCCATCATCCGGAAGCAACTGACTCAAAAGAATGGTGGCATGGCCTCTTGAAGATTCAGTTGCAGCATCACCTAGGTGGTAATACCTTGGAGAATTGGGGCAAGGCTCTCCAAAAGGTAGTATATGCTCTGAATTAGCATCCAATATATGGCCAGAATTCATGGGTCTTGGAATAAAGGAGTGGAAATGAGAGTGGCACCACTCCCTATTATCCCCACAAACCCACCTGCAAAGTTTTTACTTCTCGTTCCCACTTCTCAGTATTACCATGCTCTCTGATTAAGGTCAATGGAAAACCACAACATTTCAGTCTAGGCAGGATTAATAATAGCCCACACCTTCAGGGATGAAAGTTTGGGTCATACCACCAGGTTAAAAAAAGAAACAAACACACAACAAGCTGAAGTGCTTGTTGAAGACAAAAGGAATACAAAATGAATAGTGGAAGAAGATAGTTATAAATACTAGCTATGATCAGTAACAAATGTGATCAGTAACAAAAATTAGGTCTATTATTTTTATGAATATCTCCCCCTTATTTTGTTATAAATATGTTGTCTGATTTATAGATAATCATACCATAACATATATTTATATATATAATTATAAGATTTAAGCATTATTAATTGAAATCATAACAAAAATAACATTTAAGTTACAGAATATCAAGTACATCATTAGAGTACTTTGCCTTCCATTCTGGGGAAGGAGCTAGTGAATTTTTAGTTGTATGCAAGAAAGTTATATCATTTTAGGGAGGATTATGATTTTGTTATTGTCTTTATTTGGAGATTAAGTATAGTTTAAGGAGGTGCAAAATTGACAAAGGGTGAACTTTCGATGGTTAATTTTATGTGTCAACTTAACTAGGCCAGGAGTAGTCCAATTATTATTCTGGGTATGTCTGTAAAGGTGTTTTTGGATGAAATTAACATTTTCTTTGGTAAACTGAGTAAAGTAGATTGCCCTCTCTAGTATGGGTAATCCTCATCCAATCAATTAAATGACTGAATACAACAAAAATGCTGTATCTCCTATGAATGAGAGAAATTTCTCTGCCTGACTGCTTAAGCAGGAACATTGATACTTTCCAACTTTTAGACTCAGAATGAACCACTAAGTCTTTGAGTATCAAACCTCCTTTCTTGTAGACTGGAAATTATACCATTGGCTCTCTTGGTTCTCAGGTCTTCAAACTCAAACTAGAACTTCTGGATGTTCACTCTGCTGACTGAAGACCTTGGGACATCTTCACTTTCATAATCATGTGAGTCAATTCCTTATTTTTATTATATATATTCCTTTATTTAAGTAAAAAATACAAACAAAATAAGTTGGTTAAAATATTCAAAACATTCTGAATTATTTTTAGAATCAAATTTATTGATTCTAGTATTTTGCATAAAAAATTTTTTCCAATGTCATTATAAGCATGGCTCATACAGCATTTCTTAAAAGACTTCATCATTGTCTCCGGGGTGTTAGTTCAGGTTAATGACACTCATTGTATATGTTTTCCTACTGTCCCTTTCTCAATGTTTTTAAAAATGTCAGGTAAACAACTATGCCATGTCTACTATCTGATTGCTAACAATTATCTAAGACAACATTGAAAGACACAGTTCAACGTCAGATGTTAAAATATGGGGGAAAAAACCCTATAGTTTAGAATAGATCAAAGTTTTATAATTCTCGATACATATTATTCTCATTATATTGACAATAATAGTGATGATAATCATGATGATGATGAATATTAGCTGGGGGACATGTCCTTGTGCCTAATAAAGTATGTGTTTATGTATCTGGGAATATGTGTCTGATAATTGGTACATTTATGGAGAGGTACAAAACTAACATGAAGACCAGTGATCTGAGGTGTCATCTGATAAAAATTTCTAGACCTAATAGTGATTTTTTCAGGATGTTAATAGTACCACCAAATCTTTCTTTTCTGCTGACATAAAAGTTAAACATTTCAGCTGCAGCACTAACACTGAAGGCAGAAGCTTATTATCACTGCTTTTCATTTGCTGTGGCAGAATTTTTATGGCTAAAATTATTCATGGAAAAAAATCAGTCTTCCAATTTCAGAATTCCCATATTTCAGAGGCTCCTGTTTCTGGGTATGTTCTTTTACATTCTACATGTAACTATTTTTCTTTATAGTCCCTATTGAAAAATAAGGAAATTCTACTCCACAAGTTAAAACAAACTGAAATGGAGTGTCCAGACCATCAAGATGAAAGCCATTTAGATCTATTCACTTTTCAGCAAGTAGGTAGCATTCCTGTACAAATATTCTGTATTTATTTTGAAGCTTGTTCAGTTAATATCATTGTTCTTCTATTTCCTACATATGATATACTTGTGCCAGTGAAGCTGAATCATACATTTTCCAGATGGTAAAACTTTCTGAAGAAAGTATTGTGGTGATAGACCTGGCCAGCAGACTCTACCAACTCTTCCTTGTGTAGCTCTACTGGGAATAAATTAGATTAGGCATGGCTTCCTGGAATGCAGTCAAGGTCAAATTTCTCCTTTAATTTTGCAAAAACAACAGTTCTGAAGAGAAAGAATACTGGAAAATTTCAAATCATCCGGAGAATCTGATGTAGCTAATAGCAATCCAGAAGCATGCTCTAATTTTATTTTGTATCAAAATCTCTAGCAGGTCCCTAAGTTTTTCTATGAGAAGTACATCATCTTCATTTATCTCTAACCATTACTCCTGGCTAGAGATCCCTCACCTTTCTTTGTTTCCCTGCTATACACGTAGTCATGTAAAAAGAATAAACCAGGTCTTATTTTATTATTTGCTAGTTTAGAAATCAGGTTATGAATGTTTATAAGGTAGTTGGAATTTCTTGAATCATCACAAGAATTCAAAAATAAAAAAATTAATTTCCCTCTTAGCTTGCCTACAATCTTCACATCTGGCTATTTAAAATTATCTTAATCTATCAGAAAATAAAAACAGTACAGAGAGCCAAAACCTTAGTTCTGAGTAACTCCTGGCAGGTAGGCAGTTGCGCTTAATAAACGTGTTACAGTCTGAAGGGGAACTGCAAGCCATCTGCTTCATTCATTTATGGATCCATGTATTCACTCATTTGTCCATTCTGGGGGGAGAACTTACTTTGACAGGCCCCTCAGAATGCAAAGACAAACACATCACAGTTCTTGGTTCTAAGGGATTTACCCTCTATTAGGGGGATAAAGATATGAAAACAAGGAAGAGAAATGAAATAGTTTAGATATCACAGAGAAGAAACAGGATATCTAAGGGTGTGATGGAGAGAATAGCCATTTCTTCCTAAGGGACTCATAAAAAGCTGGAAAATGAGCTGCTGTCTTAAAAAATAAGCCAATGTTTCCCAATCACCTCATCTAGGAAATCCATCTCAAACTGAATTGAGGGTATGGGTGGGAGTGAGGGCAGGGAGTAGAGGATGTGAACAGATGTTCAAATGTATTATACTTCCCTACATGTTCCCAGAACTGCAAACATTTGATCTGATTAACACTAATGAGAGAATGCAGATTTATCCTAGAATAAGGATAGATCATGAAGTATCTTTTTTGCCATTCAAAGGCATTTCTGTTGGGAATTCTAAACAGTTTCTTGTTTGAAATTTATAATGCACACAGAATAATGGTTGGATTCTCAGTCTCCTCAACAAAGGACCATTAAAACAGCTGAAATATAGTGAAAACATTACTGTACTATGTTTAATTCTTGATAGCAAGGAATGAGTAATTTAAGAGTAAGAGGGAAAGGGTTGATTTCATTACCCTTTTCGGCTACCTTTTAACTTTTCTTTCTTTACAAATTTCCTGAACGTCACTGGTGACCTAACTGTCTCTATTTCTATTCTTTTATAAGCCTGGACAACAGAGCTTCTGCTTCTGTCACCTCTTTTCCTGAATTGAGATAGGCCCCTTTAAATTTCCCATAGGTGCCCATTCACCTTTCTTTCTGTGGAGCCTTAAAACATTTTGTTCTGCTGCTCCATGGGTTCCTGCTGAAAGGAACTCTATAAAGTACCACCTGAGCACCTTACCTGTGTTTCATAATACTTTCTGTACAAACTCCCACTCCCTGAGCAAAACAATCAATCTGATCAAGCTAATTTCTCTAACACACCATACATTTCCCAGAAGTATTTGTATTTATAACTCAGATGACTTGGTGGAATTTTAAGCAATAATATAAATTGAAGGGACTATATTCAGACTTTAGGAGAAAACATACTTATGAAATAAAGAGCTGGCACCATTCAGGTGCACTGGTTGTGCCTTGGAAACTTCCAAGTATGATTTTCCTAATATTGTTGCAGCTTTATCTAACATTTAGAACTCTCAAATTCTCTTGAAGTTTTCAAGTATTTCCCATAGAACCACTCATAACAAGAATAGCAGAAACTGAATAGCAAATAGAAAGGTAGTGGGTAGGACAGAAAAGGAGGGAAGGGATTACAGTGACCTTATTTTTCATAAAAATACAATCTTTTCCCAAAAGAAATAATAATATTTGTAATCATATTCACATAACATTTCTGGAACATGACATCAAGATTTTGTGGTCTGTTGGGAATACAGGAAATTGTGCATTAATTCTTGCATTTGTTTATGTGTTTAACATTTTTCTTGCTTGTTTTTTATGTTCATTTTCTTTTTCCTGAGTTACATAATGGTATAACCTCTGAGATTCAAATAAAGATTTCTATAAAGCTTTAAAAAGCCAAATTTCAGTGAGATTTTATCTTTTAAAAAGCTATTTCTGCTTGCAAGTATTATTTGTCTTTTACTGTTTTATGTAAATTAAAAAAAACTAATTCTTGTTTATAAACAAGAAATTTCTAAAAACTAATAATAAAAGTATTTGCATTTATTAAATTATTCAAAAAGCTTTTAAAAAATTACCACAAGGTGAATTTTAAAGTTGTAAACTATATTCTAAAAATCAGATGATTGGAGTTTTAACAATGTTAAAAAGACTTTGTCATTTGTTGAGAAAGCTAAAATATGTTTGCAAATAAAAATTATTTACCCAATATTTAATAAATATCTACTAGATATTGTAATTGCCTACCACAAATGAGTGTTCATGTCATTTGATTTTAATTTATTTATAAGCCAGAAAGAAATATCTTTTAAAGTCTTTCACACTTCCTAATTTTGCTGTTCCCTTTCTTTTCTTTACCAGGAAGGAGAGTATTGTCTAAGGTTAAAAATATGCAGTTCTAACTTATCTCTTCTTACCTCTATAATTATCAGACCATAAATAAGGCATTCTTTATAATGCAGGGTTTCAGAGTCATATCTAACATGGGAACAGAATAAACTTCAAATGCTGACAATTTTGACGTAATTAAATAAAGCAGACATAAGTGGACAATCTCTTTTCATGAACTAATGTCTTTTGAAACTTTAGTAGAACCTTTTGTCTTTGTTAAAATAAGATGATTCTCTAAGGGTTGTGATGAGTCTTTGTGAGCCTTAGTGTATTTTTCCATCTCTTGATATCCACTTAGAGAGCAGAATGTACCTAATGCCTAGTCCCCAAACAGAGCTTCTCATCCTAAACAAACCACAGGTAAACTATAATGTTAAGAAGAACAGAATGTCCTGTACCAAGAAAGTCACTCCTTCTTGCCTTCCAACTGGCTAAGTCAATCCCAGGATGTACATTTGTGTTTTTCCAGAATCTTAATGAAGGAATCTTGGTTTCTTGGCAATTTCATAAGTAAATTTAGTCTTTCTGTTCTTGGAATAATAGAAACAATGAAGGCTTTGAAGCTGAGGAAGACTAGGTTTGAATCCAGACTCTGACAGTTGCTAGTGGATTATATAAACTCATTTTGGCTTTGATAACATCATCTATAAAGTATGAATGAATAAATGTCTGCCTTTATAGAGTTGTCATGAGTAAAGTGTTTGGAATCATGTCTGGCTCACAATAGAGATTTGATACATCAGTAGCAGCCATGGCAGTGGCAGTAACAGCAGTAGCAGGAAGTAGTAGTAGTAAGAGGAGGAGGAGGAGGAGATGGTGGTGGTAGTAGTAGCAGTTAGTACCAGTAGTGGTAGTAGTAGGGACTGAAAAGGCTATAAAAACAGTTTTCTATTTTCTTGTATTGGAACACAGTAAGAGTCTCTTAGACAAGGTTACCTAGAAAAATAGGACTCAGAAAGCTCTGCAGAGTTATTGTGGTCCATTTCTTGGAAAAATAGAATTGAATATAGAAAATGAGATTCAATATATATGAGTTGTATATCAACTATAACTTATTGAATAAAAAAATAACTTATAAGAGATTTGAGAAGAAAATCTGGAAGAACTGTTTTTTTTTTTTTCTTTTAATTTCATTGGTTAGAAAAGTGTCAGCTTGGCAAGTTGTGTAGCACACTCCAACTACAACGTTTACTTAGAGTTATCTTAAACTGTGGACATCAACAATAAGTCCTGGGTGTTGGTAAATTTAATTATTTGGGACTAGGCCTACCTTGATAGAATTTTGATATCTCTTAGGTAGATGAGTAAAGGAACATGGTAGGTCAAGCAGTAATGAGTATTCAAAATACACTCTAGGTGAGACAAAATGAAAAACACTTAAGTGCTGAGCCAGCCTTGACTGTCACTAAAAACTTCATAGTTATATCTGAGATTCAACATTTGGTTAGAAGTATACCTACCTCCTTAAAATAACCCATCAGGCAAAAATGCCAATTTTAGCCACTACTCCTGGCTCAGTAATAAAGATGGAAAGTTGGAAAACTAAATTGAATATGAATTTAATGACATTTATGAACACATGTCTATATACTATGTATTCTAATAACCTGATTGCAAATTGTTATCCATGATTCCATGGAGTTTGGTTAGAAAGACTTGATTATTAGTTAGCTGAACTTATTACAAACAAGTATCCCTCTCTAAATAGAACATCTCACTGCCTTTTCTTTTTACAAAATTATCTTTTTGAACAACTGCCACATCCAGCAAGTGGTAAATCCTGCCATGTCCAGTGCAGCTCTGGAGAATGTACCTGAGTGGAAACAGTGGAAAATTAAGAAAGGAAGGAAGACAGAAAGCTGGGATCAGGAGGTCTACTGTCCACTGATGGTGGAGCAGTGGTGCAGTTTTATTTTTGCAAGCTGCTTTTATACAAGAACATACAATTGTTGGCATAAGCAGTTTCCCTTAGGCATAACAACACTGTTTCTTCTACTTCTCCGAAACCATATCTTATTATGACCTTCAGCTTGTTTGTCTGCCTGTGGCTACACTTATACTTTCTCTGCAGAAGAAATTTGTGGAGGTGAGGAAACCCTTGGTTGTTCTTGAAGACTACGAGGACCTTGTCAGCTTGCAATCCACTCTCCATAAACAACATCAGTAGTTCAATTGGAAGCTATGCATTTAAATAGTGTCTTTATATAGTATTAGATAATACAATTTCAAGATGTATCACTATTTTTTATTACCATTCTCTTTGTTCTAATTTAAAAATTAAAAAAAGGACATAATTTTTTTTAATTTGTTTTTCTTACTCTTCAGTTACCCTGTCCTACTTATGTTTTTAATCTTTTCTCTACCTTCACTTTTCCCATCAACACAAATAAGCATTCATACACACATGTATGTAGACTCTGACATTTCCATATCTTCATCTCTGCCTTTATCTGTTCCTGGTATCTTCATTCTCTCTTTCTGCTTATGTACTAATTTTTTGAAATTATATCCATAACCTCATTTGTATTTTCTTTATAAATCCACTCAATCTGTTTTTAACTATACTGTGTTTCTGTATATATTTTGCTGAAGCCACCATAGATCATTTATTCATTAATTCCACAAATTGATGATAACTTATATGAGTTAGGTATAACAGATGTAAAAATAAAGTGATATTGACTTTGATCTCAATTTGTAGTGTAGTAAGTAAAATGACTATTTCTTGCGTTCTATTATTGACTTCTCTTCTCTTCCACTGGCCATGCCTGAGTTATGTCCTTGACTTTTTAAATTTTAATTCAATCAACAGATATATGTTGAGGGGTCTACTATAATTCTAAGCATGCTAAATAATTGATAGCATCTGTACCTTTTGTTGTATAATTAATTTCTAATTTCTCATAATCCTGCTCTAAGCTGAATCTGGCTTCCTATTTGCTATACCCTGTTCTCTGTGTTCTTCTAAGCATATTTCACAGAACATAACTGAGCTGTTCTTTTATGATTACTGAGAAACATATTTCTCAGACTTACAAAGAACACTAAGGCTTCTGTTGACAAGTCAACAAATGTGCAACAAATTAAAAATCTGTTGGAAGCAGTTGTGCTGTGCATTAGTTTAAGAGCACAAACAACCCTAAATTCAAGTAAAAGATTTTGTTATAAATAATGTATCTGGCCCCAACATGCTACCGATTTGAAAACACTAGAATAAAGGAGATAAAAGAATCGAGATATTACTAGGTTCATAAAATAATTTAAAGTACATTGGACATATTAAGGAATGATTTGTAATAATTTCCTATTCCTAGACCATTATATTTTAAACCTGAGACAGCAAAATTGTTCTTGACTTATAATTGTGTTATAAATTTCTTAAAGGTTGGTAGCAGACTACTACTCTGGTCTTTTTATAAACTAACAATCCATGTTAATGGATTTCAATGGAAATGTAAGAAACACTAAATAACAGTGAAAAAATTTTTTTCTTATAAGTTAATATTATTGTGGAACAAATGACCATATATTCTTGAATTTGTAGATTAATGTAATTTTTGTGTAAGAATTTTAGAGCAAAATTACCTAGCCCAAATTTTTCTACCACCATCCTGGTAAAATATCAATTCTAGGATCCAGGGTTTTAGTGGCCATTAGGTTATGACTTTCCGCTATAATTAAATCAGTAAATTATAAATTAGAGTGTGATAAAACTTTTTACCAAGCTACCAAGTTGCAATGCTAAGGTATTAAGAGGTTACTAGTTGGAATTTTGAGTTTATAACTTAATGTTGTTGTTAAATAATGATTATAGCATAGTAAATATGTTCTCTCATTATTGAATAGTAATTATAGGATTATCTTTCAGCTTATAAATTTTACCTTTCCTGGATAAAAGAACAGGCTATCTGTGAATATATTTATTTCTGTTCATTTTAAAATTTCCTCTGTGTCATAAATTAACAATTTGTTAAAAATGAAATAAAAGTGAATTACTAAAGATATGAAAAAAAAACAAATTATAAGTAAGCCATTTAAAATTATTATATGATCAGGCATATAATTAATCTATCAAATTGCTCTAAAAGTTTCTAAGCACTCTTAATTTTTATACTTAAGTGACAAAAACCAGTAATAAAAAGTCCATGAACTAGCACTAGTCTTCACCACACTTTGAAAAACTTACATCAGAATAGTGAATTTTAACATTCTCTTCAGAGTTCAAATTTTATGAAGTTATAATAGTAATTAGCAAACAAATGGAATTAAAAGACTAATTAAGAGTGATTTTTAAATTTTAAAGCAATATTTTTTGTTTTAAAATATTTCTTCTGTGAAGTTGTTTATAGATATGAAATAGAGGAAAAGATACACTTTGTGGAAAGAAAAGGGAAAGAAACTGTGGCAGAAACTATTGTCAGTTTAACAATATTCACTCTTCTTCTCTACTAATGCAAATATACTTTTATTCAAATTCAGAGTGTCAGTGAGCTCTCTTGCAGTTAGGTATGATTGATAATATCAAAGTGAAAGTCCCTAGGTATGTCTTCTGGAATCTTTGAAGAAATTTCAAAGATGCTTACTAAACTAATAGAAGTACTGTCTGTTTCCTACTCATCTACTTTCTTCCTGGAAAGTGAATAGGATGGCTGGAGTCCCAGCAGCCATCTTGTAATCACAAGGTAACCTCAAGGATGAAACACATTAAAGAATGCCAAGGCAAAAAGAAGAAATCTGGGATATTGATAGCTTTATGTAGCCCTGGAGAGTCTACTTTTACATATGTTTTTACAAAAGAACGAACCCCTAATTTGTTAAAGTTACTGTAGTTATAAGTAACTAAATGAAATTCCAAATGGCTACTAACATTTATTTCCCAACTTTCACTTTTGCTCCAAGAATGATTTAGCTTATATAATTTTTATAATCTCTGAGCTGTACATGAAAATAAAATTGAGGCTAGTCATTTTGGACAGAATTGCTCTGAAGGGGGTGTGAATTTTAGATATGAAGTAACAGTACTTGCTGAAGATTTAATTGCATCAGAATGTAAGAGAAATGGAATAATAAAAAAATGCCAAGATGTTTTATTTGAGCAATTGAGTAGATAGGAGTGTCATTGACTGAGATGGGGGAAGTTTTTCAGTTTCAGATGGGCAAACAATAGTTTGATTTGGGCCATGTTATATGTGAGATACAATTTAACATCCAAGTGGAGATGTCAGGCAGACAGTTGGTACATTAAACAAGTTCTGAGGAAGACAAGGTCAATGAGATTTAGGAGCTGTTTTATAGATTATACTAAAGTTATGGGACCGCGTGCAATCACAGAATTATGTAAATACAGAAAAGACGGAGACTGTAAAGGAGTCCTCAATAAGATAAAAGAAAAATTATGAGAAGTCATGTCATATATGCCAGTGGAAAGAGAAGAAATAGTCAGCTAATGAAATGCTACTGAATGATCAAGAAAGCTAAGAGCAAGAAAATTACCATTAGATAAAGCAATTGTTGCCATTTCTACCTTTGCTTTGTTTTGTTTCTTAAGCTGGCTGTCTAGTTTCTTTTCTTCTTTTTTTAATTGAGATATAATTGACATATAATATTGTGTTGATTCGATACACATATATTGCAATATGACTACCACTGTAACATTAGCTAACATTTTCAACACATCACATAATTGTCATTTCTTTTTTTTTTTTGGTGAGAACAGTTAGATTTGGTCTCTTAGCAACTTTCAAGTATATAATGCAGTATTTTCAACAATAGTCACAATGTTGTGTATTAGATTTTTAGAGTTTATTTATCATCTAACTGCCAGTTTATATCCTTTGACCAACATCTCCCCATTTCCCCCAGCCCTAGCCCAAGGAAATCTCTATACTACTCTGTTTTGTTTTTAGATTCCATATATAAGTGATAATAATCAATGGGGTCTTTAGGACAGTGATGACAGAAACTTGAAAGGAGTAAATAAAGGAAATAACTTTTGTGAGAAATTGGGGACAACCCTTTCAAGAAATTTGCCCTGAGGAGGCGTAGACAAAGGAGCAGTATCTAGAGTAGAAAGTGGACTTCCCTTACAATCTCAAAAATCCCAAATCTCTTACACTGACCTATCAGACTTTACATGGTTTGCCCTCCCTACTTCTCGGAACCATCTTCTAATGCCTACCTCTGCCCCTATTCACTACTTTTCAGCAGAAAAAGACCTTCCCCCCATTTCCAAAACTTCAGATGCTCTTTGTTCTCTTTCTGTCATAGGTCTGTGCACTTACTTTTTTTCTGTTTCTTTTGCCTGGAATGCATTCCAACTGATTCTACATGGTTGGTTCCTTTTGTCATTCCTATCTCAACTCAAATGTCATCTCCAAAGAGGCACTACCTAAACCATCACACTTAATATAAACCATTCTCATAATATGAAATATTCATGTATTTGTCTTATTTCTATCTACAATAAATTGTGAACTTTACAAGGGCAGGAGTGTTGGACATGTTTTTCAACTGTGAAGAAAACAAAAATATTCAGAAGCATTCAAAAACTTAGAGAAAGAAGCACCTATGAGTACTTCTTTGGAATATGAAAATGAACAAACAGATAAAACTACAATAAGAGAAAACCAAAAGGATAAATCTAACAAGTAATTCTAAAATGGAGAGGCCATAGAAAAATAAATTCATGGTGTATTTTAGATTAGTATAAAACTGAAAAATTGTGGAAATTATGGTTACACAAGAGAAATTAAAATATATCAAAGTCAGAGAGAATAGGATGTCTGGGGAGGGGAAATTGGGGGAGATTGTATAAAGTATTTTCTCATCTTTTTAGCAGGGTAGTCAACTGATTCTGTTTATCATTGAAATAATGTAGCTTAAAAAGAGTCACCATCTTTTAAGCTTTTCATAAACTTTTAAAATTAGCTTTAGAAAGGTCTTCTAAGATTCATTAACTATTGTTAGAAGAAAAAAATTTTTGAAGTTTTAAAATTCCTTTACTAATTTTTCTTCGGTTAATTTTTTTAATTTGATATTTTCTTTTTGTAAAACAGAATGTGTCTTGATTCTATTATCCTTAAAAATATATTATATTGTACATGGCCTATTATTTTTAATAGTGTAAGTATATGCATATATATACATGCACTATATACTATATTTATGTAATATATAATATATATAAAGCCATACCTTGTTTTATTTTGCTTCACTTTATTATGCTTCACAGATATTGCATTTTTTACAAATTGAAGATTTGTTGCAACCCTGTGTCAAGTTATGTCTGTTGACACCATTTTTCCAACGGCATTTGCTCACTTCATATCTCCGTGCCACATATTTGGTAATTCTCACAATATTTCAGACTTTTTCATTATCATTATATTTGTTGTGGTGATCTGTGATCAGTTGGCAGCCATCAACATCGAGGCAAAATTTTCCACCAGCAAAAAGATTATGACTCGCTGAAGACTCAGATGATGGTTATCATTTTTTAGCAATAAAATACTCTTTAATTAAGGTATGAACATTGTTTTTTTAGACATAATGCTATTGCACACTTAATAGATTATAGTATGGTGTAAACATAAGTTTTATATGCATTGGGAAACCAAATTACTTGTGTGACTCATTTATTGCTATATTCATTTTATTACAATGTTCTGGAACCAAACAAACTCACAGTATCTCTGAGGTATGCTTGTGAATATATATATATATATATATATATATATATATATATATATATATATATATATATACAAGGGTGGGGGGAAATGTGAGATTAAATCACATATTTTCCATTTTTATTTCTAGCAGATGAGATATAGAGGGATTTTTAAAATCGTATTATTTTTGTATATGTTAAATAGTTATCACAGGCATATATAATTTTTATAAAATAATAAAACCATTAATCTAAACAATAAAATATATGAGCATAATTTTTTTGAAAATAATCAAGAGATATTTGGAGACATTTGTTGTCAGATTTTGTAGGTAATCAGATAAAATATATCTTTTAAAAACCAAGTGCTTTATACTTAGGCAAGGAATTCCACAGTTTTTTAAATTATTATTTCTAATGGTATTTAATTGATTTCATGACATTTTTTAAAAACACTACCTAATTATTTGGAAATATGAAAACATGTTTACATAGTTATCTTTACCATTGATATTTTTGGCTTTATGGAAAAGTAATATGACAGTAATAAATAATACTTTAATCTAAATTTTATTTCTTCCTAAATAAAGTAAAATTGATTTTCTGCCCAATCAGTTGCCTCCTATTGAACCTCTAAAAACAAAAGAGTATTTGTCATCTATTGAAAGATCATTAAAGAGAAGGAAATTAAAAGAGATAGAAATATAACTTACTTTACATTTCTCTCATTTGTTTTGCTTTTATTATAAAATACATGAGTATGACTTGAGAAGAGGTATGTGTTATTAAATATTTTTCAACAATAATACAAATTTTATTAAATAATATGTGAACTAAAAAAGAAAGAGCGATAATGTACAAAGTTGTAATGAAAGAGAGAGAGAGCAATTGCATTTTCTACTTTCCATGGATAGAAGGAACATTTTGTTCCTGATATGCATTTTTAAAACCCATTGGCAATCATTCTTTCATGGGCAATCTACCAATGTTCAAACATTTTATGGTCTTCAGTACTCTCCAAAAGAAACAGATTTCTTTAAACCAATATGTTCTTCAAAGGAGGTTAGCCTATCCACAGTGCCTGCTTGGCCTGGATGCAGCTAAAACAAATACAGAGGAAGAGAATGGAGGATAGTTGATACGATATACCTATTAAAGCCAAACCAGATGGTCCCCTTCTGTTCTCTGGCCTACATAGTTTATCATCAGATTATTGTACTCTCCTGCCTAAAACCTTCCTATTACTTCCCATGACTTCTGGAATACAATCAACTCTCTTTCAAAACCCCACAGAGTTCTATACCATCTGGCCCCTTCCTACTTCTCCTACATCATTTTTATAACCTGTTTCACTAGAACCCAGCTACTGAGTTTTTTTCTTCTTCTTCCTCAAATGTCCAGTCTCGTTTCCATCTCCATTCAAACTATTCATACTTTGGGTCCCCTCTGCTTGGAGCAGGTTTTCTCATATTTTCACATGGCTAACTGCTGTGCATATTTTGGAGCAGATAACCTCTCCAAGGTTAAAGTTCTTATCACTAGAATACTACATTTTCCAGTTATTTTCTCTTTCTATTTTACTACCCACCTTTATTTTCTTTATAATTCTGAAAGCCATTTGAAACATTATTATGTTTAACATTTGTCAGTTCATTTCTGTGCTGCCTTCCCTAGTAGATCCATGAGAACAGGGGCTTTGCTCATATTGTGTACTTAGCATCTGGTATGTGCTCAACAAACATATGAATGAAAAGAAGCAGAAAAATAAAACAACTTTTCTGTCAATCTCAATCAGAAAATACTCTCTGAAAGTTTGAGGAGTTATCACCTTGAAGTGATCTGTATATGTGTTTGTATGATAGTGGTTTTTAATTATATATTAAACATGTCTATACTAAGATAAGATTTGTCTGTTACTTATATTTAATGTTATTTAATCACCATAAAAATGTCTTCATTCACTTCATTTATATATGTCTCTTATGTATTGGACTTATTTAACTATATATTATACATATATTTTAAAAATTATTCAATATGTAATAATTTTAAAGAAAATATAGACACTGTCCCAAGGTACATTAAAAATTTTAAAAAGATTTTAATTAAAAACAAAGACTGAAATGGAGAGCACAAAAAAACATACACAGTAATGTTGCTATTTTGTCTCATTATGATTATACTTTAAATCAACATATATTAATGTATACACACATATACATATATAATGACCTATGAAAATTCTATAAAAGCATCACTAAATGAAATCAGGTGATTTAAGAAAATACTAATACTTAATATCTAGTCAGAAATTTGAAACGTTTTATCTGTGTCTAGATAATTTTAAATGACACCAAAAGCAGTTTTACAAAGAAAACAAAACTTTTCTGATATGAAGATAGTCTGTATATTAATTACAAAGGTCATTATTACATATATTTCAATGTTGATTTAGTATAATTGGTGACACTCTATGTTGTCAATAATTAAAATCTAAAACGGAAGAGATAAACATTTATTTGGCCCTAAAGGGCACAAGATTGCTTCTTATTTTTCTCCTTATCCTCTAATATCTTGAAAAACTCCAAAGGTTATGCTGAAGAAAGACACTAAGGAACCAAATCTGAGGTCAAAGAAAGTGTCTGCAGAAGTAAGCTAAGAATAGTAAGTTGTGGCAGTTCAATGTTAGTCCTTTTGGTTTTCTTATCCTTTTTTAATAAGAACAAAGAAATTTAATTATCATTTATAATTTTGTCTCTCTGTTGCTTGACCTCTAATGACACCTCCACCCATGTCCAGTCCTGGCAGACTCCACAAAAATTGAGCTTATAATACACATACAAGCATGGCTCCTTCCTTTTATTCAGAACTTGCTCCCTTCTAGTTCTCTTGATCTCTATCCAACTGCTTTCTGCTTGGATTTTGCCTCTCTGTTCCACCTGCGTACCACCTGAGAGGGACTACTTACCTGCTTCTTCATCTTTATATTACCCTAAGATTCATCTCGAAGCTGGACTATCTCCATGCATTGCAGTCTCGGGTTAGTTTAACAGACAGGCCTAGCTAGAATTCCCAGCTATTTAGGGAGGGAAAAGCAGTCATAGTCAAGCCCTTCACTAAAATGGTGAAATCAGAAAATTTAAAACTAAGCAATTATTGCTATTATTTAGAAAAATGGTAACATCTAGCCTAATTCATCCTTCTGATCATTGTAGGCCATATTAGTTAAGTGTCAGTAAAATGGAGAAGGTGAAATGTGAGCTGAAATTAAGGAAGGGTGGATGAAGCCAAGCATAAAGAAAGGATAATGCATGTCAGATGAAAGCAAAAACAAAACAAACAAACAAACAAACAAAAAATCAGCCAAGGTACAGCATGAGCAGAACATATTCAATAGACAATCTTGAGAGAACATCTGTTTTCAAGGTGGCAAAGGTAAACTTGGCCAACGCATGAGGCATTTTGAATGCCAAGTTTTTGATCCAAATCAAAAAATTGGCTTTTGATTTTTTCAAATTGTTGTATGAAGATCACCTGCATCATGATAACCAACTGGCTTCATTAAAAATAGTTGGGGCTGCATGAACCTACTATATAAAAATCTCTCAAGCTGAAGCAAGAAAATTTGGCTTTATATCATGTTCTCCAGTTAATTCTTGTTTGAAAACAAATACTGTTATAATTTTTTTAAAAAAATTTTTAGCAGTCAATAATCATAGGTTGAAACTCATTTTATAAAACTAATAAGTTCTATTTGCGTGGTGGATGTGTGTGTGTGTGTGTGTGTGTGTGTGTGTGTGTGTGTGTGTGTGTGTGTTGGGAGCTCTTAGAATACCTGAAGTTCTCAGCTCTCAGAAAAAAAAGTATTGCTGTAATTTAATGGGGAAATCAAAAAGAAGTTATAAAGACAGTGGGATTTTTAGAAGATTAACTAATTATTAGGTTGTAGAATGGATTTAGAAACAGATCAAGTTATAAGAAAACCAGGGGGATGTTAGTGTGACAGACATTAATTTTAACATCTCAAAAATACACAAGAAACATTAAGTGACTTTAATTTTTTTTAGTCAATTAACTTTGATTCTGTGGTTCCCAGAGTACCCATCCAATAGTAAATTCAATCCCAATCAACACTGAGCATCTCTTTGAAAATCCATTTCTTTATGTGGGAAGGTCTTGAAATCTAAAGCAGAGCAAATAATTATAAGATGACCTCTCTGGTGCTGATTTAACTAAATCACTGCCAGTAAGCTCATTGGACAAATTCACATGGTGCCTTAAGGTCCGGTGGCTGTGGATGTTGGTAAAAACGGAAGAATAAAAACTTCTGAAAATTCTCTCCCCCATAGAAACAATGAAAAAAAAAATGGGAAAAAAAAATTGTCCTAAGCAAGTCTTTCAGAACTCAGGAAATTAACTGAAGATATTCAGCAATCCAAGAAGCATTCATTTAAAATAAAGGCAGAAAGAAAAAGATAGAGATGAGGCTTTATCTTTGTAAGAACAGTGAGTTTGTTGGCACTTTATCTTGCCCAAGTCCCAGCTTTATGGTAGTCTTAAAAAACAACAAATTACATTTAAGTGAAAACCAATGGTCTGGAAGCAACCAGAAAGTCCTGAGCTATCGAATAAAGTTGCAGTATACAAAATCAATGAATGAAAATTCATTGTGTTCCTATACACTAACAATGAAATTTCAGAAAAAGAAATTTAAAAAAATCCTTTTGCAATTGCAACAAAAAAATAAATATCTAGAAATAAACTTAACAGAAATGTGAAGGACCTATACATGAAAATCTACAACAAGTTACTAAAAGAAATTGAAGAAGACTCAACGAAAGGAAAAGTTACTTCATGTTCATGGATTGGAAGATCAACATAGTTAAAATTTTCCAAAGCAATATACAGATTTTCTGTAACCCCCATCAAAATCCCAATGGCATTTTTTAAAGAAGTAGAACAAAAAAAATTATCATATTTATATGGAATTACAAAAGACCCCAAATAGCCAAAGCAATTCTGAGAAAAAACAACAAGGCCAAAGGTATCATACTGCCTGACTTCAAATTATCCTACAAAGTGACAATAATCTAAACAGCATGATATTGGCAGAAAAACAGACAGACCAGTGGAGCAGAATTGAGACTCTAGAAATAAACCTACATATATATGCGGGCAAATAATTTTTGACAAAAGAGCCAAAACATACAATGGAAAAAGAACGCTTCTTCAATAAATGGTTTGGAAATTAGAAAGCCACATGCAAAAAAATAAAACTAGACTATTATCTATCATCAGAAGCAAACAAGGCAAATAAACAAATTTCATAGACAAACCACAGTTTAGTAGTTACCAGAGGAAAAGTGGGGAGAGGAGGAAGGTAGAATAGGATAAAGGAGGTCAAATATATGGTGACAGAAGGAGATTTGACTTTGGGTGGTGAACACACAATGCAATATGCAGATGATGTATTATTGAATTGTACTCTTGAAATCTACATAATTTTGTTAACCAATGTTAACAAAATTTAATTTAAAAAAAGAGAATCAAAGATTTGGAGGGCAAAACAAATGGATTACACTCTATGTGCAGTAGTGAAATCATCCAGGTTCATTTCTGATTCTACCACTGACCAACTGTGCCAAATCATGTCAAGTCATCTGATTTCTTTATATATCAGTTTTGTCATATATAAAATAAATATAGTAATTGCACCTGTAATGTCACTGGGATAATGACTTGTACATAATAAGTCTTCAATAAATGTTACCTATCACTAAAAACAAAAAACAAAAAAACAAAAAAACCTATACTTCCCAAATTGTCACTCTGTATGCCAATGATTGTTAACTAGACTTATTGTGGTGATCATTTCACAATATATACAAACATCAAATCATTATGTTGTACACCTAAAATTAATATAATGTAATATGTCGATTATATCTAAATAAAAAACAATATAAATGTGTTTTTATTGCAATTTACTTTCTCTAATATAATGATAGAAATGCATAATGAAATAATTATAAATGGAAGTTAATAGGCGCACAATATATAAAGATGTAAAGATGTAAAGCTTAAAGGTGGTAGAGAGGAAAGGAGCTGTCTAAGAGTATTTTTTTTATACAATTAAATTTAAGTTATTATTAAGGCAAACTATAGGCATAAATTAAGTGTTGATTGCATTCCCCAAGGCAGTCACTAAGAAAATAACAAAAATATATAGCAAAATAAATGATGAGAAATAAAATGGTATAATAAAAATATCTATTTAATACAAAAGGTGGCAATAATTGTGGAGAGAAGGAACAAAAGAACATGACATATAGAAAACAAGTATCAAAATGGCAGACATAGATCCAATCTCTCAATAATTACATTGAAAATGTATTAAACAGAGTAAATGTATTAAACAGCAGAGGGTGACAGAATGTATAACAAACATAACCCAACAAGAGATACACTTTAGATTCAAAGACTTTGTACAAGAGATACACTTTAGATTCAAAGACATAAATAGATTGACGATGGAAAAGACATATCATGTAAACACTTTCCAAAAGAGAGCTGGAATGGCTATACTAATGTCAGAAAAAATAAACTGTAAAACATTTTAGTTACTAGAGACAAATAAGAACACTTTATAGTGATAAAATTGTCAATCTATCAAGAAAATATAATAATTGCAAACATATGCACCTAATGTCAGAGCCGTAAAAGAAATGAAGCAAAACTGACAAATTGAAAAGACAAATAGAAAAATTCAGCAATAATAACAGGAGACTTTCATATTATATTTTCAATAATGAATAGAGTAACTGTCAAAGATCACCAAGGAAACAGAAAACTAGAATAACACTACATATTGATAAAACTAAACAGACATCAATAGAACATTTTACCCAATAAGAGCAGGATATATATTATTCTCAAGTATACATGAATATTCTGATTATAGACCATATACCATAAAGCAAGGAGAGACAAATCTAAAAGAAATTAAATCTGCAAAGTATGTTCTCTGACCACAATGGAATGAAATTAGAACTTACTAATAGAAAGATATTTTGGAAAATATGCAACACAATCCAGAATAAAGAATGGATAAAATAAGAAATCACATGAAAAATTTTAAAATACTTTGAAATTAGTGAAAATGAAGACATAGCACACTAAAACTTATGGGATGTGGTTCAAGCAGTGCTTACAGAAAAAAATCAATAAAACTAAAAATTGGTTCTTTTAAAAGAACACCAAAATTGATAAGCCTATGGCTAGACTCATCAAGTTAAAAAGGGAGATCCAAATAAGTAATATGAAGAATGAAAGTGAGAATATAACTACCGAACTTACAGAAAAAATAAAAAAAGATGGAAGCAAAAGGATTGTATAGTAACCAAAGAATCAAAACGGATTTAGATTACTCATTTAAGATGTTAACTGATGAAAGCAATTAGTTAATTGAGGCAAAAGTTTAAGGAACATTTGAATAGTAAAGAAAAATTTCTGGAAAGAAGGTATATTTTTAAATGTGATGGCTAATTTTATGTGTCAGCTTGACTGGGCAGTCACACCCAGACAACTAATAAAACTTTATTTTCAGGTGTGTCTGAAAGAGATTAGCATTTGAATCAGGAGTCTGAGTGAAGAAGATCCCTCTCACCAATGCTGGTGGACGTGACCCAATCACTTTAGGGCCTAAATAGAACAAAAAAAGTGGAGGAAGGGCAAATTTACTCTCCAATTGAGCTGAGACACACATCTCCTATCCTTGGATGTTGATGCTCCTGGTATTTGGACTCAAATTGAGACTTATTTTATTCGTCTCCCACTCTCAGGACTTTAGTAAACTTAGGCTTATCCTATTGGCTTCACTGTAACTCAGGCCTTTGGACTAGGACTGCATTATACCACTGGCTTTCCTGGTTCTCCAACTTGCAAATGGCAAATTGTGAGTCTTCTCAATATCTGTATACATGTGAGCCAGTTCTTATAATAAATCTCCTCTTATCTGTATCCATAACTGTACCTAAGTATATATCCTAATGGTTTTGTTTTTCTAGAGAACACTGATGAACACAAATATTTTCTATTTGAAAACAATAAAATAGTTACACAAAAATAAATGGGAATTTATTGATTCGTTAAGTTAAAATGAACAATGTTGAAGTTAATATTAAGCATCTGGTTTTAAGAATTTAAAGCAAATTTCAAGTGCATTACATTCTCTCTCTCTCTTTCTCTCTCTCTCTCTCTCACACACACACATACACACACACACACACACACACACACACACACACTTTTATGTGACAACTTTATTCTTTACATTTTTCCATAGTGTATGTTTTGGAAGTCATACTATGCTGTATGACTTAAGGAGTGAGGAATTTTCTCTATCTTCTTGAGGGCAAAGTATCTACTTACATTATTTGGTATTCTCTGCATAGGATATTTGTCTTTTCTTCACCATTTATTTCTTTATTCAACCTTTTATTTGTTGGACTCTTGGATATTTATTTTGTACTTAGAGTTGTAGTCCAATGTTACTTTGTTTTCTTGATCAAAAAGTTCCAGCTTTGGCCAACAGGAGTTCTTCCAGTTAGATCATATATCTTTTTGATATACCTCCATTATCGTGTTTTTCTTTAAATTTTGTTTTGTTCTATTTTCAGCTCTTCCTTACTTTCTGCCACTATGTGATACTCTTAGTTTATCTTATATATTAACTGCCCCAGTCTTAGAATCAGCCATTTCTTCAAGAATTTCTGGTTCCATGTTATTCAAGAATAGTGTTAGACACCAGAATCTTGGTTCTTGATGTAGTCATTGCTACTGTTATTTCTTCTAGGTCCTCTAAGCTGACAGAGCAAGGAAATATATGTATGTATACTAATCTATGTATATACACATATCAATAAATATTTTTATAAACAACCATATATATCTATGTTAAGCTAAGCATGAACTCATATTGATGTCTATTCTGCTTATATTTTATAATATTATAGAGTACCTGAGCTACAGATGGACATAGGAGAGAGAGAGAGAGAGAAAATCTAGACGCTCATGGTCTAGGCAGTACTAAACAATAGAAACACAATGTGAGCCACAAATGCAAGTCACATATGTAATTTTGAATTTTGTAGCCATGTTAAAAAAGATAAAAGGAAACAACTAAAATTCATTTTATAGTATTTTATTTAATTTAGTATATGAAAAATATCATTTTGACATGTGCTAACCATGTTTCAAGTACTCAGTAACCACTCGTAGCTACTATATTGGTCAACAGCTCTAGGGAAAAATAAGAATCAAGATCACTTTCCAAGAATGTATAAAGTGAATGTATTGTTGAGTGGTGTAGGAATGTTTCAGGAGTTTCTTTTGTTTTAATTTAAATTCCTTCTCTAGAATTCTATTATCAGGTCATACGGTCGTGACCTTCATATTTGAGATCTTTTTTATATTGAACTAAAGAAAATGACTTTGTAATTTGTACTCGTAAGCTTAAAATAATAGATATATTATTTACTTTTTTTGTAGGTTTTTCTCTATTAGTATATTTTACAAGGACTAAAAAGAATTATGAGAAAAATAGTGATTGGAGTATGATTTTTGAATTTTCTCAAACCTCCCCTCATGAAATGTAAAACAACTAAGATAGTAAAATTGAAAATATACAGTCATGATCTACATAAAAACTAGGCGACCAAATATCCTGCATAACTCTAATATACATGTGGGTGGGGGCAAACTGAAGGTAGCAGGAAGACTTATTGCCTGTATTAACCATGAAGGAGGAAGTGAGGGAGGACTGTGACTTCTGGAGGTTTTGAGAAATAGAGAGCTTCAAAATCAGCAGACCAACCTGAGAATAGCAGCTGAAACAAAAGCAGACTTTTAGAAGCTACAATTCATAGATTAGTACAAGAGACTCATGGAAGTCTAGGATGTGTTGAATTGATTGGCCTCCTATAAATTCTCAAACCTAACCAATTGAAACTCCATTCTAGGAAATAAAAAATCCTTCATTGAGGAGAAACTGATGAAAGTATAATCTAAACTGAGCAAGACCAAAACACCAGAAAGCAAAGGAAAGAGAAAGCCCAGATAAAAATAAGAAATCTCAGTATGGGATTTTGACCTTCCCTATAATAATAGAAGAGGAACCTCTAAGTCATGAAACTGTACTGCCCTATTTCATCAGCCTTTCCTAAGAATTCAGCTTTAAAAAGTCAATTGAATATAAGTAATAGAAAGAAATTATAGTTAAATCTCATTGAAACTTATAGAAAAAAAGAAAATAACAAAGAAAATAAGATCCCTAGATAAGATAAATGCACTTAAAAAAGGCAGGCCAATGCAACACAAAATTTTTTTATCAAAAATTTTAAAATAAACTTAAAGAAACTGAGAGAATGTTAAAAGCAATAAAGGTTGGTATAAACCAGAATTAGAAAAACTCATATATGAGAATAAAAGACACAAGAATCAACTGAAAAAGAAGATGATGAGTTTTTAAAAAACAAGTTCAATATTGAAGACCAAATTACAAAGAACATGTAAGCAAATAAAAATAACAAATAATGAAAAAGCAAATGGAAATAAAGAAAAAATATTTTAAACCAAATAATGAGACAGATGAAAGGATTTGAGAGAAAGTACTAGGTAGAAAACATATAATGAAGACCCAATACATGTATATCAGAAGTTACTGACAATGAAAAATAAAGCGATAAGAAGGAATAAATTTATATGTATGTACATTACAATTTAAGGATAAAATTTCTAGATTTATTTAAAAGCTTAAAACTATACATTAAAAGGTCATGCTACTTTATGGGAGGAATCAATTCAAAATACAACATTATAATATATTTTAGTAGAACTCTTGAATTGAAAACTAAAGGAAAGAATGTCTTGAGAATTCAAATGGAAAGACCAAGTCACTTACAATGCAGAAAAAAAGATTCACTTTCCAGATCTACATTTTATGCTAGATTACGAGAGTAAAATATGTAAGATTTCAAGAAAAAAAAGTCAATAAATATTTTTAGCCATTTAAATTGACCTTCTTGTATAAGTAGACAAACCATAGGAATATGGAATAACATAGAAAATATCGTTGCCATGAGAATAAGCTTCAAAAAAACAAAATGACCCGAAACACATTGGCCTAAAGAATTTTTTACAGCTACAGAATTTACATTTGGCTGTAGAACAAACTAGATGATGATTTTAAGAAAAACAGAATAGTATATTATACTTATATTCTCTGACAATGTAGAAATGGTACAAGGGTGTAAGAAGTGGGTGTATATAAAAATTAGAACAAGCTCACTAATTTCAAGTATATTGCTTGAAATTAGCCTGCTAGAGATGAAGAGTAGAACATTGTACTGGTAGGAAGTAGATGATAATACCAGCTCATTTTCTATGTGTAAGGAATAAATTAATTGCCTCTAAAAAGAGGGTGGACCTTAAAAGCATTGTAAGAAAGAAGTAATATACAGATAACTATTAATACAAGGAAACAAACCTTTCTAAATATGATACAATAAAACAAAACAAGTAAGAATATATTAAATTACATAGAAAATAGTATTTACATCTATAGTTACATCAACATATAGATACATATAAATCATTGCATAAATATAACATACATAATTATATAAATATAATGAAATACAATATCGCAGAATTAAACCAAACACATTAATCTGGTCAACAAATGCAAATTGGCTACACATATTTATCAAAAGAAAAAAATATTCAAATTTGTCAACGAAGCAAAATACAAAGCTATGCTATATTCTAGAGGCACATCTATAACAAAGTTCAGAGTAACTGAAGCAAGGTAAACAAAAGTATTCCAGCACAGAAAGATAAAGAAAAGAAAGTTGAAAATGTTAATATCTGATGAGGTAACAATCAATTTTAAAAGCAGAAAAATCCTTACTTGGTGTTTTCTGGCAGTCTCCTTCCTCCAGCTAGAAATATGTTTGTCTCTATTATCTACTTCTTCATGACCTGGGTGATACATAAATTATAAGAAGGGAGGCACTTGATCTTTTTAGACTTTCCCTCCCATCTCTCCCTTTCATTTGCACATTGAAATTCTGGAAATGTTCACAGATTGTCAGATAAAGTCATGGGATTTTAACATGTGAAGGAACTCAGAGATAATATAGTTTGACTCTTCATTTTTTGGATGGAAAAGGAAGCCTACAGAATGAAAATGACCCTAGAGTTATAAAAAGAAGGATTGTTATATTACCAGTGATCCAGTGCTCCCCTTTAAAGAATGCAGATAATCAGATAGCAGACAGACCACAAACTATTTAGCATTTAAATTTTAAAATATAAATGTGAATGAGCAAGGAGAGGAGGAAGATGTATGAAGCATAAAATATCTTAAGACCTATGCTAGCCTGTTGACTATACAGTGAAAATACTACTAAAAATCATCTGTGACTTCATTAATTTGATCTAATTTTAGCATAATGTCTTTCTTATTCTAAAAATATCCCCTTCTATTTAAGCATGATTTCTATTCACAAACATTTAAAATGTATGAAAACACCAAGTGTATTTCTTTACATGTGTATTTTTTTCATTTTTTTGTATGCTGTGAGATCCATACCTTATGTTTTAAATATCTAAAAAACTCCTTTTTAAATTTGTCAGTATGCAGTCAAGGTGATTACAATGATGATTTTGTAAGTTAATGACCATTATAGCATTTCTATAACTTTGCCTGATTTCTGCAGATATCTTTATTTTTCCCTGAATTTTCATGCATAGTGGGATCACATTTTTTAAATAAAATAATATGATTTAGCTTTCTAGCACCTCCGCTTATGTTTTTAGTTACACCAAAATACATATCTAATAAAATAAAATTTTTACAAAGCCACTCCTAAAATAAATAAAATAAAAAGTTTATTTTACTATGTAAATAATTTTTTCAGACACTTTCATTCTTACATTATAAATAGTTAATATGGGTTGTCTTTGTTTTATTGCTAGATTTCAGACCATAATTGGAAACTACCAAACAAATGATAAAACAATTTAATGATGGACCTCGAATTCTTAATGAATGTTCAGTTGGCACCTCTTCTTTCAGTCAGATATCTTATATGCTTGATTTAACAACACAGTATTTAAATGTTACAAGATGTACAAAAGTTTGTTGATTTGAGAATGAAAGATTTAGATTTATTAGCACCCCATTATTTTAATAATTTTTTTTTTCTTGAAACTACATGCTCTTAAGTTTTGGGAAGTTGGGTAAAATATTTTGAGTGTGAATTATACAAAAATATTTAGGTAAATATTACAAAATTCAGCCAGTCATCAGGCTCTTTGTCTACTCGGTGTCAAAAATTTAGATCTTTTGAAATGTTAGGTGATTAAGTAAATTTTCCATCCAAATGTTTGGCATTATGTGGATTCAAGTTTGGTTAGCTTTGTCTTATTTTATATTTTTGTCACTGGCATAAATCAAGAAGAGTCTGAATTAGTAATAAGTCAAAGATTAAGGACATTCAGTGGAAAATGTATAAAAATTCATGACTTTATTATTTCAGATAATTGGAAAAAAGCAAGAATTAATAAAATCCCTGAATTTTTCTTTAGTCTTTAATTTTGCTTCCTTGTTTTACATTTTCTTTGTCAAACTTTTAGCCCAAATTATTATCAGAGTAAACAATTAATAAAGTAAACTAACTTTAGACTTCCTGCATGTCATTTTTAAGTGTTTTTAATTTGATAGGTAAAAAATATAGAAAAGTAAAAAGAAAGAGTAACAACTGTGTGTCCACCACTTCATTTTATCAGATCCAAATCTCCTGTCAAGTTTGCTTTAGATTTTTCAGGCAGTTAAATATTAGAGCTAATATTGAAGTTTTCCTGTACCTTTCTCTCTGATTCCATTCCATTCTCTGTCTGCAGAAGTAATTCCCATCCAGTTTTTATGTTGAAATAATTAACATATTCCATGAAGTTTCAATTGAACATTATAATGAAAACATTTATATTTTATAAAAATACAAACTTTTTAGCTTTAGTATTTAAGGAGAAATTTATTTAAGGAGAAATGCATTTCAGTAATGTGTAAGAGTATATGAAACAGAAACTGGTATTAATACTTCCCATGATACTGTTTTATGTCCTCTTTAATTGGTGGACTAGTTTTATACTAGATTTATTTTTCTGATGGTGAGGAAATATAAAAGAATTAGAAATAAATATCACTTTATATACTGTATAAGTAACAAGGTACAATACAATTATTTTTGTGCATTTTTCCTTTTGCTTTCAAGTGTACTTGATCTTAATAACCTGGTTAGTTTGGACAGCCACTTATTGAAGGAGGAAGGATGGAGGAGATTAGAAATGCTAGAGAAAAATGCAGTAAGGTAACATTTTTCTGCTGACATTTAAAATAGTATTATGCAGGATGAAAATGAGAGAACCAATACAATGTGCATTCTGATTTCCCATCTCTGGGTGAGTGCTAGATAAATTGAAGGGTGGCATGGGTGGCAAAGGGCTAATACTCAACTGCCCAATCTGGGTATCAGGAATCACTATGCAGAGACCAGGTTACTAGTACATCTCAGCCCAGCCTAATTTGAAGAGCAAAGCAGTATTGTCAGACAGAGAATCTGGTTAGCACACCTGTGCTAACCTCACTTCCTGAGTGGTTTGGAGATTAAAGGCAGAGCCTGCAGAGCTGCCATGAGCTCACAATGGCTGGAATGGAGGAATAGGCTAAAAGAGTGAATAGAGTCCAGAGAAACTGAAAGGAATCTGGATCAGTGATGGGAAGACAGTTTATTCTCTCTCAGAAGTAAGGAACCTCAATTTCACCAGCTACATACTCTAGAAGGCCTATAGGAACCATCTACTCTTGAATGAAGGTTATTGTTCCAGACATCATCACAGGCAGCACACATCCAAGGTAGCTCAAAAGCAGGAGACCACAACTATTTCCCTCTCTACAAGAAAGGTTCTTAAGTTTTAAGGAAAGAGTTAGAGAACAAGAGATTCATATAGAGACAAAATACTACCGAAAAGATTGTTGGACATATCAGCTCAGATTAGGTTTAAAACCAGAATATACAATGAGTTCATTAATTTTTCCAGTTAAACAATGTGTAAGGACTGGTGAAGCAAAGGTTAGCTTTAAACCAAATAATGTAGCATATTTTCCTCTGCATATCTTGTAAGAAAACATGTCCATATACATATACATATATATACATATATATATGTGTATATATATATAAAGTCAACTATTATGCATTAAGTATAACATAATATTTGTCAGTCACAATTTTTCATTTAGAGAATAGGTAGATTTTCATTATTAATATGAACATACCACAATAAAGCAACTTCTTAATACCATGAAATTTCGAAGGGCTAAACACAGTTCAAATAATAACTAAGGAGGATATTTTCCATTTAAAATGAAATGCTACTCAAGTAGTAAAATGATTATGAAATAAAATGCTTATAATATCTCTGAATAATTTCCACTTTAAAATATATCTTCAGGGTGTTTCTATTCTTCATTTGATATTAATTGACTCAAATAATTTAAGAGTAAGACTTGCATGGTTGTTTTTCTGCTTCTTTGGAAATGTGATCATTAATGTTCTCTGGTGGTGACAGTGCTTTGCTGTGGAAAATGGTATTAAGGCAGTAAATTGCATTTTTAAACCTAGTTGGATTTTTACATACAAAAAGAAATTAGATAAATGTTGATTATATTCACTTATATGAACTATTTTCAATAGTATTAACATATAACTGATTTTCAAGAATTCACCATGAATGCAGTTGAATTCAGTTTTGTACTATGTTTATTTCTTAAAATAATTTCTATGTCGCATCACTTTGACCCACCTCTTAGTCCTGCAGAAACAAAGGCTCTGACCATCCAAAGGTGATTAATATGGCCTTATTTGCAGGGGCAAAAAAAATTGGAATCAACATGAATATCCATCAATATGAGAATGATTAAATAAATTATTATGTGACTCTCTAAGTATGAACTAGACATTAGCAGCATAATTTAAAATTAACAAACTCTAACCCATGGGATATTTAAAAATTATTGTTAAAAACATAAGTTGCAACAAACTGTGCATGATGTATATGCTCTATTTCAGGGATTTTTTTTAAACATAAATTTGGGTATTTTCTTTCATTTACTGTGATTTAAAATTTTTTAAATAATAATGAAAGTATGTAATCATTAACGAGTTGATACAATTTCCCTATGAAACCATCTGGACCTTGTATATGTTGAATGTTTATTGTGTGGGAATATGTTCTCTCTCTCCTTTTTCTATAGTAAATGATCTGTTTAGATTTTCTGTCTCTACCTAGATCAATTTTGATGAGTTGTAGTTTTCTGGGAAATTATTCATTTCATCTAGATTTTTAAATTTATTTGCATAGTTGTGCAAATTAGTCTCATTTTAAAATTTTTCTTTTGTGATGGTTATTTTCCTCTTGTCATTTATAATTTTTGTCTTCTTACTTTTATGTTGGTAGGTTAGCTAGTAGTTTGTTTACTTTGTTGGTAGTTTCCAAAAATAATGTTTTTTTCAACAAATAACTTGAACAAATGGATATTTTTTTAAAAATTAACATTTAGATTTACTTATTAGCTATATTATAGTTCTATTTTCAAATTTATTAATTTTTATTTTTATCTTTAGTAATTTCTTCTGCTTTTTCTATCTTCTTAAATTTGTTGTTTGTCATTTATTTTATAATAATATATAATACTTACTTGAACAAATAGCTAATTCGAGGACTGGGGCATAAAATAAGCCTGGAGTATCTGGTAGTGCCAGACAGGAAGAAACTTAAAAAAAAAAAAGAGGGGATCATGTTAATTGGACACAAAGCCAATCTGAACAAGTTATTAATAGCCAAAGCTTGAAACAATATGAGTAATAAAATAAATAATAATAGTATTGTACTATAATCCAAAGCATAAAACAAATATACATGAGTTCATACTGACATAAATAAATTATGTTAATAAATGAATGAGGGTAAAAAATGTACAGTTTTCTTATAGAATAATTTCAAATTCTCCATGTTAATATTCCTCAATCCAGGAGGGAAGCTTAATATCCACCCCCTTGAGTATGAAATGGATATAGTGACTAACTTCCAAAGAATGTAGAAAGGGAAAAATAATAATTTGGCAGTGGAGAAACCTGGACAAATCTGGCAAATACTATATTCACCAAGTTATCAAGGTTAGCACAACCAATATTATGTTAATATTATGTACTCTCCATTATTTATATGTATATGGAAAAACATTAAACAAACCCAAAATAAGAGACATTCTACAGAATACCTGACTAGTAATCTTCAAAAGTGTCAAGATCATAAAAAATGAAGGAAGACTGAAATCTCACAGACTGGATGAGACTAAGGAGACATCACAACTAAATTAAATATATTATTCTGAATTGGATTCTGGACATTAATAGAAAACTGATTAAGAAATTGGTTAATAATATTATTTTAGTTTAAGATTATTAATTTAAAAGTTAGTTTGGACAAAAGCACCATGTTATATAAGATGTCATCTTAGTCTGTTCAGGCTTTTATAACAGAATACGATAGACTAGGTGGCTTATAAATAATTACAATTTGTTTCCCAGAATTCTAGAGATCAAGTTGCCTGCAGATTTTGTGACTGGTAAGAGTCCACTTCCTGGTCCATAGACCATAGGCTTTTCACTGCATCCTCACAGTGGCAGATGATGAAGGAGCTCCCTGAGGTCTATTTTATAAGAGCACTAATCCTATTCATGAGGGCTCCATCTTCATGACCTTACCACCTCCCAAAAGCCCCACCTCCTAATACCATCATATTGGAAGTTAGGATTTTAACATGATGAATTTTGAAGGGGACACATTCAGTCTATCACAGATGTTAACACTAGGAGAAACAAAGTAGAGTATATGGGAACTATCTGCAATGTCTCTGTGATTACATATCTAAAATTATTTCTATATAAAATTTTTAAAAATTTAGAATGGGTAAACTAACTAAAAGAAATAGATGCTATATCTAGATCTATAGTGGCTCAAGGTAGAATTATGGTGTCAAATTGTAGCTTTATTAAGTCAGCCAACAAAAATTCAGATGTTAAATTGGATTTTCCTCATTAAATTATTTATTTAGTCATAAATATTTATTGAGAATTAGAATATAAATAACACTGTGCTAGGTTATTGATCAGAAAATGACAAAGTCCACCTGCTCCAACCCTGAAGGCATCTCATAACCCTTAATAGGTATGTTCAGAATCTGTCCAAGAGATTGCTGAGGTTTAATTAAGGACAGAAGACTATTTTTGAAAATGCAAGAGCTAAACTAACTAAAAGAAATAGATGCTATATCTAGATCTATAGAGAAATTTATGTATTTTAATAACCAGTTCATATTACTTTAGCCTTTCAAACTTTTTGTCCAGGCAAAGACCATCTCAAATAAAAATTATCATGTAGGTAGTTAAACTCATTGCATTTGAATATTCATTTTCAGCTGATTTACAATCTAATCATTTAAAAATAATCGGTTTACTATCACCAAACCTAATAATTTCCATAGGAATTGAATATGTTTTGCTGGGTATAAAGTAGCCCTTTAAATCTGTATTTTTCAAACAATTTATAGTGAACCATGCATGAGCCACAATATTAAGTATGTCTCTATAAGCATTTTTTATGAAATAGATACAATACAATGCAATAGGAATAATCAAAGAGGATTTAATATAAGGATAAATATTGTTTTATGAAATTTGTTTCAATTTAGGTATGAGTGTGTATGTATGTGTGTATATTATGCCCTAGTGTAAAATATATTTTTCATATATGGGTCAAGGAAAAATAGTTTGTCTTCTACTTTAAGGGGTTGTCCGATGTTGTCACAGGAACAGAAATTAGCTTTTAAGTCTTACATAAGGAGTCTTAACAATAAACAACATGAAAATAAAGTTAAAAAATATATTTCTTGGGGAGTTGAAAAAGGCTTTTTAAAGGTGAGATTTAAACAGAGTTCTGAAGAACTTAAAGGTATGCAGAAGAATTCCAATACTAGATATCCTGAGAAGTAATATAGGTGGCCAGCAAAATAGACAAATGCTTAATGCAAATCAGAATCATCTAGATTTTTGTTAGAATGCAGATCTGAGGGCCTTGCACCCAGATATTCTGATTCAATAAATCTGGAGTGTGACCAAAAATCTGCATTTTTAACAAGCAAATACACACCCTCACTAGGATTCTGATTCATAGGGTTCAATCACCTCGTTAGGTTAGAATAAAGAAAGTATAAACAAATTTGCAATAGGTCAATTAGGCCATTTTGACTGAAAAAAATTGAGGGTCCATAAAAGAAATTTTAAGCACAAGCTAAAAAGAGAGACTGAGCCAGGTTGTAAAGGGCTTGTTGTTTCAAACTAAGGAGTGTACACTTTACCTTAAAGCAATAAAAAGTTGTTAATAATTTTCATGGAATGGAAGGCCAGAACCTAGGATGATTAATTTGATGTTGTATTAAAAAAAAGACAAATTGTAAGTGGAAGATTGGTTATAAGGGTGTTAAATATCTAGTTATGAGTCAAAAGGCCTGGCTTATTTCAGAGGAAAAGAAAAATTTGCAAATTGAGAATGTCTGGGTTTTTATATAAAATATCAATTTATGTAAACTAATAAACTTTCAGACTATGAACTTAATCAGAATATTTAACAAATATATCAAGTACATCTATGACCACTAAAACAATTGCTAATATTTTATTCCAGTCAAAATTTATTATATCATGATGTTCTTGGGATTTAATAAAATGTCCCCTGGAAAACCTTATACCACTGAAGAAATCCATTTTCTTCCCAACAAAGTAGGAAAATATTCTACAATGTTTTATGCATTAAGTTTTATTGGAATTGACATTAATTTTCAAAGTGCAACCACCTTTTGGATTAATTAGAAAATAATAATTCATTGCTCATTACATCTATAATGTATTCATTTAGCCTCTGAGTACTCTGAGACACTCTCCACTTTATTTATTTTTTCTAAATTGTATGCTTTTGGTAATAAATTTTGCCAGTTCAAAAATAAAAATAGATTAGCATTAATTTACATGTCCTTGAAACCTAATATAAAGTCATAGAACCACTATTTATCAATCTATCAACATGGATGGATCTTGAAAATAACACACTAAGTGAAATAAGTCAAAGACATAAAGTCAAGAACCATATGATTTCATTCATGTGGCATATAAAACTGAAAGCAACAAACAAGACAAACAAACAAACAAAAACTCATAAACACTGATAACAGTATGATGGTTACCAGAGGGAAAGGGAAGGGGGAGGTAGATAAGGGTAAAGGGGGTCAAATATATGGTGACTGAAAGAGATGTGACTTTGGGTGGTGAACACACAATGCAATATACAGATGATATGTTATAGAATTATACACTTGAAACTAACAATTTTATTAACCAGTGTCACCCCAATAAATTTAATAAAATTAAAAAATATGTATCCTGTGCTCACTTGAAAAGATGCAAATATGTTACTTCTGCAATGTGAATAGCTCAAAAACCCCAACAATGGAAATGAACCCAAAGTGAACTGCAGAATGGAATAGATAATTTTTTTAAACTGTATTTTTCTCAAAGAAAATTGATTGGGGATTTCTAGAGACTAGGATTGTCTTTATAAGGAAATTGAACATTAAGGAAAAACAGATTTGACCCCGAGCTGCACATGCATAGATGGAATTTGGCAAACTTTCCATTGTCTGATGATTCTGGGAGTACACAGGTATGCACACATCCCATCCAAATGGCATTACACAATCAGAACAGGAAAGGACTCCATACTCTACAGGCTTCACCCAGCCGGCATCGAGCTGAATAAAATAATAAAATTTTAGACTATAGACTTAATCAAAATGCTTCACCACATATGGTAGGCACATTTATGACCACTAAGACAATTGCTAATACTTTGTTCCAAGCCTACACTGGGGTCTGTTTTTGTACAACATATTTATTTTGATTATTAGAATCATTAGATCTAAATTTGATCATTACAAATTTAAAAGCCTCTATTCTGATTAGAGTTTACAAAAACAGTTCTCTTATTGTTCAAATACAATAACCACTGACGTTTCAGGTTAGAAGTGATTGTATGTCTAAATTAAGAGCCTTCGTATTAGAAGCGTTTTCTAAAATCAAGTTATTTATCATACGATCTTTGTATTTGGATTTTTAAGTGCTTGTAGTATATATCTGGAAAGGCCAAACTTATTTTAATTAATAAACTTTGCATGTGGGGGTTACATAAGCTAAATAGTTGTAACATTTATTTTATGTTTATTAAATGCCTGTCATTGTACTAAGTGCTCTCTATGTGATCACTACACAAACACACCTATAAAGGAAGTGCTATTATTGTATATAAATAAAACCAAGGCCTAGTAAGGTTAAAAAAATTCAACTGTGGTAACACAGCTAGTAAATTGTAGAGCTGAGATTGAAACTCAACCAATCTGGCTCCAGAGCCCATCATCTTAGCCATATTTATTTATTGATTAATTGATTGATGACTATCAAAGGAATCATAGCTTCAAAGAAGCCATTATTATGTATTCTGATTACCTTTTGCTACTGGGACTAAAGAGTGTACAAATGAGAAACTATCCTCCTTTGCAAGTTCCCATTTGAAGTAATAAAGTATATGTTTTTAATGTCATTTCTGGCCATTACTGCACATTATCAACTGGATCACATTCCCTAATACTTTGCAAATTACTTGGCATCTATTAGCTACCTATATATGGCTGTAATTGTTCATTAGTCTACTTGGCTGGGTAAGTTGAATTCTCTAAGTAGAGTTTTAAAAATTACTAAACAATATATTTTTTGCTACAAAAATTACATGAAGGAAATATAAATCATCATTATTCCCACTATCCAAAGAGAACCACTCAACACTGTTTGTTATAAATCATTTTAGATATTTTTTTTTTGCTCCATTTGTATGGGAAGAAAATTTGTTGAGTGTTTTGTTCTCTCTGCTTTAGGTATTTTTCTTTCTTTATCCCAGAAATTAGCCACATCTTATCTTTTAGAATCTTTTATATTACAAAAATACCGCAAGTCTTGACAGTATTTCTGTTGAGGCTGCTAGGAGACATGCAAGCGTCCCCAGACTGAGTCTGGGAAGCCACGGGAAAGTGTGTCTAGACCAAGGTCAGCATGAAGGCATTTAAGCCACTCACCCACAAATCTGAGAAAGATTATATCAGCAGCAACCAACAGGGAATGAGACTTTTTCGTGAATGTTATATATGGCATAGACGGTCAGAACTTTCTTATCCCCCCACACCCGCCTCAAAAAGAAAGGAGGACGAAATAAAGAAATGAGATGTGTCTTGCACTCTCCGTCAAAATAAATGTATAAATGTATGTAATTTAAAACTGAGTATAAATTGGTATGTGGGTCCTTCAAACTCCCATGCATTTACTTGCCTGAATTAATGTAATAAAGGCTTTTTTTGTTACTAAACTCATCCTTCAGTTTTTAAAATTTTTTTGTTAAGATGTAATTAACGTACTATGAGATTCATCATTTTAAAATGTACAACTCAGTGGCTTTTAGTGTATTCATACAGTGTGCAACCATCACCACTATCTAATTCCAAAATATTTACTTGATTCAAATAAATAAATAAATAACATACATACATACATACATAAAAATTTAAAAACCTTGTACCTGCTTGCAATCACTATCATTACCCTCCCACCCTTCATTCTCTGTCAACTACTGCTTTCTGTCTCAGTATTTTTCTATTCTAGGCATTTCCTATAAGTAGAATCTTATAACACATTGCCTTTTGTGTCAGTCTTTTTTCACAAAATATGTTTTCAAGTTTCATCCATGTTGCAACATTTATCATAACTTTATTCTTTTTTACAGTGAAATAATATTCTATTGTATGGATATACCATTTTTATTTATCCATTCATCAGTTAATAGACATTTGAGTTGTTTCTACTTTTTTGAGATTATGAAGAATGTTGCTATTAATATTTATACACAAGTTTTGTGTGAAGATGTTTTCATTTCTTTGGGGCATGTACCTAAGTAGTGCAAATACTGTATAATATAATATAACTCTCTATTTAACTTCTGAAGAACTGACAAGCTTTTCCACAATGGTTGTACCATTTTACATTCCCACCAGCATTGTATGATGGTTCTGATTTCTGCATATCATCTTTGCCAGCACTTATTATTACCTACCGTTTTTATTATAGCTGTCGCGTGGGTGCGAAGTAGCATTCTTGTGGTTTTGATTTGCAATTACCTGATGATTGATGATGTTGACACCTTTTTATGTGTTTATTAACCATTTGTATATTTTCTTTAGAGAAATGTTTATTCAGGTACTTAGTTTTAAGTTGAACTGTAATTAACCCTTGAATATGTAGGGGTTAGGGACTCTGCCCCACACACAGTAAAAAATCTGTGTATAATTTTGACTTCCCAAACATTTAAGTTGTCCCTCAGAATCTGTGGGAGGTTGGTTCCAGGACCACTGTGAATACCAAAATCTGAGGGCTCAAGCCCCCTATATAAAATTGTACAGATCAATGCATACAGTCTGCCCTCAGGATCCATGAACTCCCAACAGTAGATCAAAAACCATATAGGTATTTATTGAAATAAATCTATGCAGTTTAAACCCATGTTGTTTGAATCAACTGTATTTATATTTTCATTGTTGAGTTGTAAGAGCTCTTTACATACTTTTTCTTTGATTGCTTATGTTTTTGGGTGCCATATCTAAGGAACCACACTACCTAATCCAAGGGTTGTGAAGTCCTGGTGCATTGCAGTGGCAGCAGGTCCAAAGTCATGAGAGCAGCTTCCAGTCTTCCAGTGACTGCTGGTCTCCTGAATGAATGCTTAGTTTCTTCCAGTGTGCTTCTGGTGCTCTTCTGGTTCCAAGAACTTTGTGGTTATTAAAGCCACAGTCTCAAACACTATGTGCCCCAGGGTCTCATTACTATATTGCAGAGTACTAAAAATATGTGTCCACTTCACTAAACACTGCTAGAGTCATAGTGACAAATATGCTCCAGGCTGCCATTTTTTAACTGCAAAGGCATTCTATATACTTATTTGCATAATTCGGAAACCCTACACTAGAAGCTAGGTATTTCAGGGAAAAGATGAAAGGCCTAGTCAAAACGCAGAAGATCAACATCACTAGTAGCAACTCTGAGGAGGTCTTGTTTGCACAGTGGCAATACATATATTTCTTGTTGCAAGCCCCAGATATGGAAAAATCATCTCAAAAACCAGATGTTTTATATACTGAATTAAGTTTTCTGAAAGCAACTATTTTGAACCAGTGTTATCTAGAAGTAGCAATAATAAGTGTTTTCTACTGAACAGAAATAGACACTCTTGCGAAAGTAGAAGTTATAGTTCAACAAATATGAGTAGTGACTATAAATGTTAATCTGTGCCAGTTGCCTCTTTGAGATGTGTTGCCAGTACCAAGATGTAGCGTCAGGATTCCATGTAGCAAGACACCCTGCCTACAACATGAGTTAGTGTTTTTGCTTTTGTGACAATCGCCACTTCAGGTCCTTGCACACTCACCCACCTCTTCCTCTGAAGAACCAGGAATACTCAACACTAAGTCCTCTGTGAGAATTTGCAAGAGAGGCAGAGGAGTCTCAGAAACAGTGAGGCTTTCATAGGCATGAAGTTGCCTATATGAGAGAGGTGATAAGATTTGGGCTCTGATGACTTCTTGGAAGGCACAACAATCTTAGTGTCAGTAGCAGATTCTGTGATGAAGGACTGCTTCTTAGATGGCATCTAATTCAGACTCTCACAATGGGAAATGGCCAACTAAGGAATTAAATACTTTCTATTGATTATCTTCAAAAGCAGTATTTGTGCTCATAATTTCTTTATTTTTTAAAATTATAATTGATATTAAAATAATGTACCTATCTTTAACAACAAAAATAATCCTAATAGCTTCTACAAAGCAAAAAAATGACAGTGCTCTACCCAGCTAAGGAATTAGCTGCAACTCCCCAAAATTTAACTGATACCACTCCTTTGCCATTTGCTCCTATTCTAACTACACTTTTATGCCTTTTCTTTTCTTCTACACTCAAATTCAGGTGAGGTTTGTGGAAACTTTTCAGATAAATATGTGTCTTAATATGAAGTCTGGAAGTTTGATTTTCTTTAGAGTAGTTCTTCATGGTGGCTAGCACAGTGATCTATCCAAAAGGACAAGTTAGTAAACAAAACTGAATGCTATTGAGCACACAGGAGCAAATAGCTACTTTGAAAAACAGAAATTGGAAATTCCCATTGGTATATCTGTTTTTAATGATGACCAAATACCTGTGGTCTGGAACTGCTGCACATCAGTGTTCTTGTAGCTTTTCAAATCATGTGTGAACAAACAGTCTCCAAAATTATTTGAAGATCCACAAGAGAATCACAGCACATGTGTGAACTGGTGGCCACTGCCTATTTTTTTAATGCAATGCCTCTTTCCAGTAGTAGACAATAGAGTTGCATGGCCTCCCCTCTGTCCTCATGCAGAGAGGGATCTCTGGTGTCTCCTCCTCTTATGAGAACACAAGTCCTGTGAAATTAGGGTCCCACTCTTATTACCTCATTTAACCTTAATCACTTCCTTAAAGGCATTATCTCCAAACACAGATACATATGGGGATTAGGACTTCAACATAAGATTGTGGGCTGGGACACAATTCAGTCCAAGACAGATAAAATTTATCTTACCAAATATCCAGTGGTTAAACACTTTATTAGTACATTAAAAAGCATATTTAATGCCTGAGGGGGAAGCTGAAAGCAAGAGTTAAAAAAATGTCACAAAGATTCAGTTTTCACTCAATTTCATTAGAAAATAAGAGTGTGATTTTAAAAAAGGAAATATGTCATTGCAAGACAGGAGAACCAGCTCTGAAAATCTGGAAATAGCATTATAGTTAGCAAATGCTTCTTTTAAGAAATAGTATCCCTATCTGTTGCCATTTAGTTTGCAAAAATTCACTAAAAATAGGTTAGAAAGTCATTTGCACTTGGAAGCTATATACTCTGAATAGCCTCTCCCACAGATTAGTTGCATCACTAAATGTACAAAAGTTAAATAAAATGTTAACAGTAAGTATACTTCCCTTAGGAATTTGTTATAGTACTGCAAATTATGTAAATGACTTCCCCTAAATTTTTCCAAAAAATTTTAAAACTGACTTTATATATGTCTTCCATATTTTTCAGAGAAACTATTTATTAAAAAGCATTGTGGAATTATCTTTAATATTTACATGGCTGTTAAATTCTTTTAAATCTGCATCAATTTACAACTTTATTTTCCCATTTGTGTGGTTTGTCATACTGATTAAAAGAATAAAAATAGCTATTGTACTGTTCTCTGCACTTAATTTTAATGGTAGAAGTTATGTCCCATGCAAAGGACTGAATTTGTCATTAAATTTCAATATATTTATAAACAGAACTTAGCCTAAAAACATTATGGGGAAAAAATGCTTCTTTTGAAATTAAGAAAGGGGTTTATAAAGTAATTATAGTATTTAAATATGAAATATGTACCTCATATAGAATTTTTCTTAAGTAGAGAAGAGGATTCCAGAGGGTGACTAGGGGACTTGAAGGGTATATAGCAGGAACAGGGTCCAATGATGTCTGCTGCTGATGTTCTTAGCAGAGAAGAGATCAGTCTCCCAGTAACATACTCATGTTATTCAAAACGCCCAGGAGAGAAGTCCAATTTATTCACTATTTCACAACAGAATCTGAACATCAGAATGTGATTTTTAACACAAGATAATGTTGGATGGTTATAGTACTTTTTAAAACTTTGAACTATTAACTCTGAAAAATAAGGGCCTCGACAGAAGCACAGTTTATGAATCATTTTTCACAGACATTTCTTTCTGTCACTATTAGCCATTTTTCCCTCTTTCACCATAAATACAGAAGAGTGCCCATCATAGAAGTACACTCTTCCATAATTTCAGGAAATTTTAAAAATTCAGTGTGCTGAGATTCACTCATTTAAAAGTCTTTATTGGGAGCATATTTATTGTCTGGCCTTCAGCTTGGTGCTGGGATAAAGCAGGAACAGCCATCATCTTTCCCCCAGTAATTTCAGTCTGTGGCATCTGTCCTGACTATAATGTTATAACAAATGGCCACCTTCAATTTCAAAACTGTATTATTTCAGTGATATGTGTGTATATACACTTAGTTTTACTATAAAGCAATGTGAAAATTCTAAATATTATCTGACGGAACTTACAACTCCAAAGTAGACAAAATAAACCAACGTTAAGCCAAGTGACTGTATTCTTGGAGGTTTGTATGTTTTACAATAAGCCATTATCTCTTCATGCTAATAATAGACCTGCCTAATTTGAGTAGTATCATTATATATGAAGCAGAGACTACACTAATAAAGGAGAGACAACCCTAGTTTCAGTTCTGAGAACTTGCACAAATCAAAACCTAGGTGAAAATCTCCTAAACCCTAAAGTAAAATAAAAAATAATGTGATCTCATCTTATCCAGAAGACTGTTGTAAGAAGTGAGCGAGAAGAGAAGACAAAGGTAAAACCTTATTTATCATTTTATTTCCATAGCCTTTTAAAATCCAAATTCATGATCTTTTCTTACTTTTAGAAACCATGACTTTTAAACCAGATCTCTTCAGTTTGGTTGGATCCACTATTACACTGAAGAGGAAGCACTTACAGCAGATATCTTAAGAATTTGGGCCTGATAACTTGCTGTTTCCTCATTTTTCTCCTATTAAACTGGACTTTGAGGACTATTTTATATAGTGAAAAATTCTAGTGTCATTGTCCCTGCCTCCAATTATACCTAAGTTTCTTTCAAAAATACTTTCTCTAGAATATGACATAAAGTGGCTAGATGCACATTGCATTTTGACTTCATAAAACAAAGCAAATATTGAAAATTTTAAATTGGCACAAATGCTACACATTTGAGGTTAACATAAAGTGGATTTTATTATAGCTCTTCTGTCAGAGATTTATTTTTTACACTTTATAAAAAGAATTTTTTGAGAAGTTGAATCTGCTTCCACCATAGATTAGGAACACAATGACCACAAATAATTCCAAATGTGTGACATGGTTGAGTGTGGAACAAGGAGAGGGGACAAAAGACAGTCATTCTCTGAGGAACATAGCTTTTTTTTCTATCTTCAGCTTAAGTAACTGTAACTGTAATTTTTTTTTTTTAATCTATAGCTTGTCAATTATATAAAGAATTCAAAGTCGTTTTTGGTCATAATAAAAAGAAACATTTATGTCTGGTCACCTCTATTGTGAAGAACTGAAGATGGTAGCCAAAAAAAAGGGAAGAATGTATATCAGTACTGTGGATCAGTTGATTCCAGAGTGCCTGATTATAAATATAAGTAGTTCTAGTGCCTGCTAGATAAACGATGAAGACAACATTATTCAGAACTAGGCATTATGTTTGTTTAGATATTTCAAGAGGAAGAAGGTAGATTATACTGAAAATAATGAAATTCTAGAAGTCACAGAACACTTCAGAAACACAAAGCAGCCTCTATAATCAGAGCTTTCACCAAAGTATCAAGGCTGAGCTTTGATTAAGAGCACTTCAGAAAATAATTATAGACTTGAGCTGGTGAATTAGTTTAGGTGATGGCAGACAAGAGAGATAGAGAATATCAGGTTGGCCTAGAAGAGACACACCTTATTTCTGTCCACATTTCATTGGTAAAACTTGTGTATGTTGATGGGAGGGAGACACTGAGAAATTTAGTCACTGGCTGGGCAACTGCTTCCCATAGACAATTCTATACCAAGAAAGAAAGAGTACATGGTTGATGAGTAGCTAGCCATCTCTGCTACAGCTAAATTTCTGGGTTTAAAAAAATTTACATAAAACAATTGTACACAATTTTCAAATTGAGTTGTTTATGAAATCTTGGATATTATTATTCCCTTGAATGATTCATATGATAAATTTAAAGTTATAGTTGAGATTTCATTTTAGGTAGTTGAAATGTTAGAGCCCAGATTCTAATATAATCATTGACTGCTTTGTTTATCACACTAAGATTTTAAATTTAAGGAATATTTGCATTAGAAAAGGTTTTTAAGGAAGAATTATATTTGTAAACCAGCTGAGATTGCTTAATCTTTGGTCTTGGCCAGGTCTTATCCTAGGTTGCTGTTTGTCCTTCTGTGGCCAATGAGTTCTCATGACAACCAACCATCTTACTTGTCCAATAATTTTTCTCTGTCAAAAAAGTTTTCAGAATTTTTGCTGCTTAAGAAAACAAGATGACAAACCACAAAATGTATAGATATTAGCGGGTGGAGGAATCCAGACAGTTTAAAATAGTATGCCGACTTTTTACATGCGTGGTTTTTGTTACTATTACCACTAATAGCTACATCATCAACCACGTAAACCTAAAAACGTCATTTGGTAAAATCACTGTTTTCACTTAAATAACAAATGAAAGAGTTTACGTGTACACTAAAAAACCTCATGTGGTATGGGAGGGATTAAGCCAAAGAAGAATTCATACTCATTTTTTTATGCATCCTTCTTTTCATAAATAGAATTCTAAATACACAAATAATTTAAATAAGGATTAGAAAAGTAAAGCTTGTGTCTTACTGTCACATTAGGCCAAGATCTGAGATGAAAAAATAAATAAAAATAAATAAAAAATAAAAAGAAGATGAGATGTTAACAATTAACATTACCAATTCCAGAAGACAGGGATCAGGTACTAACAAAACAAAACAAATCAAAACAAAACAAAACAAAACAAAACACACTTTTTTTTTTCTATGTAAAGAAATGTGTATGGAATATCTCTTTAAATTTACAGGCATCTATGATTATTACTGAGTACAAAAGCTAAAGAAAAAGACACAGTATTTTGCTTGCGATATGAATTCCATTTATGAGACCTTCTTTAAGAGCACCGCATAAGCTATCAAATGACGATAGCTTTACTGAGCTGAAAATGAGAGGAAAAGTTATTTAAACTACTCAATCTTGGTTCAGAATTTCAGATTATACTTTGGTATAAACAATAATTTTAATAACAATTGTATGCTTCAACTGCCAATAAGTATTTTGTAATAGGTATAGTTAAAAGTTAACAATAAACTTATTGTATATATTTTATTCAGTCTAAAAATATTTTTTGGTTTTTATAAAAAGATTTTGAGTTCAAATTTAAAAATTTTTATTGTAAGAAAAGTCAGTAAACTTATTAAATAACAAAAGCCTACTATAACCTTATTAAACCTTCAGTGTTGGGAAAATTTCAAATAAGTTAAAGTTTGTAATCACATTTCAACATTCTACCTTATGACATTCTATAATTAAAATTTTTTGGTAAAAGATATTTTTAATGAGAAAAAAGTGGACATTCAAAAGAATAAACAATAGCTTGAATAATATATTTATACAGTCATAATAAAATTTTAGAATAAAAATCAGGTTATTTTTGCTTAGAAAATACTGTTATCGATACAAAATTTTCTTATATATTTTTGAGGATATTTGCTAGTTTTTTAAAATATAAACTGTCTTGTTAACAGCTTAGAAATATATATTTTTTATAATATGCAATCATATTCAGTGGAAAGTGGCAACTAAATATGAAGAGTAACAGAAAGTTATATTTTTGTTTCAGCTTATTTTAATTTTTGGATTCATTCTGGTGCGTGGTCAAAGGTTTCTTAAATCTACACGTGATCTTATTGCCATGGTATTAGTGTCCTAGAGTTACTATGACAAAATGCCCCAAACTGGGTAACTTAAACACAAACATTTATTATCTCATGGTTCTGGAGACTAGAAGTATAAGATCCAAATTTAGGCAGAGTTGGTTTTTCTGAGGTCTGTGAAGAAAGGAATTATTCTAAGTGTCTCTCCTTGGCTTATAGATAGTCATCTTCATATTCGCATGGCATTTTCCTGTATGTGAATCTGTCTCCAAATTTCTTCTTATAAGGATACAAGTCATTTTGGATTATGACTCACCCTAATTACCTCATTTTAACATTGTAAATATCCTATCTCCAAATTAGGACTTCAGCAATGAATTGAGGGAAGGGGTGAGCACAATTAAACCCATAACAACCATAAATCTCAGTAGTCATGAATGCAAATGTTTAAACATATAGATTAAGAGGCAGGTGTACTTATAGGCCACCTTTCCAACTCTTGTGGATGCAGAGCGTCTTTCCCCTTGAGGAGAGAACTGACATTCTTCTTGGTTTTCACTAGCACAAAGTAATCATAGCACCCGCTTCTCTGGCTTCCCATTTTTTGTTGATAAGTAATATATAATGTCTGCAATCCAGAAATGAAAGATAAAAGTATGATTTGGTACATTTATTTAAGGATTCTAGGTCTACATTTGCATCGAATGAGTCATTGAAGGTCTACCTGAGAGCTCTCTATTCCAAATCAACACCTTGACATTTTTTATATTAATCGCTTGCTAGGTGTTGGTCACAGATTTACATTTTAACTTTAGTATTTGGAGTTTATCAAAGTGAATGTTGGAAATACACCTTTGAATTTTGATTCTACTATTACTGTAAAACTACTATTGCCTATTTTTTCTGTGTATGGTAATTAGGAACAGAATTGTCTTTATAGCCACTTTATTTTCCCTTCTCTGATTATGAAAATTATATAACTTAAAGTCATCCTTTTTTTTTTGCCTTGGAAGACTGTTATCAGAATTTATGTGTCAGAGCAATTATAATGAGCTTTATATTGGACATATTTGTTTTCCTTCTCTTAAATGTACTGTTGTCTTTTTAAAAATATTCATGTATTTGTGTGTGTGCATGTGCCCATCTCTGTTTGACAACTTTCTCTCTAAAACTTTTTTGGAAAACATGGAGGAAAGTGGATTTATAACTTAAAATTCATAACAAGGAAAAGAAACAACGTACATTCATGTTTTTTATATGGATATTAACCTATAGCCACACCTATGATGACATAATTACTATCAATAACTGAGGAGAATTAATCCAGTTCTATCTGTCCACAGGGAGGGTGATTCTTAGAGTCTATAAATGTCTGTTATTCCAAATGCATTACATAATTGATAGACAAGTACTAAATGGCTTAAGCAAATGTCATAACTGAAATATTACAGGAATCTGAGCTTCTGCTACTGAACATTTCAAAACCATCTGTTATCTTAGCACTATCTGATTTATTAAGGACTTAATTAAAATTGTCTGCTAAGGTATTTTTAGTAACTGTAAAGCTGAGGTTGCACTTCTACAATACCTGGACATTTTTCCAAATTATTCAGAACTATTAAGAGACTTTTATATCAAATTTATAAGCAAATTCAATGGCAGCAAATTTAAATACAGTTCCTTCTTTAATATTTTATAAAGTTAATATAATTTTCTTTGATCTGACATATTGCCAAAATCTGATGAACATTTGTGACTAAACAATATTTTATTCAGATACATTTGCAAGTTGGGTAACCCTTGAACAAATTCCTTAATTTCTCTGACTCTCAAAATATGCAGAACAGATCATTGAACATTCTAGAGTTGTTTCATTAAGAGAGTAGTATACCCCTTCTCATTGATTGATGCATAACTCTTAGATATATTGTATCACCAATTGGATAATTATCAGGTTCTTATCTTCCCCTGCCCCCACTTCTGTCTAAGAAAATATTTGGTATCCTAAGGTATTTTTTCATTATATAACCTGATAGGATCAATTAGAGAATTATTATATCTAACAGTTTCTAGACTAACTGCCACTTTCTATTTTTCCTATGAGTGTTGTGTGCCAAAGGGTATTAATCCTGGGTCTTCACTTACCTGACAAATTCCTTCATTTTACTAGAAGTTATATAACACAATAACTTCTCTTACTAATTATCTCAATACCATTTTATCTTCTGGGCTATTTGCCTATGTTTTGATAATTCAGCAGCGTTGCTCATGATAAGGAGTGCATCTCTCATTTTTCATTATGTTGTGGTTTCACTACCTGTCTTGTTCTCATATATTGTTCATTCATCTTCCTAGCTATGACCTCTGATCCTAAATAAATAATAAAGTGATCAGATGGGATTGTGAAGCCTAGCAATGAGGCAGACGGGTGTGTGCAGGAATGGACTGCCCATACTTAGACCAAAATATGTTAATAAATTCCATGTGGATTCCACAATGTTATTTTCCAGAAATAGATGTAAAAGATATTTTAAGTCTCAATAGAAAGTCTGGAGGTCTAAATTAGAGTATGAAACTTTCCACTTCTCAAGTTATAGGATGACATATTTTCCCAAACCATTCATGAAAAGAAGACATTATAGTAATAGTTTATAAAATAAATGTGTTGATGTATTGAGATTCTTGTAGACCAAATTTATCTAGGCCATAATAAAAAGGAAAAAGTAAACAGGATCCATGAACTAAATATCTGAATATTTTGAAGTTACTATATTATGTTATTTGCAATTCTAATTCGTCAAAATTGGAGAAAGTTTGATGGATTGCTGAATGTCAGTGCCACATCTCATTCCACATCCAGAATAATTTATTTATATTTGTACAAATCATATTTTCATATTTTTTCTATAAATAATGCCATAAATATAATCTATTTTATTCCAATGTATACCTTTTCATAGAATAAGTACCTTTAAACTTGTAACAAAAGAAATAAAATTATCTTTGTTTATTTTTAAAGTATATTTCAGAGTTTATGAGCCTTAGTACTAGAGATGTTGTCAAAAGAAATTGTTGGATAATAATTCAATATTCCTCTCAACTAAGGTTTTTTAACTAAATTGCAAAGTTAATCTCTATTTTTATAGTAACTATGAAAAACTTTAATTTCTTCTCTCCTATTCCAGCAGAAACCTAAAACTAATATGTTCAGAAAATAAAATAAGCCATCTTAAAATATTATAACTGGTAGCAAACAGAGAACATTATCAGAGCTTTAGAAATTCAACTTCATAATCTCACAAATATACATTGTAGATCTACTTGGTGATGAGACCATCTGTAACTCCTGGTGTTAACAGGAAACATCTTTACATGACAGATTTTATTTTTTAAAGTACTTTAATCTTATTTTATCTACCCAGAATGTCAGTTCTGCTCTCCAAAGAAATTTAGCAGTTACTCTATGTACTGTTTGTATTACAAGGTTCTAACAATAATCAGAAGTGGATGTTGAATAGTTTCCAGACATCTAAATCCATATCATGAGAATGTACAGAAACTGTTCTGTTATTAATTTACCTCATGAATATTACTGTTATTAAAATACATATATTTTAAATTCTTCAAGTAGCATAACTTTACTGGATTAATAATATGCTAAAGTAATTTGCAATTAAATTTTAATTTGTCAAATAGCCAATATTTATAAAGTTTTAAATTTATTATCTGTATGAAATTATATTAAAATTTTAGTATAATTTGACATATTTTATCATTTTAACTTAACAAGTTCTACCTTTTGTACACAGAAAATGAGATAAGATGGTCAGAGAAATGCATTTTTCCGTATTAGCTATAAGTCATTAAAATGGCAATGAGACTAGGGGCTTGGGAGACTGGGTGAAAAGATGAAGGGATTAAGAAGTACAAATTGGTAGTTAGAAAATGGTTACTAGGATTTAAAGTACAACATAGAGACTATAGTAAATAGTATTGTAAGAAATATGTATAGTGCCAGGTGGGTACTAGTCTAATCAGAGGAATCATTTTGTAAACTATATAAATGTCTAACCACTATGTGGTCCACTTGAAATTAATGTAAAATAATATTAAATGTCAACTCTAATTGACAAAGTAAAATTTAAAAATAAAAATAAAATGGCAATGAGATAATGAAATATAATAAATATATGGATAACTAAAACTAAAAAACTATTCTGACAAAAAAAATCAATTTATTTGTTTTCTCATGAATCAATGTATTGTTACTGAGATATAATTGACATATTACTATATTTGTTTCAGATATACAACATAATGATTTACTATTTGTATATATAGCAAAATAATCACTACAAAAAGTCTACTGAACATTCATCACCAAACATAGTTATAAATATTTTTTTTCTTGCTATGAGAACTTTTAAGATCTACTCTCTTAGAAGCATGTAAATAAATGTAAAATAAATACAGTGTTATTAACTACAGTCACGATACTATACATTACATCCTGGGATTTATTTATTTTATAACTGGAAGTTTATAACTTTGATCATCTTCCATTTGGTCCATAGCCCCACACTCCACCTCTGGCAATCACAAATCTGTTTTCTGTATCTATCAGTTAAGCTTTCTGTTTCATTTTGTTTGCTTTGTTTAAAATTCCACATATAAATGAAATCATATGATATTTGTCTTTCTCTGTTTGACTTATTTCATCTAGCATAATGCCCTCATGTTCTATCTATGTTGTAACTGTCAAGATTTCTTTTTTTAGGAAGAATATTCCAGTGTGTGTGTGTGTGTGTGTGTGTGTGTGTGTGTGTGTGTGTGTACCACATTTTTTAAATCCATTTGTTCATTGATGGTCACAGGTTGCTTCCATGTCCCCAAAATTAGGACTGCTGCATCATAAGGCTGATCTAGTTTTGATTTGTTAAGGAATCTTCATACTGTTTCCTATAGTGGTTGCACCAATTTACATCCTCACCAACAGGCAAAGGCACCCTTTTCTCCACACTCTCACCAATATTTGTTATCTCTTGTCTCTTTGATAATAGTCATTCTAACAGGTATGAGGTGATATTGCATTGTGTTTTGATTTGCATTTCCCTGACAATTAATGATGCTGAGCAATTTTTCATGTATCTGTTGGCAATCTGTATGTCTATTCAGATCCTCTGCCAATTTTTTAGCAGATTTATTTTATTTTTTTCTGCTATTGAGTTGTATAAGTTATATGAGTTTTTTTAAATATATTTTATATGTTAACCCATTATTAGGCATATGATTTTCAAATATTATCCCTCATTTGATAGATTGCCTTTTTATTTTTTGATGGTTTCCTTTGCTGTGCAGAAGCTTTTTAGTTTGACATAGTCCCACTTGTCTAGTTTTGCTTTTGTTGATTTCACTTTTGGTGAGAAATACAAAAATAACATCACCAGGACTAATGTCAATAATCTTACAACCTATGATTTTTTCTAGGAGTTTTATGGTTTCAGGTCTTATGGTCAAATCTTACATTTATTTTGACTTGTCATTTGTATATAGTATAAGACAATGGTGCAAGTTCATTTTTTTCCATGTGGTTGTCCAATTGCCCCAACACCAATTTTGTACAGCATCTCCTTAGTCACAGATTAATTGACCATATGTGTGTGAGTTTATTTCTGAGCTTCCTACCCTGTTCCATTTATCCAGTATCTGTTTTTATGCCAATACCATACTGTTTTGATTACTATAGCTTTGTAACATAGTTTGAAGTCAGAGAGCATAATGTGTCCAGCTTCGTTCTTTTTTCTCAAGATTATCTTTGGTATTCAGTGTCATTCAGTGTAGTTCCATACAAATCTTAGGATTATTTGTTCTATTTCTGGGAAAAATGCTGTTGGAATTTGGATAAGGATTGCATTGAATCTAAAGATTGCTTTGGGTGGTTTGAATATTTTCACAATATTAATTCTTCTAAGCCATGAGCATGAAATATTTTTCTATTTATCTATGTCTTTTTCCATTTATTTCATAAATATTTTGTAGTTTTTAGTGTGTAAATCTTTCACCTTTCTAGTTAAATTTATTCCTGTGTATTTTATTATTTTTGATGCAATTGTAAGTGGGATTTTTTAAATTTCCCTTTTTGATAGTTGGTTTTTAGTGTACAGAAATTCAACAGATTTTTTTATATTGATTTTTGTGTCCTGCAACTTTACTGAATTTGTTTATTAGTTCTAATAGTTTTTTGCTGTAGTCTTTAGGGTATTCTATATATAATATAAGAACATTTGCAAATAGTGACTTTTATTTCTTTTTCTTGCCTAATTGCTCTGGCTTGGCCTTCCAGTACTATGTTAAATAAAAGTGGCCAAAGTGAGTATCCTTATCATTTTTCTGATCTAAGAGAAAAAGCTTTCAGCTTGTCACCATTTATTATAGTATTAGCCATGGGCTCTAACTGATTTCTTTTGCATAGAAATTAAATGCCAGTGATTTTACAAGATATCTTGCATGTCTTTAGGCATTTATGCCCAGACAAGAAGCTTGAGTGACAACAAAAAATCCTTCTTGTTTCACTCACCAAACCTTGCTCTGTGGCTTGGGTTCTATCAACTCAGAAGAGGAATCTCAATCTTTTTTCTTGTTTGTCAATGAAGACAGAATGCCTTTTTAAATCACTGTATGTGATGGTGCAGCATCTCCATCTTGGCAGTCATTTAATTTTTTGTTTACCTATCTAAAGTTTCCATTAAAACTAGAAAGTTCATGTAATATTATTCTGAGAAGTTTGCTGTTTAAAGGCTTCTGGAAGATATAATAATATTGATGTACATTAGTAAAAACTTTAGAATAATAAACAAACAAAAAAACAAATAAGAGAGGAAATGTTATTTATACTCACACAAGAAAAACTCATAAATCATATAAGATGTATCAAAGAATATAAAAAAATATATAATTTGGTTCAAATTGAAGGAGGATCTTGAAATCATGGTATAGTATGGTAGGAAGTGAAGAAAAAATGCCCCTCTAGTATTCTCTGGCATAGAGGCACAAGGGCTGGAAATTACACAGACAAGAAAAGATGGGAAATTCATAAACTGGAACACCTTTCCTCATGTCTACAATCACCAGTGGGGTTGGGAATAGAGGAGAGATTAGGAGCCTATATATTACCATTATTTGTCCTCAATCTCACTTCTTAACTAACAGGTGGTAGGTGTGAATATGAGGGTAGACTTTGTGAGATGGAAAAGAATATTCCCAAAGTCAACTCTGTAGTTTTAGAACAAAGATAATTTTGAAGGAAAAAATTATATATATACATATATATATATATGTATATATATATACACACATATGTATATACATATATACATATATATATATGTTGACCTAAGAATCAAAAATCTCAATTAAACTTTTTTTCTAAACTATATTCTCACCAAAGTCTAGCTCACCCAGAAGCAAAATTTAAGTGTCACAATTCCCTGACATTAAACCTTAGCCTGAGTCTCAATTTAGAGAAAAATCAAGTAAACAAAAACAAAATAGAACAAAACAAAAACTTAGATTATGGGTTACTGTGGTGTCATATTAACACTGTTAACTGAGTAAGAAAATTAAACTATTGATAGCTTGCTCTTAAGCTCTAAAGAAAGTCCTTATACAATGGACAAGTAAACAAATAGCAAAGTAAAGGAAATTATTACACTGTTATACGATTATTCTGGAGCATATAACAAGTGAAGAAAGAACCATTCATTCCAAGATGAATAAAAAGAAAAATCTTATAACCCAAAACCTTGGCAAAATATAGCAAGTATTAAAAATAGATAAAAAGAAAAGGAACCAAGGATGTCAAAATGAGCAGCAGTTTTTGGAAATCACTATCTATAACACAAAAACATTAAACAACGTGTGTCTGTATTTTCAAGGAATGTCGAGAAGACATTAACTCTATGAAACACGCTGAAAGGTAAGTTAATAAGACATTAGGATGATATTTTATTTAAAAATCTAATAGGCACAACCAAAAAAAATTGTGGAGAAAAATAATACAAATGACTAATTTATAGTTTAGGGGGAACCATTAATATACAGAAACCTCTAATAGTGCTATGAAAAAATAACTTCAGAAAAATTATGTAAAATGAAGACATGGACCAATAGAGCAAAAACGATTAATGATATAAGAACAAATATCAGAAATCCAAAATATGAAGAATTGGTGTTCTTTAAAAAGTGACTAGGGTAAATGGAAAAGAGAAAAACTCATAGATATAATAGAGAGTTTCCACAAAAATATGACAGATTAGGCAAACTTGATTTATTCTTCCATGTATAAAACTGCACTAAAGTGACAATTCAGTAATGAAAAATCATATTAGTCTGTATAGACAAAAAAAAAAATTTTAAGGGACACCAGTGAGAAAAGATTCCAATAGAGTTATGAAAGAATAAAAGCTGGTGGATTACAAAGTAAGGCCAGGGAGAGTAATATTGAAGAGAGCTATTGAATATATTGAAAGTTCAGAATTTGAGCAAACCATGAACCTGGAAAAAAGGGTTCTTGTTTCGGGCCTCCCCGAACCTCCTGCACTTTCAGAGATTCATTAGACTGCATCACAGGACTCAGCGTATAATTTTACTCACAGAAATAATTATTACTGTGACATAAGGATCAGTAAGGGAAAAGACATAGGTGGACACTGGAGGAGTCAATGTGCAGGTTTTCTATACTTTCTCCCTCTGTCACACAGGTCACACATTCCTTCCTTCAGGGAAAATGCAGCAACACATGTGTGCTATTTCTGCCCAGGGAAAGCTGTGTGAGATGAGCAGTTTAGGGGTTTTATTGGGGGCTAGTCATATAAACACTTTTTGTCTAGCAACTGCAAAAATTCCAGACTCCCAGGACAGCAGCTATTCACCATAAATCACAGTGTTTGTGCAAATAGCCTAGGCAAAGCAAAAAACCTTATTGGTTAGTAACAAAGGAAACATTTTGAAAGCCAAAGTACCAAACAACAGCCAAGGGGCAACTTGCAACCTTCTAAAGAAAGTAGCCTCAGGCCTGCTATGTTAACTTCTGCACAGTCCCATCCCAACTTTACAAAAAGACTTCTCCCTCCACTTCTGTGTCAGATAAAAAGAGACTTATTCCCTTGAGAAATTAAATCAGGAGGTTTTAAACTGGGGACACAGACCTCATATAACACAGAAATGACTCAAAGATTAAAACTAGAATAAATTTGAATATTGAGCCATGGGAATCTTGGGCCATCCCACTGCCCAGAAGGTTGGAAGGTTCTACTCTAGAGAAATTAAATGGGTCTCAAGAAAGAAAATTATCTTGCACTTCATGTAAAGATTTAAAAACATTTTTCATGTATTTCTCCAAATTAAATAACTGATTATTTTAGTAGGTACCTGAGCTGGTTTCTAAGTACTTCTTGTCTAAAAACTGCTTCTTTCCCCATCAGTATGGTTTATATGTAAGTTCTTTCAGTCAGTGTGACCCTGTCCCCATGTTCAATTTGATTTAGAGTTTATGCCCAACTCAAGTTGAATTTCCTTTCAAGGATATTTATTTTCTCTTTTAATAGTTTATTACCACAAAGTATGAATTGTTATATCATTAAGAAATAAAACAAAATATTGTTGACTAACATATATTAAAAATCTAGTAGTTCCATCACAAATTTGGTAGGATATTTTTATTCAGCTCCAGGGCAAGCTTGAGGTCATTCTCTTCCTGGTGTCTTTAAATGATGAGGTGCAAATTTTGGAAATCATTGACAAGCACATGTTCTGCCATGTGGATAAATTGGCTCTGCAATCGAGGAGAATAAAGTTCAACAACAGACAGGAATGGCAGCACTTGAGTACCTGGTGTGGAATGTGCCTAATACACGATTGCATACTTGCCCTTTCCATGGTTTGGTATTCAACATTTTCCTAAAATGTATAAGCCAACCAATTTGCTTTTATTCATACGTTGTTCTGAGTTGGCTTTAAATCATTTACAAATAAAAGTGTTATTACTAAGTATATTACGAAAATAAATCATTCCGATTAGGTGAATTTTTAAATTTATTTTTAGTTTTCTGCATTCTTTCTGGAACCCAAATGACATTTTACCAATATTTTCTCTGACTCAGTTATTTCATCTGTAAAATAAAAGGCTTGGACACTAGGCTTTTTCAACCCTGGCTTGGCAGTGAGAGTCACCTATAATTTTTTGTTTTTTATTTTAATACCTAGACCCACTCTTCATACTTTCTTTTTTCCTTCAAATACTAAAATCTATTATTCTATGATTAAACTAAAATATATATGCAATATTTAGACTAACCCGAGAAACATTGTGGTTGTGAAAGATGAAAGAAAATTAAACTGAAATTAAATAATAGAATACATATCTAATTTATTCATATTCTAAAAAGTGATAGTTAATTAAATATCAGATTTGTTGTTGTTGTCATCTTTATTATAATGGCAAGGAAGGAAAAAAATATTTGAGGCAAAGAAAAAAATTAAATAATTATAAACAATACAAAAAACAAAAAATTGTAATACTTAAGGGAAATCTATCTTTACAAAGGCTAGAATCTTTTAAAGAAAATAATATTAAAGCCAGCCATGAGCAAAAAAATCAGATTGTTTTCGAATGCCTATTTTGTCTTAGAAAATAGCTAGAAAACAAAGATAAACAACTCCTCCAGCAGGGCTTTCCAGACCTCCAGCCCAACATACAGACCCTACAAAGTTCAACACACATAAAGGTCACAGCCTTGTTTCCTCCCTCCCAAAAAAAGAAACAGAAGAAACATGTCTTTCTCACTTTCATCCAACTCTTAATCATTCAAAACTTTTTATCTGCCATTAGTTTTTTATTATTTTTTATTAATTCAGTCAATTAAATATTAACAGAGCATCTGTTCTAGACAAAGCACAATACCAACTCCAAAGAAAATAAAAATGAAAAATACAAATTCTGAGATTCACGTATAAAAAAATATGAACACCAAAAATATATAAATATCAATGAGCTATAAAAATAATAAAATCAAACACTATTGAACAGTGAGGGTTAAAGTTTAAATTTTTGAATCTAGGCTATGTCACTTTCCCATTTTGTGATTTTAACAGATTATTTAGTCTCACTTTCCTTATTTTCAAAATGGGAATGATATCTATTTCAAAGATAAGTTGTCAGAATCAAATTGAAACTTGCAACATGAATATCATAGTACTGATTACAGAGCAGTCACTAAACAAAAGGATCGTCTTAGTCAAGACTTTTTTTAAGGCAATTAAAACAAACTCACTATATTAAATGAGATTATCTCAAGGAAATAAGAAAAAATATGTTTATCAGGGGAGAAAAAAGGACTAAGCCCCTAGAAGTCGAAGTAGCCATTCTTACAATTGTTTCTCTCATTTTCCCTGTTTCTGTCTGGTCACATTGCCACAACACATACAAACACTGTGTAAGCTGCCAGAAACTCCTAGCCACCCATCAAGAACCAATTTAAATATTATTTTTTCTACAAAATATTCACAACCGCTCAGAGCAGAATGAATCACTCTCCTCTCTCTATTCTCTTATACACTGTGTACTCTGTATATTCCTGTCTATATTCCTGTACATGCATACATACATACATATGTACATACATACATACATATGTATGTACAGACATACATATGAACTCATTTAAGCCAAAGTAGCTCTTTCACAATAAAAGATAGCGGAAGCTTTGTGCTTAACTTCCATGTTTTTACAAACCAACAAAAGGGAATTCCTTTCACAGTTTTTCAATAAAACTTTATCTTAACACTTTTTTAAATCAAGATTATTAACAAAATGCTTAGTTTTCTAGATAAATAAGTTATATCTCAGGAGATACTATTCATTCTGTTTAGTAACAAAGTTAAATTAAAGAAAAAGCAGCAGAATATTTGACATTTTAAACAGTATCAGCAAAAGAACATATAAAAGATCTTTAGTTTCTTTTTTTAAAATAAGTCTAAAGAATTTGTGTGGCTTGAATCTAACATATAATTCAGCAGAGTATGAATAACAAACCAAATTACATTTATCCGTCTTTTTTTGAAATTTAATAGAGAAAACTATTAAACATTATGCTTAACACTACTTTTCAGATAGTGAACACTACTTTTCATTTTGATAAATTAATATACATACATATAATAATCCAATCCAGTTTTCAGAATTTATTCCAGAAAAGCTTCTATACTTTATATTTTTCTATAACATACAAACTGTAAGTCATGTGTTCACTTTCCTAAACTTCATTTCCTTCTCCCCACTACTTCACTTGTCAGAAAAAGAAAAAATAAAATAAAATAACTGATGTGACACTTTTAATATTAACTTCAACTATGTCTACAAGAAAATAGAGTGATGTGATTTTGTTTTGAGGTTTTTTTTTTTTTGAATGTGAAATATTAGTTCATGCCTCAATTTTCTCCAGACTTAAATTTAAACATCTCTTCTTTATTTTATATGTCTTGTAGTACCCACAGAGTCTGAGAATGTGACAGAGGAGCCCTTCCATGTCTGGGAATGTGACAGGGAACATATTATATCTATTTTTAAATCTTTAAAATTCTTACAGTAGCAGAAACCTGGAAACTAGACTTGAATTAGCTCATCGTTGGACCTCACCTAACACCCAGTTATCCTTTCCCTCGTGTGCACTTGGCTATTGCTCCTGTCATTTATGTGCTTCTTGCAATATCGTCATAGACCACCATCACTTCTACCTTCACTCTCCAACCACTCTCCACCACAGTACTCTGAATAAATGACAACCTAGTGGTTGGAAAAAGTTAGGAGAGCTTTCTGAAGGCCGAACTAAATTCCCCTCAGTGCAGTAACTGAATGGTATTTTTATGAGTTTGAATAGTTAAATCATATCCATAGGAACAGATACTAGCAAAATTCAATAAGATAGACAAAACAAGAGACTGGAGCTTCACACTTTGGGGAGATGATTTGTTTCTGTCCCTCTAAACAACACTGATACTTGAAAGATAAGCTATATACTTTACAACCACCCCACTTCCAGATATTCCGCATGGGTTTTTCATCTGAGATTCAGTTTAACTGAATATGTATTTACTGAATACTTCCTATATAAAAAGCTCTGTGCTTACTAGTTTTTGTTTATCAGGCTCTATAACAGACAATAGAAAGATAGAAAGAAATGTTAGGCATTCTCCTTGAATGGCTCACAATTTTAATAAGATATGTACTGACAATACTATGAGGGAAGGGCTGTACTAGAAATATAGCCAGAATGAGCTGGAAACCCGGAAAAGAGACACAAATCCAGTCTAAAAATAAAAATGAATAATTTTAGGAGCGAGAGGCTTGGTGGAAGACAATGGCTGGGTGACAAAAGGGGGTGAGAAATAAAAGTAGGCAAGAGAACACAAATGAAGGCATTCAACAAATCATAGTACATTAAGAAACCACAAAATGTTTGGTATACTGGGAGCACATACTAAGGTGTGAGATTAGATAAGGCTGGAAAGATAATATAAGATTTATTTAATCACAAATAATATTTTTCATTAAAAATTTCTGAAAGCAATATGGATGATGAGTTCAAGTTCATGGGAGCGAGAAGGGAATTTGGAAGCGATATGGAAGTGATTTAGAGTTTAGTCATTTATGGGGCTCTAAAGAGAATGAGAAGTCTGTGATGAACCTCATTTTGCTGTATCTGTCTTGATATAGGGTATTGGAGAAAAGAAGCAAAATAAGGAAGGAAATAATGTAAAGAGAATGATAGAAGCAAGTTAGGGAGGGTTTGAATAAAGGTAAGTTGGAGATACCTGGGAGATAGCAGAAAAAAATAATAATAATTCTATATGTATATACTAATAATACAGCTCAGGAAAGAGCTTTGAACTAAAAAGTGATATCATGAACTATTGAACAAAATTCACATATCACAAAAATATGTAAAAGATAAAATACAGGGAAGAGAGGTTAATTCAGGGATTCTTGTTCTCTGAGACTCACATTCATGAAGGCATTTGTTCAACCACATTTATTAGAGGATATTTAGGGATAGACTCTCTGCTGGGATTTTTAAGATGAGTAGAATCCAGCCTCTGCCATCGAGTACTCATAGTCTGGGGATGCTTGCGTGTGAACAAACAATAGAATGTGAAAGTAAATAATAGAAGCACATACTGTGTTTGTTTAGTACATAGTTTGTCTTTCCTAAGAGACAGAGTCCTAAGGAAACAATGTCATAGGAAAAGGTGGCATGTAAGAAAAGTTTTAAATATTTTTAAATGTGAATAAGGAAAAAAAAAGTACCAAAGTACAGAGTCATAAAGTTTCATGTAGTAGGACTCTGGATAGTTTAATAGGATTGACCACAGACCAGATTTTTTAAAAATAAAAATAAACAGAAGAAAGGCTGAAGATGATGCAAACCTTGGTCTTTATGTTTGTTTTCTTACTTTGAGTTTTCATTTTTAAATAATGATAAATTAAGCCAGGGTTTCTCAAAATCAGCAATATTGAGATGCTGGGGCAGATAATTTTTGTTGTAAAACTACACCGTAGGGTATTTAAGCAGCACTTTTGACTTCTACCCACTGGTTACCAATAGCAATCTTTTCTCCATTTGTAACAACTCAAATGTCTCCAGACACTGCAAATATTTCCCTAGGGAGATAAACCCAGGAGAGATCTATTGGGTTAAGTTATCCAAACTTTCAATTTCCCAAGAACACACAGAAGGCAATAATAAAAATGTCCATGTACCTATTCTATGTCCTAGTCTAATCCTACGTTTTTTCCTACCCTCAAAATCATGTTAACGTTTGAATCAAGAATCACTATTTCTGAACAACCATTACCTTATACATCTCTCTTCTAGTTATTACTAAGTAATAAAATTTAGCAATATTTATGCCTTTGTCTTTTTCACAAAGAAACAATTAGGCATGTTCCATAATAGTGAAGAGAGAGTTTGGAAGTTTGTTATTGCCTAACTTGGAAAGGAGAAATAAAGAAAGAAAGAAAGAAATATAGTGGTTAAGGAAGAAAGGGAGGGAAGGCAGGAAGGAGAGACAGAGGCCTTCTTAATAGGCACAATCTTGTTTTCTCTTTTTCTTTCAAAAAACCCATTAAGCCTTCAGAAATCTAATGAGTCATTTTAATATACACTTGCTATTCTGAAATTACATTAGCAATGAAAACATAATGGAATGCATTGGAACAGGGTCAAGGCCTCCCAGGCTCAATGTCCTACAAATCATTTAACAAAACACAAATATAGAGCAGTCATGCAGCCAGGTCACCAGGTGGGTAAGTCCTATCACCATCTTCTCAAAGTTTTTAACACATTTAAACCTGAAAATGTCCATATCCTTTCACCCAAAAAAATGTTTAGAAATGTTTTATTTCAAGACAAGCCAAAGGAAAACCTCTTTGCATTTCAAATAACCTTATTTAGACATTGGATAGTAACGTTTTATTTAGAAAAATGATTAATCATTTTGCAAGACTTATAAAGTACTTACGAGAGGGGAAAAAAAAGACCTTTAGGTTGGAAAATTCCTCTCAAAGGAATTCTAAATGTCTCAAAGAACATACTGGACCAACTTTTTTTTTTAATTGTCTTTGCATCACCGTGTATAACTCACATCTGGGTTGCAACAGAAAGTCTGAGATTGTTTATGGATCATCATTATCAGAGACAGAAAAATGTAACTCTAGTGAAGTGAGGCCCAGGGAAACTGAAATCATAAGCAGAACTCTCTGAAGAAAGTCCTTGAATCTGGCCTCTGATCCAAGCCAAAGAAATGGAGCCAGACCATGAAAGCATTTCTGTGTGGATGCATACTTCTCTCCAACAGAGGACTGCCTGTCAGAACAGAGACTTCATAGTTAATGATTTTCCTTCATTTCTGTCCCCTTCAGCCTGTCCTCTTTTGGACCAAATTTACAAGGTTAGACAAGATAAACTTCTTTCTGTTGATCCTGTGAGCTAGAGAATGTGTATTACAATCCTTTCACTGAAATGAAGGATTTATAGCTTCCTACTAGTAGTTTAGGTTTATGTTCTGGGCCTCCAGGCAAGATTTCTGAGACAGCTTCACTGCCCCCACAGCCTGTTCTCTCTACATATCTTCCTACTGTCCAGCCTTAAAACTCAGTCCTACCTAACAGAATGTCCTTCCAATCCCAACATCCGGGGAAAATATGACCAGGATGGTGCAAGAGGCCTCAGTGGGATACCCTGGATGGATTAGAAGCAGAAGAGAACAGGGAATAGGTGAAGGATGTAAAAGAATCCAAAAGCATTGTGCCAAATAGCCAAACATCCTGTTCAGTTTTTCTTCTCTCCAAACCCCCAAGAGGAAATATTGTATTAATGTATTGCCTTTCCTTTTGAGCAAGTGCTCTAGAGCTTAACTATCACAGATAATAAAATAAATAAATGTCCAGAATCCTGCCAGAAGGCAGGCACCACTGCAAAGGGTGTTAGGAACAAGATTGAATAGTACAGCCATGCCCTCTGTAGAGAAGTTGCCCTCCCTTACATGAGGCAGCTTCTATGTTCTTATATCCATGGTTTCCACAGTGGTATGATCCTGATGATAATTTTATCTAACAAGAACAAACTAAACAAGATTTTCCTCTCTAAATGTGTTTCTAGTAAGGAATAAAACAAGATCTTCTCAATGATCTTTATGCAAAAACTATCAAGAATCCAAGGATAACTCTCCATGGACTAATAGACAACCTAATGATTAGCTCGGAGTAACAGAATAGACATCATCACTGGCTCTCCAAATGTAGAGTATCTCAGAATATTTTAAAGAACATACGTATTTCTTGGGTAAAAATACTGTTAACAGAAAATACTTAACAAATTCAAGATGGAATTTTATTTTGCTTCAATAGTTTGTAATAGATTTCTATTTTCAATCTGGTATTTACCTTTTCTTATAGAATTATGACTTTACCCCATTAGCTAAACACCAGATGTTTAAAATAAATTATTTCTACTAATATTATGACAATAAAAATTGTAACTCATTGAAGTTCTCATTTGCATTTTTAAGTATTAGTAGAGAGATAATGATTTTTTTCATATATTTAAGAGCCATTTTTATTTCTTTTTCTACATTCTTTGTGCAATTTATTTTATTTTATTTTTCCTGAACTTTTTAAAATTGATTTATAAGAGCTATTCACATAGCAAGGAAATAAACCAGTTGATTCTTATAACTTGAAATACTTTTTTTCTGTGGTTTGTTTTGACTTTTTATAGTACATTTGCCATACACTTTTTTTTATTTTTCAAAATCTATAACTATAATGGCGTACAACATTTCTTGGTTGTGATTAAGTATTTATATCTGTTTCTTTAACAAAAATTTGAAAGTAGGAACTATATACATCTTCACAGTCTCAACACCATGTGTGGTACAAACTGTGTGATCAATAAATGTTTAGATTCCTCCATGGAGGAGATTTTTGTCTATTTTGTTCACTAACATGTCTCCAGACCTTAACCAGAGGCTAACTCTAATTCTTAAAAGCTATTTGCTGAATGAATGCATGAATGACTAACTCAAAATAGTGTTCCAGATGTCAGGTGGGTACTAGACTTATCAGAGTCATCACTTTGTAAGTTATATAAATGTCCAATCACTATGTTGTACACTTGAAACTAACAGAACATTGTATATCAACTATAATTGAAAACTAAATTTTAAAATTAAAAATAAATTAATTAATTAATAAATAGTAGTGTTCCAGAAAAAAACATTATTCATGCATTGTTTTTTGTGTTTTAGAAGTAATCAGATTTTATTTTATTTTTTGATTAATACAGTGTTTTCAACTATTGTCACCATGTTTCACAGTAGATCCTCAGATTTTATTCATCTTGTAGATAAAATTGTACCCTTTGACCAAACTCTTTCTATTTCTTTCATCCTCCTGCCCCTAGCAATCACTTTTCTATTTTCTTTTTCTGTAAGTTTGCTTTTTTTTTTTTTAAGATTTTACATATAAGTGTTACCACTTTGTCTTTCTCTGTCTGGCTTATTTCATTTAGCTTAACACCCTCAATTTCCATCCATGTTGTTGCAAATGACAGAATTTCCTTCTTCCTTATGGATGAATAATATTCCATTGGAGATACACACACACACACACACACACACACACACACACACACACACATCTTTTTTATCCATCTATCTGTTGACACTTAGGCTGTTCTTACATTTTGGCTATCATGACTAATGCTGCAATGAATATGTGAGTACTGATATCTCTTGATATCCTGTTTTCCTTTTCTTTGGATATTGTCCCGACCCGCAGGACTTAGTTATTCGTGGGGGGGACGAGGAGGATCCGACCTGAAAGAAAATGGGGGCGAAAGAAGAGCGGAGGCAAGACAAAGTTCTGATCAAGCCTTCAAATTTTTATTGCAAACCGGGGATAAATATACACAGAGGTTCAGGGGGCGGTATAGGCTAAGGAGTACTTGTAGGCAGGGGATTGGCTGCATATAGGGGCGGCACAGCGTGTTACAATCTGATTGGTATATGGTAGTAAGGAGAAGTGGTGTAAGGAGGGAGGGTGGTGCATGTGTCTTGGCGCGGGCGGGCTCCTTTGTTGGCGCGCGCGGGCTTTCAGCTAATCTCCAGGAAGTGAAGCAGGAACTTCATGAGCCGTGGCCATCTTGTTTCTCTCGCGTGGCTCCCAACAGGATATATTGTCACAAGTGGAATTGCCAGGTTATATAGTAAATCTATTATTTATTTATTTGTTTGTTTGTTTATTTTTAAGTGAGGCAACCTGCCGGAGCCCGCCAGCTAAGATTGAACAATTCCCAAGACGGGGAGTGAGGACTGAGAAAAAAAGAGAGAGAGACAAAAGATAGAGTTGGGAGGGCTAACGGTAAATACTGTCACCTCAAGTTTATTTAGCACAGCATATTTATACCCTAGGATGTGAATGAGAAGCAAAACCCACAAATATGCAAACAATTGCTGACATTTACATAAGTTCTCTCAAAACATCCTTGTTCCTGTTTTCCTCTCTTATTCCTTGGGGCAAGGAACATTTAACTCTTTCCATTAAGCCAAACTTCCTCCTTCAGTACAGAGCCCGCCTGCTCTGCAAACTTCTAGCTTGCAGGCAACTTTAACCCTGTCCATAGGGCATTCAGCAAGAATGGTTCCCAACAGCAACCCTTTGTTGATCTTACAGATTGCAAGGACCTTGTCACCTTACAATTTATTTTTTTTAATGTTTTATGCCTAAAGATCTTCCTAAGTAGCCTCCCAGCCAAGTACTAACCAGGCCCAACCTTACTTAGCTTCCGACATCAGACAGGATCAGGCTTATTCACAGTGGCATGGCTTTAGGCCTATTTTTTATTTTTTGAGGAAACTTAGTACTGTTTTCCATAGTGGCTGCACCAATTTATATTTCAATCACAGTGTACAGGTCTCCCTTTTCTCCACATTCTTGCCAAAATTCATTATCTATTGTCTTTTTGATGACAGCCATTCTAACAGATATGAGGTGATACTTCATTGTAGTTTTGATGTGCATTTCCCAATTAGTAATGTTGAGCACCTTTTAATGTACCTATTGGTTATTTGTATGCCTTTTCTGGAAAATGTCTTCATTTTCTCTTTCCATTTTTAATAAAATTATTTGGGATTTTGTTATTGATTTGTATTGCTTTCCATATTTTGGATATTAAGCCCTTATCAGATATATGATTTGCAAATATTATCTCCCAGTCTGAAGGTGGCTTTTTCATTTTGTCAATGGTTTCCTTTGCTGTACAGAAACTGACATATATGTCTTTTTTATTTCATGTAATTACATTGCATAAATTCAAGTAATAAATTAGATTTACTAATCTATTTTGTAGCTTCTGAATTTTACATCATACTCAAAAAAACTTCTCCACATTCCAATGATTTATTTGTGTTTTTATCATTTTTCAAAATTTAAATTTTGTAAATCTATTTTGAAGTGAGCTCCAACTTCACAAAAAATTCAATTTTATTTCAACAACAGGTTTTTTTATCAGAAAACTGAGCAAATGGAGTTGGAGAGAAGTGGTAATATTACGGATATGTTTTGAAGGCAAAACCAAATAGGATTGGCTATTATTAGATTGGATATTGTGTGTGAAAGAAAAAAAAAACATGAAAAATTATTAAGATTTTTTATCAGAAAACTGAGCAAATGGAGTTGTTATTAAGTGGATTGGAAAGAATACAGAAGAAACAGGCTTGGGGGAACTATTAGAATTGCTAAGAATTCTTGTGCATTTCACATCTGCACCACAGATAGAAAAATTAAAATATTAAAAATTAGAACCAATTACTATATTGCTACAATGCTTATAATATTCGATTTTCTTTCCAGGCACCTGATAGTATCATACTTCATCCAATTCAAACTTAGGTATAGCCAAGTAACCAGCTGTAACTAATGAAATCTAGTTACATGGAGCCTCCATCAACTGGAGCCTCTATCAAACTGAGTCCCCGAGCCACCACAAGGAGTAGACATATAGCTGGGAGCAAGTAATAAACTTCGTTGGATTAAGTCACTGAAATTGTAGAGATGTTTGTTACTAGCACATATTCTATCTAGCACTACTTAACATATTCTTACTGATATAGAAATCAGTATCCAGTGTGAGCTGTAGTCATGCTGTACAATATACAACAATAAATACATATTATTGCTTAGTAACCAAGTGGTGGGCAGCAAGGAAAAGAAACTATTATTGGAAGCTGGCAGGATGATGATTAATGCCATATACCAATGATACTTTTGGTTAAGCTGTTGCCTGAAATAATTTGGAAAGAAGATAATATATTCTAAGAACCGGTAGCTTTAGTGAAAGAGATCAGAAACAATGTTATCATTGTGTCGGGATTACTGTTGGCTTCTTTTGCTAAAGTATAGCAATTTATCCCTTATCCATGGGGGATACATTTTAGTGGATGCCTGAAACCACAGATAGTACCAAACTTTACATATATTATGTTTTTTATTATACATATATTTATGATAGAGTTTAATTTATAAATTAAGCACAGTAAGAGATTAACAACAATAATGATAAAATAGAACAATATACTGTTTTAAAAGTTATGAGAATGTGGTCTCTCTAAAAATATCTTATTATTCTGTATTAACCCTTCTTGTGCTGATACAATGTCATAAAATGCCTACTTGTGTGATGAGGTAAAGTGAGGTGAATGATGTAGGCATGTGACTTAGCGCTGGGCCACTATCCACCTTCTGACAATACATAATAAATATTTTATGACTTCTCTTTGGCATATCCAAATTGCAGCCTCACCATTCTTGCACTTTGGGGCCATTATTAAGTAAAATAATGGTTACTTGGACCTAAGCACTGTGATAGTGCAACAGTTGATCTGATAACCAAGGTGGCTACAAAATGGGCTAGTATCACATACAGCATGGATAAGCTAAACAAAGAATATCCACATCCTGGGCAGAATGGAGCAGAACAGTGCAAGATTTCATCATGCTACTAGGAAAGGTGCAATTTAAAACATAAATTGTTTATTTCTGAATTTTCCATTTAATATTTTGGTACCATGGTTGACCACAAGTGACTGAAACCAGAGAAAATAAAACCACAGATAAGCGGGGGAGGACTACCATATTATGAGAAAGAGAGATAAGTTCAGAAAAGAATAGGCTAGTTTCAGGCAGAAGCAAAAGCAAATAAAATGGAATAGCTAAAATCCACAAACAAGGTACAAGAGGCTACTAATTCTTCTTTCTTAACTTTAAAAGAAAAATCTAAGAGTACTTTAGAATGATAAAGACCAATTAGAACTTGTCAAGAATAAAATCAAGGGTGTGGCTTTTTTTTAAGGAGACTAGAAGAGCAAGGGAGAATAGAAGGTGCTGGTTTATTTCTTCTGATTGGAGAAAGGACTTAGAGAGAAACAAAACTAAACTAAACTAAACTAAACTAAACTAAACTAAACTAAACTAAACTAAACTAAACTAAACTAAGCTAAACTAAACAAAGCCTGGTAGGTCCTACTTAACTCAAGGTGAAGACAAGAGAACTCCAGAAAAATGAATTAGAATGTCTTAAAATAAACTTTGTGGTTACTGGCATATAGAACTAAATGAAATCTAATAAATACAGTGCTTGCTATGTTTTCAACAGTTCTACTACCAAAGAAATCACGTATCTAAACCAAACAAAGTCAGTGACTGTTAAAGACTTAATATCATCTTAGGTCTCTGACTTCCAATAGTCATGAAGCAGACTGATAAAACCACTCCCAATAGTCATAAAGCAGACTGATAAAACAGCTCAGTATTCAAAAGCAGACAAATTTTCCAGTATCTGTTTTGATTAGGTCAAAGAGTAAAGGAAAAAGAATCTTCTAGAGTGACAGAGTCAAGAGCCATGGGAACACTGGACCAGAGAGCTCTCCTGGTGAGTAGAATCAAGGTATAATCAAGGAACATTCTTCACTGCCAGAGTAGACCTTACTGTAGTTCAGAATTTCTAGGTACCTGTAGCTGCTTCATGTCTCCTACTTTTCTTTCTGATGGGAATGTGTATTTTGGATGTCTTATCTCTCTTCTTCTATTATATAATTGATATGTGGGAGATATATAATTAGTCTATCACATCCATAGATCTTTGGACTAAAAGAAGCCATGTCCAGACCTGTAAGGAGACCATGGAATATCACTCAGAGATTCTGGACTTATGGCTGGGCGCAATGTCTGGATAGAATTTTGGGTAAGAGGCAGCCAACTATTTGGGGCCGAGAAAGGTAAGTTGTGGTAGTGCTTAAAGCTGCTCACTTTGGCTGATAAAAACTGATTTAAAGTGAGATAAGTCACTTTTCAGGTGGAGGCTTTGAGAATGTGTCATTACAAAAGAAAATGAGGAAGTCGGGGAAGTGTAACTCCTTCGTACGCTAAGAAGAATAGAAATACTTGTGAGCAATGCTAACGTGTGTCATAGTCTGCCTTTTCTGAGAGGAAAATAGTTATCTCAGAGGTAGTCTATTCTCAGCCTCCCTTCCCACAAGTGAAAGAGAAATAAAGGAGCAGAACCTTTCCTCTCCTTATTTTAAATCTACTAAGAAAGAGGAGGAACTAAGGTTTCAATATGAAAGATTAGAATTTTAAAATCAACTCACTTTAAACCATCAAAAGTGACCCCAGTTTCAATCTGTCAAAGATGTTGTCCAAGTTACCAGAAAGAGAAATTCATCTGAGTATGTGTTCTCTTCGGTGACTGGAGAAAAACAGAGTGATTTCATATGCACTCCCCACTGAGTTCAGATTGTTCAAGAAACCAGTCACAGCTGTGACCCTGTTGGAGAACTGTTGTGCAAAGATAAATGTGGACTCTGAAAAAGATGAATGTGGGAAATACTAATGGATCTGATAGAACTGAGTTTGAAAGCTTGTACAGAATTATTTAAATCTCCCACGAAAGTATAGAGTGATACTCGAAAAGTTTAGAAAGGAAAACAAGATAAAAGTTTGTCAAAAGATGGCTTTCTCGGCCATTACTACAGAGATATCAAAAATAAAGGAATATAGAAATTGATTTTTAAAGTCCCTTTCTTAGACCCTGAATTTCCAAACAGAAAACCTCTTCCAACATAAGAAATGTATGATGTGACCTACATGCCAAAGTCTTGGGGTATGAAAACACTCCTATGTCCCCCCACCTAAACACAAGACATCAGCTAATGTGTTGGAGCAAGCAGTAGGGAAGGTTGCAGATAAAGCTTTGCTGTCTTACCTGCTGCTCACCTGCTGTGTGGCCTGGTTCCTAAGAAGCCACAGACCAATACTGGTCTGCGGCCTGGGGGTTGTGGACCCCTGCTCTGTACCATTTATCTCCACCACCCAGTATATTCCTACCTCATGAAATTTTTTTGTGGTTCCTCTGGGCTTTCAACCCTATTTGCTATTTCCAGTAGTACCCTTCTCCCTGCTTTTTCTCTTATACTGTAAATTACAGAAGATGGCATAAATCATTTTTGCATAGTATTAGCAAAGTGTTCGATAAATGTTTATTGCATAAGTGAGATGATGTTGCTCCTCATAAGGATTACACTGGAATAATGCTGCAAGGAATTTTTACCCATTTCTTGTTTGTCCCGAGAACACTTGCTGGCAGAGCTTGCTAGTTGCAGCGTTTACACTGAGATAACTCGAGGATTATAGTACTAAATTTACTCCCAAAGTTTACCACAAAATATCTTACTTTTATTATTATTTTCACTTTGCTTTAGTATATTGATAGTCTTTGGAAACAAATGACATCATTCTATTTATAGCATTCTGTTTTTAGTAGTGGTATTTCCATTTACTAAATATAACAACTCTTGATCACTGAAGAGTTTAAATCCTAGAAAACGTAGCATTTCTACACATGATGTTTACATTGTTCTCTAACAGTTGTTAGCCAAAGATTCATTTGATGAATCTCATTTATGTATACATTTCTGTTCCATTAGGATTAGAGACAAGTTCCATTTAGAAATAACTCCAAGAACAGTTTTTATATTTTCTTTTCATATTGAAAACCAGTTAGATTTGCTTCAGCCTCAAAAAGCGTGTTCATGTAAAATTAAAATTAATGCTAGCAGCGAGCTGCATTGCTTTTTTTTTTTTCTAAACGGGAAATGGGTTAAGAAGCCATATATTCAAACTCTTGCATTTTTTGACTAAGGAAATCAGCAGGCATTAGGGGCCTCACTCAGGGTCATGCAAGTGGCCGAGTGGCAGAACCAGAATTTCTGATTCTTTGCCCTTGTATCTCCTACAATACAACTGAAGTGTAATGAATTTCAAACATTGACCAATACTCATTCACTTTTTCCCATTATTTATTGGGGCCACAATGAACAAGATAGATGCTTATCTCATGAAACTTTTAGTTAGTGGAAACTAATTCCTACAATAAAATATTAGATACTTGACATTATTTATAAAAATTTATTAATTTATTGATATTTCATAGGAATTTAAAAATAGTTTGATTCCTTAAGGAAAAGAGTTTTTTATTTTATTTTAATTGAATTCAGAAAAATATTTTTTTCTGAGTTTAGTAATATAATTCTATATGAAAGCAAAAGCATCTGAACATTAAAGAACTTAAGACAAATAGTCAAGCTCATTTTTAATATCTTTATCTCACAAAATTGACAAAGCTTGCCAATGAAAAGAGAAAATATTGATCAATGACTTGAATGTTTTCTTAAATTTAGGTTTTTGGTATCACAGTAAAAATTTATTTAATGTTCAAGTGGTTTAATGCTCATCAGCATATTTTTTATATTATTTAGGCATTTAACACTTTTTTCTTTGAAAGATCGTTGTGTTCTCTTTTGGTCTTCTGTTCAGGTTGCCAGTTCAACTGCTCACAAATATCTTTGGAAGATACTTTAAAATTTCTTTAAGTTTATATATCTTACTTTCTGACATTTGCCTTTTCCATAAAGAAACATATAGACTTCAATGACATAAATTTTTTCAAGGAAATCACTATTAGTAAAGAAATCACTATTATAGATTTGTTTTTAACTCTTGAATTGTAAAAAGCAAATGCAATATATTCTGAAAAATTCCCTAATTTTAATGACTGTTAATTTTATTGAAAAGGAAAATATTTGTGCATTAAATGAATTTAAATAGGAACAAAAAGTGTCATTGTGTTCTATGAAGATTTCATATATATATATAAAATAGTATGTGATAGATACATACGTACACATTTGTGTGTGTACGCACTAATTGTACATTTAAAAATTTTTACTAAGAATGGTTAGGTCAACAAATACCTAATAAAGTTAGATGTTTACTTATGAAAGCACTTTCTCTGAACTGAATCCAAGGAGCTGAAGTGTATGGTATAAGAAATAGACAACTTCTATGGGTAGTGGGGAAAGTAAAAACAGAGGGACTTCTCAATGATTTTTTTAAAATGTTAAATAACTAGGAGAATTTACTTGTTTTCAAATGGAGAAGAAATGTGGACATTTAAAGTTTAGTGGGTATGTAGGGGTGGTGGTCTTAAACTAACTCTATTTCATTTTCTCATCAAACCTCAGTCGTCCTACTTTAGCCCTTGCATTGCAGAATCCCCATGTGGGAGACTCATGTGAACTACTTATTTAACATCTTTGGTGATATAATCCCTAAAAGTAGAAAGAAGCATCAAGATTCATGAGTGTGTTGCTACTGGTGTCACAACATCAAAAGGAGCAAAGACGGGAATCCAGCTGCTAGAATTTGAGCTAGAAGAAGAAACCACTGCAGATTGTTTATGGAAGCACAGATGGCTAAAGGAAAAACAAGCTTCTTAGCGCCAGCTTGCCAGAAGAAACACTGGCAGGACACAGTCACATTTGTTAACATTTCCCTCCAATTTGAAAGGGTCCTAATTTCACTGTTGGACAATGATATTTGACACTTTTCATATATGACTTGTATACAGACTATGGCTATAAAAGTTTGAACTGAAAAACATCTGGATAGAATACAAAAACAGTTCACCTAGCAGGAGGTCAAGGCACACAATGACCTTTTGGAGTCCTCAAAAGAATTACAGAAGCTTAGGAATGGCCAAACATGGAATGAACCGCCAAGCATGACAAACACATAATTTAAAAAGCATGGTCTGATTCATGGTTATAAAAAAATAAAATCAAAGGAAAAGGATCCATTCCTAGACATTTGTGATAACTGTCTATCAAAAACGAGAGTAAAATTTCCCACTACAGCTTAAATGAATATACAGAAAGAAGTTGTTTAGGAACAGTTAGACCAAGCTTGCATAATAGTTTATACAGGGCCAAACAATTAAATACATAGTTTAGTTTTCATTATTCTATTTTGATTTTAACTTTTTCTATTTTTTGCTAAAAACAACTAATAAAACAAAAGTAATACATCATTAACCTCATTCTGCTTTTAATATAGGAAAGATTAAATGGTCTGATCAGGACATATCTACCTAGGTTGAAAAAAGAAAAAAGAGTGAAGATAATAATTCTTAAAGAATTATATATTTATTTAATTTTCTAATTAGTGTTGTTCAATCATTCACACATATCATTCTCAACTGGTGGCCAGCTGAACATCAGGCACAGAAGGATTTGGTTTCTAAAAGTGATTGTTTTTCCCAACTTCAGTCCAAATGAACCACAGAGTGCAGGAAGATATAAAATGTAACTTATCCCCATAATGTCTATTTTATTTTAAGAAAAGACTCAAACCAATTAGTATTTATTTAACTATGTTAATGCTATGTTATTAAACTATGTTAATGACTATATATCTGACAGTCTGAAAAAATTAGATACTTCAAAAATAGCTTCAGAAAATCACATAACAAAGTAAAAATTTGGGACATATTTCTCCACTCTGACTCTCAAGGATTATGCAAATCCCCACTTCTCTATCATTTAATGTACATTTAAAATTCTGTGAATCAGTTTTCACTACATTAACCTTACATAGGAATGAGCATGTTTATTCTTAAGTTATGTTTACGCGATACCAAACATTCAGGTAAATACAAAAGAATTCATTTGGTTTTCCAAGCATTAGCATCTGCTCCTCAATCTCCCCCTGCCCACCTTGGGTTCATACTCTCTTTGGAATTTAACCAGAAACATATAGAGTAGTGATTCTTGATGTGTATTCTGGGCTATCAGCATCAGCATCACCTGAATAAAGTGTCTCGTAGACAATGGAGAGCCTTTGAAACCTTCTAAGCATATCAGTTTGACTACCATCTATGGGACAGGTGTAACTTAAGAAAGGCTGGATACAGTAGACTCATTAAGAGGCTGTGGAAATTATCTAGTAAGTGTTGTTGTGAGTCTCAATCAGGACTATGGTAAGTGGAATGAAAGCCATGTAAAATATTTAAGAGTTTAAAATGGCAGGAGTTATGATACACTGAGTCATATAGAGTGGAGTAGGAGGAGAGTAAGGGAGTGCTGTTTGTGACTAAGGGCAAGGACTCCAGAGGGGACCCCAGCTCTGCCACTTACCAGCTGTCTGACTTTGAGCAACTTATCTTCTCCGCTGGGCTTCGGGTTCTTCATCGGAAATAGTGTTGACATCATAAGGTCGTTTGAGGGTAAAAGGAAGTCACATATGGTGGGGTCAGCACAGAGCCTGGCACATAGCAAGTGTTCATTAAATCCTAGCAGGTCTTAAGACTACTCCAGGTTTCTGTTGAATAGGAAATAAGGAAGGAAGGAGAGGAGAAAACAAGTGAGGGAGAGAGGAAGGGAGGAAAGCAGGAAAGAAGATAAAAATAATTTGATGTGAACACGCTTTTGGTAATTAAATTTTAGTTATTCATTATTTTCAAAAAGTCATCTCTTTCACTTTCTATTTGTACATTTTTAATGATTTTTTTGTGTTTTCTATTTATAGACCTCTTTTTATAAATTGTCATGTACATCAAAGGATACTTTTTCTTCTTCCCATTCACATACAAACACACACATTCATTTCTTAAGCAAAGTACTTCTCATTCATTAAGAACCAGCTCTCTGGTACCTCGACCACTCCTCTGCACACTGTCCCTGCTTCTCACGTAGAAAGGAGCACCCACTCCCTTGGCCAGAGGTGTATTCCCCGCAGCTACAATGGATATTGAAGCACTGGCACCACAATGGAAAATGAAAATGCTCATGGAAATCACAAGGTTTCCTTCAAGTTTGCTTAAACATGTGAAACATAAAAAAATTGTACATGATTTTGAAGGACTCAAACATCGTGGTTCAACAGAGCAGACATTTTTTTCTCTGACCAACCAAGAGTTTCCTGCTTTCTAATGCCAATTTATGCTCAAATACCCTTTTTCCCCTAAGAACTTAAAGTGTGAAAACATATGCTTTCCTCTGCCCGCATTCTGTCCACAGCACATCTTGTAAAATTTCATCCTTCGGCAGTTAACGTACAGCTTTAGAATCATATAGGTCTTAAAATAAAAGTCTGAGGGCTCAAAAAAAAAACCAGTGGGTTTTTAATGTAAATATATCATGATGCCAAATATTTAAGAAAAAATTCAAGTTTCATAATTTCAACGCTTCTTAAAGGAGTCTTTTAAGAGCTATTGCTTTTTCTTTTTCATTTTAAAATATGAAGTTGTGCAGTGATCATTTCCTGTAGGGTTGCAAATATAGGAAAGCTGTACTTGTCCCTCCAAGAAAGGTACACAAAACTTAAACTTTTGGTATACTCTGGAAAAATGAACTATTTCCTAAGCAGATTCTGCACTGCTGGGATGAACTGTAATACCAAATTTAGTGTGTGTCTCACTCTAGGGGGAAAAAAGAGATTTTTAAACTTTAATAAACTTTTATTTCTAATCTAAATATGATCCAAAAATAGATAATGAGTCATTGTTTGGTAGCTAAGTTAGATGGCAAATTATACTGTAGCCAAACCATTTCTGTATGTATTCCACAACCACATAAAAAAAGTCAAGTGAATAAAATGAGTATGAATATCTCATATTCTGTCAAAACCTATAGCAATGAAGGTAGTCTAGAGAATAAAATTTGTAATTTTAGTACAGGTGGATTCAATTAGGAGGAGAAAATGGTTTGGGGATCCATTAATTGCACTGACATAACAGATATCTTTTGGGTGAAAATGAAGATCTTTTAATAATAACAGCATTCCAAATAAAATTAAAAGGATAACCAGAAGAGGAAAAGAACATACAACAAGTAACCAGTCCTGGAAAGTTCATTTTAGCAGAGTAGTAACTTATTTCAGAAATGGCTAATAATAGGAAATTTCTCTGCAATAGGAGTTTGGAGAGGTTTGCTCTTTCCCTAATCCATTTCTGAATGTGAAGGATATGCAATGATAATGTCCAAGGAAGATGCTTGTGAGAGCAGGCCATATTATGCCCCTTACGAAATAGATCACATACTACCTGGAACCCCAGCCAGGCTTTAAAAACTCCAGAATATATTAAGTAATCTTTCCAAACGATAGCAATAAGCTGCAACAGGAATCCCAAATGCAGTTCATTAAAGAAATACTGAGTTCAACATAAACAAATAGTATGGCTGATTTGAGGATTTGTTTTGTTTTGTTTTTTGCATTAAAAAATAAAGTAACCTTAGATTATGTGTTCAGATAATTGGAGAGCTGGGAAAGATTAACATGTCACAAGTAGAGAAATGGTTGAACAAATTATTTTATGCTAGCTTGATGAAATTTTATTCAGGTATTAAAATTGATAACTATGAAAACTAAAATCAAACATTAAAATCATTATAATTTAATCATTTTGTTAAGAACACTATATTGATTACAATTATGGAACAATATGTTTTTGCACAAAGGCTACAAAGGAGTACATTACATAAAAATTGTCTTTGAATGGTTATATAATGTATTGTTTTAATTTTTAGAGCAATTTTAGTATTGTTTTTTAAGTTTTAAAACAATATCTGAACATCAATTGTGTTACACTCTGTTTATATGTATACCACAAAAATATAGAAATTTAAAATTAAGCAAATTTTTGTCTTCATTAAAGAGGTAGAAGAGCATACTGTTTGGCAGGGTTCAAAGTCTCACCCTGCCACCTTTTTAGTTGTGAACCTCGGATAAGCTAATCTTTCTGTGCCTCAGTTCTCTCCTCTATAAAATGAAAATACTAACAGAACCAGGATGTCATAATTATTGTCAAGGTTAAATTAGACAATCTATAAAAGCCCTTATTGAAGTGCTTGGCACTGGATCAGAAAATTTTACTAAATGACAACTATTATAGCTAATATACAAAATATAAATCACTTTTACATACATATGTGTATCACATACATGTTCATATGTGTAAAGACACATAGTACATGTCTATCACATACACTCAGTAAGCAGAAACTATCACATAATACTCACATAGCTATCTACATTCATTGAGTGCAGCACATATGACATGCCAAGAATTCTGCTAAGAATCTTAAACACAAATATTATGAATTATATGTGATATGCTATATATTTTATTTTACAGCATTTAATCTTTGCAAAAATTCTAATGTCTAGGAATTATTACCCCCATTCTATAGATGGAGAAATGGATACTCAAAGAGTTTAAATAAGTTTCCCAAGACTACAGAACTGTAAATGGCCTAGCTGGACAAGAGCAAGACTACCTGACACTAAATACAAGCTCTTAATTGCTAGCCATACTGCTTTCAGTAAATGAGAAATTAGATACACTTAGCTCTTATCTCAGCTTGCTATATGCCTCATATGTTGGTGACAATCAATGAAACGGTGGCTCTAGTTACTCCTTCAAACACCTGCAAGGGTAAAGTCCTGCTATAAAGCACTTTGACTTTTTTTCTCTGAAACAATCAGGGTCTTCCTCATTTTAAGTGTGCCCAGCAAACCCCACTGGGTACCCTAATTTGAGATTGAGGATGAAAGGTTGTGAAGTCTTCTCAAAGTGGTGTTAAAAGAAAATAACTCCCCATTAGAGAAAGGTGTACAAAGAAAAATCTTTCTCTACAAATATGTCATTTTAACAATTTAGCATTATCAAATAAGTTTCTGAATTTACTGTTGGAACTTCTCTAAGTTTTTACTGTGCTACTATAAAATTTGGATCTTCAAGAAAAGGATTTAACATGCAATATTTTCTCCCCAGAACCCTTTGTTCTGGAAATCCCAATTAACACTTCCTAGAGTGAGTGTCCCCAGGAACCCATTCTGAGATGCTGATCCAATTGAAAGCCACCGCCAAGTGTCAGGAGACTGAAGTTTGGGTCCCAGCCCTCCAACGTACTCATTGTGATCTTCGGCAACTTCTATACCCCTCGGCTACCTCTTATAAAATTAAGAAATATGTCTAGTATGCTGTGGGGTAAAGAATGTCTTTCTGTGTCAGATGGCTGGAAAAATCTATACACTTAATAGCTCCACACCACAGTGTAGCTCTTGACTCCATCAGAGTCAGAAATAATATATAGTATAAATACTATTTATTACTTAATATGATACCACAGAACTAGAAACTTGGTCATATTTTATTCCAATTAGCCAGCATAAATATCTCAGTTGTGTCCTAGATAAACCCTATTAGATAAATATAAAGAAATGAAGGAAAGTTCAAAATCTCTGTTATATGTCAGTTTTAACATTTGGACAGAGAAATATACGTACAGCAATAAATTAACACGTTTACAAAATAAATCATTAGCAGCTCAGGGAAGAGTAATGAATTACACTACTATTGAGATAGCCTATACAGCATGGATACACTAGACAAAGGGATGATTTACAACCTGAGTGGGACAGAGCAGAAAGACAGGAGATTTTATTTCACTATTCAGAATGGCACACAATTTAAAACTTATGTTTTATTTCTGGAACTTTCCATTTAAGATTTCTGGACCATGGTTGACCACAATAACTGAAACTGGGGAAAGTGAAACCGCGAATAAGGGGGACTACTATAAAAACATTCATCAGGGTTGATGTAAGGACTAAATGAGATGTCAGCATTAAAGGCTTATCACAGTGACTGACATAGATACATTGTTCTCTTTCCAAAGAGCCATTTAGGTAATGTTATCTATTTCTTTCCTCCAGAGTTATATTTGGTCCTCCAAATTTGCTCTTTCTCTTTGAGAGCACTATGTAGCTTATTGTTCTAGAATAGATTTCTCATCGGATGGGAATGGAGGATAAAAACCAGAAAGAACAGAACAGGGCAGGCAATGAAGAGTCAGTTGGTTTATAATTAAAATCTCTATTTTAGAATCATACACAGTATATTACAATGTTTTTCTATGATACATAATAATATAATAGCCATGCACATAATTTTTTATTTTATCTCATTCTATGGTGCCTCTAAATGTTAAAAAATTTAATCTGTTAAACTATTTTAGATGAAAAATTTAATTTTATTTTGTCCTTTGCATGTTTTATATGGAATCTGTTCATTTCTGTTTTTCTCATCTGGAGACTTTACTTCAGTTAGTAAGTTTGGTTTCTTGAATTGCTGTTCACATTTGGTTTAATCATATAAAAATGTCAGAAAAAAATATATCACTACATGAAAAGAGTCTTTAATAATAATTAATCAAATAAGAAATTACTCCATTGATTGGTATTAATAACTCTTCATCTGGCCTCCCAAAAGATCCACTTTTACAATTATAGACAAATAAGATTTAAATTCATTGAACAAAATTTACCTTAATAAAACCCAAATCCAGCTGAAAACAAAGACCCAGGACCTGGAGCCCAAAATAACAGCTACCTCCGCCATGGAGAATGTTACTCTCTTTTTCTCAAAGTGGTGGTTTTACCACCCACAGTCTGACCTTCTACATACAATTCTAACAAGCTCCTTAATTTTTTTTTTAAGGAGGAAGATTTATGCATGTTCCATTGAAGTCTATGATTTTTGAGAATTCTGGTGCTTCTTTTTTTATTATAATAGAAATCAGTTTCTAAGAAGTGTGTGTGTGTGTGTGTGTGTGTGTGTGTGTGCGCGCGCGCGCGTGTGTGTGACAGAAAGAGAGAGAGAGAGAGATCAAACACACCTTTAAAAAAATCTAAAAGATGCATCATTAGCTGTTAACTGTACTCAACTCTGAGGAGTGAGATTACAAAGGAAGAATTTGTTTTCATTTACTGCTATATTGGTTGCAGTTCCCCAGGAATATTACATTTAATTTTTTTAAATAAAGGTATAAAATCTTGTGGTGCTCATAATATGACAAAACATAGCAACATACATTCAAGGGTTAGGATTATTTTCTCTACAAGTTCACTTATCTGAGAAAACAGAACCATTATTACCCCTTTTAGGTGCAAAACACAAGATTCATGTTTGCTTCTCTTTTGTTTACACAGTACTTCTGTTAACTCTACCCTCAGAACATTTTCTGAATCCATCCAGTTCTCACCTATGCCACCACCAGCAGCTGGACCCAAGCCATGTTCTCATCTCAGGCGGGCTACTGCACACGCCTTTTAACCAACCTCCTGCTTCTGTGCTAGCTCTCCAAGGTCAATTTTTCAAACTGCAGTCACATTACCCTTCTTTAAATGTAAATCACTCATGTCAATCCCTTGCTCAAACACCTGTTCACATTTCCTAAGAACAAAATCTAGCCTCCTTATCACCACACTATCTGGCCCTTGTCTTTCTTTCTAATTCAACTTCCTACCACTCTCCTCCTCTTTCATTCTGACCTACCTGTTGTTCATCAAACATATCAAGCCTTTTCCAGTTGGCATGCTTGTATTAGTTTGCTAGTACTGCCATAACAAATACCATTGTCTGGATGGCTTAAACAACAGAAATGTACTTACAGTCTGAAGGCTAAAAGTGCAAGATTAAGTTATCAGTAGGTGTGGTTTATTCTGAGGCCTTTCTCCTCGTTTTGCAGATGCTGCTTCTCATGTTCTCACATGGCTCTATCTGTGTCTGTGTTCAAATCCTTCTTATAAGAACACCAGTGATATTGGATTAGAGACCACCAATATGACTTCAGTTTACATTAATTACTTCTTTACAGGCTCTACCTTAAATACAGTCACATTCAGGACCTCAACATATGAATTTGGAGGGGCCAAAATCTGCCTATAACAATGCTTTTCATCTACCTAAGATATTCTTTCTTAAGAACTTTCATGGTTCATCCTTTCATATCATTAAGTTTTCTGCTCAAATGTCATCTCCTCAAAGAGGTGCTACTTATAATAGCACACAGCTGTCTTCGTTCTATTCCTTATTCTACTTTAAGTTTTCTTTATAGCACCTCAATGACTTGATAGCACTATATGACTTTTTAAAAAATTTTCATTGTTTTTTCATTCTCACTTTCAGAATATATACATACACATGTATGCATCCTTTATTAAGGCAAAGATTTTTATTTGTCTTATTTATTGCTGTAACCCCAGTTTGTACAATTATACTGGGAACATAGCTAGGCTCAGCAAATATTTACTTAACGAATCAGTAAATAAATTTGTATTTTGAAGATTTTTCAAAGAAATATCCATGAGTTCTCTCTAATAGTATAAAGGCACTGGGTAAAAAAACAAATAATCCTTTATATAAACCATGCACAAACATGAGCATGGAACATATTATTAATGGTCACACTCCCTAAAATTAATGTTTGCTGTTGGCTATTTAACAACAAATTCAATAGTCTATGTTTTATCATGATGGATGTGGTTTATTAATTACTGAATTAGACAAGTTGTTTTCAACCAAGGGTAATTTTATTCCTCCACAGGACATTCAGCAGCATCTGATATATTTTTGGTTGTCACAACTGGGGTAGGGGGTGCTATTAGCATCTAGTAAGTGGAAGCCAGGAATGCTGTTATACAGTATATAATTCAATGGACAACTTTCCACAACAAAGAATTTTTTGGCCCAAATTGTCAATAGTGTTAGGTCTGAAAAACTCTGATCTAAAAAAATTTAAATCAGAATAACAGATTCTTTGATCAATTCACCCCTAATTTAGTCTTATTTTTAGCATAAATAATGGGTTCTGTATAATAAAATATTAAAATGCCCTATTTCTAGCCAGCTCTAGATAAAACTGCAAATTAATAAACTTTTTCTTAGAAAGATTTTTACTTTTCCCCTTTGCCTCACTCCACTTTTGATACCTTTTTAGTCTTACCAGTGTGATTCCTTAAAAGCTAGAATGTCCTCCCCCTCCAGCCCATTCCCTAGGGGCCAGAGTTTTCACTAGATTCCATACCTAGACTAAGCTCCAGATTGCCCACCAAGCTTTGTCACTCGTCTAAGTCAGCTCGAAATGCTAGGACACTAGGAACAAACCAGGAAAAATTTAGCTAGAAAAAATGTAGAGTTCCACATTTAACTTTTATTGACCAAATTTCACCAGGAAAGAATCAGAGACATGATTTAGCCAAGGTTCACGTTGAAAAAATCTGAGATGTTTTATTGATGCCCGCAAGTTTGATGACATGAACCAGGACTGTACTGAAATCTTGACGCCCCAATCCAAGAAGTTAACAGACCACCATACTTCAAGTGGAAGCAATACCAAGAATATATAAGGAAGTGTTGAGAACCAACAATCATTATGTAAGTATCAATTTCTAGGGGTACATTGATAAATCACTATATTCAGAGGAACCATCAAAATGACTGGGAATTTCAAAGCCATACTTTATATGTAACAACTAAAGAACATGAAATTCTCGTGCAATAAAAAAGAACACTTAAAATAGATAGAATAACAATATCTAAATGTTTGTGCGATGACTACCAAAAAACGGCAACAACAACAAACTTTTTTTTTCTTGCTTTAGAGAGAACTAATACTATTGAGCTGAAGTTATAAGAATGGGTGGCTGATTTATACTCAATATGGAAGAATTTTATGACATCTTGGTAAAAAGTGCTGCTTCACAAATAGTGTGTTTTTTTATTACTGGAAATATGCAAGCAGAGACCACAGGACTTCACAGAGACACTGCAGAAGTAATTTCTATTTTGGGTAGAAAGTTAGACTAGAAATCTCTACATGCCCTTTCAATTCTGGAATTCCATGAGTCTGATCATTTTTTTATTATTATTATTAAAAGCAAAATCTAGTCTCCACAAAAGAATATATTTGAAATGTTTTCTCCTCACTCCCAATAGCTATAAGACATCTTGAAAGAACTATATTATCTACTATCTTTCAATCACTAGAATATATGTGATTAAATAAGTACCTTAATTTTAAGTTATAAAAAATTCTAATTGAGGTTACTTTAGGTATAAAATAAGAATGCATATAATTTTAAACAGCACAATCCTGCTCTACTTATCTCTTTTGATTTTTATTTAAATGCTTTCTTAGATATATTTTTTTCAGATAGGTATAAAAATTTTCTCTAAGTTACAGTTTTTATTTATGAGTCATTAGGGAATAATGTAAAAAGCTATTCATTAGATACTAAAATATATATCTTTAGTTCTGGTTTGTTCCCAGTGTTCCAAATTCTGAGCTGACTTTTAGAATTCTGACCACTAATGACTGTGTTCTGTATCCAATTAATAAGTCTCTGAATCTCATTTTATTCATCCTTAGATTAGAGTTTGTACTAGCTTATTCTTAAGGTTTCTTTCATCTTTTATTTTTTATTATTTTATTATTTGACATCATAGATAAACTCACTAACAAAGCTACTGATGTAAGAAATGAAGACTTCAAAATGTTATAAAATGGAGAGAGGCCAGGAAATCAAAGGAACAGAAGAGACCCCAGCCTCCTCCATATACTGGTGTTTCATGTATTATTACTGACATAAAAGGTTTTAAACAGTGCTGTCGTGCCCCAATCAACTAATCTTAGAGATCACAGTTTTTTGAGCAATAATCATTCAAGTAATCTTCAATGTGATGAAATCAAAAAGGAATATAGCATGCACATGTGAAAAATAGCAAGGGAGATAAACCTATATCACATTTATTCTTTTTCTTACATTTAACTCTGCTCAAAGACTCACCTCCCTGCAGCAGTTGAGAAAAACTGAATTTCTTTGGCCTAGGTGAGAAGCCATTCTAACATGTCTATTGCAGCCTAAAATGTCAAGCCACAATGCTGATTAATAACAGTTAGAATACTGATTGTTGCTTAACACTTCAGTTTCTTCAACACCACATCAGTGTAACAGTAAAACCACATGGCAGCCAAAGCCAATGCTATGAGTTGACTATAAAAATAGAAGTCACCATAAAAGCTGCTATCTTCCCCTCTTCAACAGATAGAGACAATTTCTTTTTTTTTTTTTATCAAAATAAAGCCTCAGTTCCCCTGAGTAGCATATGTGTCATTTAGCTATTTGTTGAACACAGATTAAGACTCTAACATTTTATAAATAGGCTCTTGAGATTCTCTAATTGAAAACTCTATATTATTTCAAAACTGTAAACAAGTTACGCTCTTGACAACAACAAATTCTAATTGTACTTTAACAATTTTTCAACTTGATGATAAAACAAAATCATTGTTCAATTTCTTTTTTCCCTAAAATAAAACTCAATATATGGTTTAAATCAAAAGTTTATTAACTATTATCTATAATGTATGTCTCAGATTTTTAAGTGACAATTTCCCAGCATATGATATGTAAGAAGTATTATTTGAGACTGAAAGCTCACACTCTGAATTAATAATGTGTTGATACTTCAGGGTGCCTTTCCAGGTGAACTGTCTACCCTTCTTTTCTCTGCTTTGTGCCCACAAGAGGCTGACCTGTGTGGATCATGTTGGTGAATTTCAGGACCTCTGGCTTCCCGCTAGGTTCCACAGCATGGCTTCTCTGCACAACTCTCTCCTCTCAAGTTCTGGTTAAAACTTTATCTCGTCCCTTCAGGAGCAAGTGATGATAACTACTCTGCTAATAGTATCTGAAGATACTGTGTTATCCTTTTTGTTTTTCCTACCTTGTAGCCCTGTTTTAGTAAACACTGCCTTTTTTGAACCATCCTGAAATTATCATAATTGGAGTAAAACATTTGTGTTTTTTTTTGATGGAGGCTCATCTGGTCAGATACTTAGGTGAAGATTAATATAAATATGTAATTCTCTTTCAAAGAACCTACTTTTGGGCTTATTTATCTTTTTAATACTTTTTTCTATTTTAAGTTTAAATATTATATCAGTATTTCAAGTATGTGATATGAATCTTCATTTTATTATCTACTTCTAATTTTAATAGTATATATGTCCTATAAAGTCTCCTTTTTTAAAAATTTCAGTAAGGATTTTTTGTGGCCAAGTATATGATCAATTCTTTCTTACCTACAAAATTAAAAGAATTATATTCTCTATTTTAAGAATGTGAGATCTATACAAGTAAATCAAGTTTGCTAAAATATATATATATACACATATATATACATATATGTGTATATATGTATATATATACATGTGTATATATACATATATACATATATACATGTGTATATATACACATATATACGTGTGTGTGTGTGTGTGTGTGTAGTATGCTGAGTAAATTGATCTATTTTTGAGAGAGATCTAGTCAAAAATCTTTCCTTATCATGGTACTGGTATGATGTTTTCTTTGTGTTTCTAATAGATTTCAAGTTGTATATTTTGTCACTGTGCTGTTTGACACATGTCATTTTATGAAGTATCTTTATCTACTTAGATTTATATCTCTATGCAATATGCCCAGTTAGTCTCAGGACTTTTAAATTTCATCTTGTGAGATAAAATATTGTCATTCCAGTTTTATTTTGATTTGTGTTTCTTTATGTTGCCCAACCATTTTATTGAAAGAACAGAGGAAGGGAAGAGGGGCTGGGAATGAGAGAAACAGACAGAGAGAGAGCTCTTTTGACTCTTAATATTCACTTCTTTGTCAACCCACTTCTTTGAAAATTTTTTTTAACCCAAAGTAGCATTTTATTATTTTTAATGGGTAAATTTGGTCCATTAAAATTTAGCAGAAGACCTAATGTTGATTTTATTTGTTGTACCTTATCCCATTGTTTACTACTCATTTACACTATTGTTTCCCTATTTTTCTTCTTGGTTTTGTTAGTTTGATTGAATTGCTGCTCATTCATATTTTCCCCACATTAGTTTAAAGGTTCTAATATATTTTTCCATTTCCTTAATGGTTACTGTCTCTTTTTCACCAATCTTAATCAGATTGTCACTATGATTGTTTTAAAAACAAAATACTAACTACAATCCTGTTCATCCTACCATAATATTCTGATCCTACCTGCTTTGTTACCTCTCCAATATAAAAACTTTGAATACCTTTATGTTCCCCATATTTTTCTCTCCTAACATACCCATCCTCATCTTTTGGGATGCTTTTATCTTGCTTTGTTGTCCTCAGATTACTGAGATAGTTTAATGCTTATAGAGAGAGGATGAGGATAAAAAGAAGAAAAGGTAAAGCAATAGGAGGAGAGGGGTGAGAATGGGAGGAGAAGAAAAAGAGGCGAAAGAGGAAGAGAAGGAAGGAAAATTCTGAAAGAAAAACCAAGGACTTCCAAGTAGAAGGAGGTGGAGATTCGAGGACACAGGTTAACTGTGCTATGTGGTTGTTATGGGGGTGTTTGTACAGAGCACAGGTTTGTACAGAGATGTAGAATGTGGAAGAGTCTTGCCTGTTGCAAATTACACCAAAGTACCACAGAAGAAAAATCTAACCCTGACTATTTATATTTAGCTTTCAACATATCAATGTGGTATAATAGGTTTCAGAGAGACAAAATTAAATTTAATTTTGAAAAAGAATTCCAAACATAAAGTAATTATGGATGTCTCTAATTATAGTGCCTGTTCATGCATGTGTTAGTGATACAATAATTTTCATGATATCCATTTCTTTTATAAAAATACCTAAAATTATCAAAAAAATAAACTTGAGCTTTGTTTTGTTATATGCATGGTCTCAATAGTTTTAAATATCATTAATTTCAACTTCATAATTTTCAACTATATAAAAGTTCAAGCTGCACAAAGCAATATTTATATAAAATTGTCCATGAAAAGTACTTCTGGATAAGTTTATTTTGTAAATAAAATTTCATAAAGTGTAGTCAATTTCTGTAAATTATATATTTCTATTAAAGAAATTATAATACTTTATATAAATTTAAAAAGATTAATTCAATGAAATTTTATAGTATACATCATTAACAGTTGATTGAGCTCTTCAGGATTTTTTTCCCTGATTTTTACTGACTAAGCCAACTAGACAAAATAGGCTTAGTTCTATACCAATCCTCTCTACAATTAATCAGGATTAGGAAACATTGAATGTTCTTATAGTTAAATATATTTAAAATTAATTCAAATTTTGCTTTTTCTTTATCTTATGAAGAACTGCACTAAAAATGTTGATACTGCTGAATTGTGTCCTATTCAGAGCTTGCTCTTGTACATACTTATGATAACATCCCTTCATCAACTTTTTGATAGGTCTGTATACTATTATCAGCCAAATGATTTGATGGAATTCTTTCCACCAATTGATTGATCCTAAATACAATTTCCCTCTTTTTGGTTCAATAACTCTTCATTTTTTTAGAGTTTCCAGGAACTAACAAACAACCACAAAACCAATTTAAGGCTACAAATTATCGGTATTGTTAAACAATGAATTTAATGTATACAGTGGTCTCACTGGGGCCAAACTTCTTACCACCAGTGTTTGGCCCTGTGACAACATCAGGGATCAGATTTCATGCTGTCTTTGAGAGTTTTCCTCTTGAGCCTTCAAAATGTGTCCATGTGGCACCATCTAAACCAAACATTCAGTCAATCACTTTTTTGCAACACAATTATTTTTAGCCTGTTACATAGATAAATACTGAGTCAACAAATAATTTTACCTTCAAAGAATTTTGCTTCTCTTTTAAGTTAATGATTATTTGTCAAAGTGAATCAACATGTTAAGATTTAGTTCAGGGTCCATTTTTTTGTATATATATAAAATTTTTCTAAAAGAATTCAACTAAATATGGTTCTAATGAAATGCTGGCAGTAATGTCATAAAGTAGCAAAGCCTTCCAGGCAGTCTGAGATTTCGTTTTCCAAGAAGGATGAAATGTAAAAGATTGGAATGTACCTTGGGATGAGGAATATCAGTGGCATGCTTATACAAACAGAGAGATAACGTTTCCAGCTTGCTAATATACTAGATCCAAGAGAACACAGGGACACAGTCGGCATTATATCATATCATTTATTCCCTGTGTGCTGAATTGAATGCACTGCACTCTGTCCTAAATTATCAGCTCTTTCCCATTCATGGTTAGTCTAAATACTTTAACCTAGCCACAGAATCACAGCTGCCAAAAATGCATGCAGGCACGCCCTCCTCCTTAAAATGGATGTACTTACAAATTTCAGGAGCTCCCTTGCTTAACATCTCAAGACATTTGTCTGTTAAACTTTAAAATAAGCTTATTCATGTAATTATTCAGGATTTAAAAGTATTCGTGTGCCTAAAATTCAGGTCATGGTTTGTAAGCAAACTTGGTCATTCGTTTTTCCATGAACTAGTTGGCATTTGTTCAAATTAAGGCCTCATTTTAATTTAGATGAAGGCAGGAGTCTCCTGAAAGGATGGAGAAGCATGTAGAGAGAGAGAGAACCCTTATTCGCAAGGTTTGTACAACCCCATCTTTTTTTTTTTTTTCCAAAGTCATTCTTCACTACTCATTAGCTCAGCTGATTAGTGCTTTTATGTAAGGCAGGTATTTGATCTTTCTTACAAAAAGTGATGAAAGCAGCATCAGTGATCAGATTTCTTTACTCTAAGAAACCAGAGAGCATGGTGGCCAACATGTAGGGTCAAATGTAAGTCAGCTGCCTGTGACAAACCGAGGTTCCCTCTTTTTACTTGAACTGAGGATATACTTGTAGTCAAATTGGAACTGCAACACCATAGAGACTTGCTAATACCACTTTCTGTAGTCTGCTTAGCTCTCATCTGACTCTCATTGTTCTCTTCGTATTTTATGACTTTGGTTGCCCCCAGCTCGACAGTGGTTCATGCCAAGCCACCTCCTTAGACTCTGGACAAGCCAAAACTGAGCACTGTTGGGTTAAAAGCCCCAAAATGACTCAATGCAGGCCCACTCTGAGCCTGGAGCTGAGAATGTAGTAATTTCAGCAAGATAGAAAACAGTATGTGATGAGCACTCCGACTGGCCAATCCAGTGCACTTCATCAGTTTCCAAAGACTTACAAAAGGTTTTTATAATGTGGCATGCCCTATATGGCAGTATTTTTTACTCAAGTTTTGAGCCATATCTCATTGATTACTCTTGAATTTTGTCTAGCTGATTTTCAGCAAAACTCTAAATACTGGTTTGGGTTGATAAAGTCCCAATTTTGTTTTCTTATTTTGACAAGCTACATTTTCAATAGCTAGTTTACTGAGTTCCTCTAAATGACTCTAAGACTTATATAAGCCCAGTTTTTTTTCTGACACATAAAAAGAATTCTATAGCTTGAGGGAGGGAGGGCAGGTAAAACTACACAAATGCAATACTGCATTTTTTATCTAGACCCGAAAACCAGATATCCCCTAAAATATATTTCACTATGATAGAAATTTATGACAGGAAGAGAAATGAAGGGCATTCAGTTAAGATTATGGAAGTTAGGTTTTCACTACACCAGGGAACTTGCCTAGGATAGTGTCTCTTCCTCAGTTCTTAAATAATTTAGTTGTGAGAATGCAAGTGCAAGCTAGTGTTTTACTAAGTTGACTCTCAGGACTATTCACTCCCCTCTGGAGGTATGTGCATTTCTAGAGGTTGGGTTCACACTTACTGCTGAAGAGTAAGTGTGAAGCCAACCTCTAGAAATCAGCAGTAAGTGTGAATCCAACCTCTAGAAATCAGCTGTTTCAATAAAAGTCACAGGTTTTAGATTGAATTACAAGAGTTAAAGAACTTCAACCTTCTAAAGAAAACAGATTATTCTGTCATTATTAAATAAAATGTGATCCTCAGACATCACATATTTTAGAATTTTCTGTAAAAGCAACAGATTTGAAGTAAAACCAGAAAACAAAGACAATGATATAAAACAAGTGATGTTAAATGAAAAAATAAAGGAACAAGCCAAGTCTAGAGCCTGGATCATTAGTCAGTCAGATGTTGACAAATTAGAGAAGACAATTCTCTTGAATTTCAAAAAATTATATCTACTTATTTTTCTGAAGTTCTAATTTCCACCTCATATTCGGGCACAGCACATTACTACACAGACTGTTCACAAATCTAATGAGTGCTATTCATATGGCAATATTCACATGAACTGTTTGTAAACTGTGAGCCCCTTAGAACTGTGTGGTGCAGCAGCTCTGCCTTCTAGCCCGTGTAGCATAAGAACAATGGCATTAAAGGCCACTTGTCTCTCTTCTAGTGTTTCATTTGATACAACCTTTCCTTATAGTTTATGAGAATTTAAGGGTTTTTAATAGAGGTGAACTCAGTTTTTTTACCCAAAGTTAAATGATTGATGTTGGGGTATAAAGGCTTGGTCCTCTTCTCTACTTCAAGACAATTCAGAAAGGCCATCCATCATAAGAACTTCTCTCATTGTCACTTGAGGTCTCCAGTGAGGCTGTATCAGAGCTCAATTTCCTCCTCCTGCCTCTTTTCTTTCCTTCCCTCCATGGCTGTTGATCTCAAGAGCACTCTCTAATAAGCCTGCTACACACCAATCTTTATATCAAATTCTGTTTCTGGGGGAAGCCAAGTTGCGGTGTCTTTGCTTTCCAAATCCCATGTTCTTTTCAGCAAATCACATCCACCATCCTCATGAAGTTAGTACATGGTAGATTAAGAGTAACTCATTTATATATGGAAAAGATAAGTAAGCACATTTCTGTTATTTCAGGGGGAAACCACACTTTCCCTAGTTTTTCTCACTACAAACATCACTTTCTCATCACTGATTCATGAAATCCCTTCAAAAATGCAAAATCTTTCATTCTGTAGTCAGAGTGTATTTTAATGAAAATACCTTCAAAAGGTAACACAATAAAAAATGACTATGCTTCCAATATACAGTTCAAGGGGCAGGGATCCAGCTACCGAGAATATGTTGAATAATAATACACTCTACCTAGAAAATCAATGTGTAACCTGGTCATCACTGGCTCTGCATTGCATCTGCATACTCAGTAAACATGTTTGTGCATAAGGGTCAGCAGTGTTTCATAGACTTACTCCCTCTGCCCTTTCTCATGCCTGTTTCCTGGACAAGTTTTAATGTTCTTTTATTCATGATGATTTTGTCATGCCTATCATTTAGATTTTACATATAACAACATGAAGTTATAAGCTTGACAGATCCACAAAGGCAATTGAATTCAATTTCTTCCTAATTATTAAAGAAAAAAAAATAATGTTCTCCTTATCCTCCTTAGCCAGCAAGAAATGGATGAAACCAGCTCTAAACTTGACCATATTTCCTTGCCCATTCACTACTCTAAACGGAAAAGATCAATTATAGGGAGAAATGGAAATGCATGGTAAAAAGAGGAGCTGAAGTTTTATCATCCAGTGCTTATACATAATCATATATGTATGCACTAGATCACACACACACACACACACACACACAATCCTACTGATCCTACTTATTGATCTCCATTAATTTCTGTGAATTTTTGTTGTTGCTGTTGTTTTCCTAGCTATAAATTTGTAGCAGGCAATGTGGACGAAATTATACTATGACAATAAACAACCCTAAGGCTTACAGCAACAAAGCTAATTTTGCCCATACTACTTGTTCAACCAGGCCTACTACATATATTACCTTCATCCTGGAACCCAGGCTGAAGAAACAGTTCTGATCCATAATCTTCTAGGTATGTAGTAATATATTGATAAAGTGGCATAGGAAGCAAATAAATAAAAAGCATTCTGAGTTATAATTTATAGCATATGAAAAGTAGATTTCTGTTTCCTTGGTTGAAAATTTTTTGTTTTTTAATTTCCTTAATGATATAGTCTAGGAAAATGTGCTATACATTTTGAAGTAAGTAGAAGACAAATTGGAAATCATTTGTCCTACCATTCAAGGCTAAGGTAAAAGTGATTGTTCAAGCCAATATCAGATTATAATTTAGAAACCTTATCATCTGCCATCTTTGTTTCTGACTCTTTTGTCCAAGTTTGACTCTCAAACCAGTTACAAACTTCCTTTGACCTCACATCTACTGAGAAAAGTGTCTCACCTTAGGGTCTTGGCCATAATCAGTGACCACACTAAAAAACAAACAAACAAAAACTGAGAATACTACTTTAGTAATAGTTCCTACTATTATTATTATTCTGATGTTCTGACTTCTACTGAAAATCTTGCCTACAATTACCTTAATTTCAGATTTGGGGATCCCCCATTTCTAAAATAATAAAAAAAACAAAAAAATTGTCTCCTGACTTTCTCTCCCATACTCCATATCCTTAGCAAGCAGCCACAAAGGAGTGTGCGTTATTGAAGAGAGAGAAAGAAAGACCAGGTAGAAAAGCAAAGAGTCAAGAAAAGAGTGAGAAGAATAAATGGCTTGGAGGGGTAGTTTGTAAAAAGACTTCAGTAATAAGGATCTTGCTCTGATGGAGAAATTAAAACACAAAACATTCTTACTCAAGAGGAAATGTACTGTTCTAGATGCCGAAAGACACACCTTGGATGTTAGGGGAAAAGTGACAAAAAGTAAGAACTTTATTCCATTATTTAGATGTCTCATGCATAAAATTAGTGAAGTCAGCCTCCTCTTGATTCAAGTATTGTGAATTATCAAGAAGAGCACTGCCCTCACTCTTGAAATATCATACTACCTAAAGTAACCAAAATCAGTCACTTTCTTGAATTAAGATATTTAGGGTCAGTGTCGAGTGTTAATATGATTATATTATTTTTTTAAAAAAGAAACAAACAGTGTCTGGTTACTTATCTACCTTGTTGTGAGGCCTTAAGACAAAAGAATGATTTCCTGGAAAACAAGAAAGAAATGTTTAGATTTAGTAGCAGCACAAAGGGATCCCCCGGGAGGACTTAAACCTCACTGCTCAGAATCTCTGTCAGCCCCTCCTAAAGCTACCTCAAATGCATGTTCAATTTAAAGAAAATCGTGTGTGTGTTCACAAATGCAATTTCAGGGCAAATCTCACAGGCATTCTCTGCCAATCCAATTACCATCATGATTTCCTACACAATCTCTGCAGCGGCCAGACACAAGTCCCTCTCCACCATGAGCAGAGCTAGAGGTCCCCACAAATGAAAATCTTGGAGAGCAGGAGGATGGCATTTGGTATCTAAGAAGCTAACTTGGGAAAGTTAGGGAAACACAAGGAAGAGACAACCCGTCAGTTCATGGCTGTGTCCAAAAGTGTTTAAATGTGGTTCTTGGAAGTGACAGCAGCAAGAATTTCACACTACCTGGTGGAGCACAGCAGCAGTGATTGACACAGGCCAATAACAGGAATCTTGGTCCTGGGAGGTCGTTGCACTCACAGCAGGGCCCTAACCATGACCGAAGTTTCAGAGAATAGGACCAAACTCCTTGGAAAAAAGATAATAAGAAATACCAAGACCTCAGGGCCGCAGTCAAAGTGGCTTGATTCAGCTACTGCCATTCTCAACCCATTTTCAAAACTCAATTCTTGCCCAAAAGATCTGCCATGCCAGGTTACTCTTGGCTTAGAAACTGGATTATGTTTAGGCTTGAACATCACTCTACCTTGGGAACACAAAAAGAGGCAGGGAACTGAGCTGGACACTTTTAAAAATAATCTATAATTTATTGTGCTTGTTCTAAGAAAGTTCTCATGTAATAAAACTTACATAGTCATAAAAATTAAAAATAGTTGGCTAATGTTATTCTAAGTTTGCTAAGTTTTTAGAAAAAAATACAAATCATAGCATCTTTTGCCAGAACTTTAATCTTAGAACAAATAGCTACTTTATTTCCTGCTCACTTTGAGGATGTTATACAGTTATCTGATAACATATTAACACTCAAATTTGACCCAATGATTATATTCACAAGAAACAGACATTTCCACTTATTCTATGTTATTCACCTGGATTTTAAAATTTAACATGTTGTTCTTCATTCATATAAGGTGTCTATATGCTTCACTATAAATATTTAATACTAGAATATCACAAGAAGCTTTTCTCTAGAATTGTGACTATGTATATAAAAGCTCTAGATAAACATGATTCATCAACTCAATTGTAGATAAAACAAGCTTCTTTAAAGAACTAAAAACAAAGCTCACAATGAGAGATGAGCAGGGGAGCCACAAAAAAGTTGATGAAGAGACAAACACATTTAATAAAACAAACTATCATAAACAAAGACATACATTTTCTTTTAGATGAAACTCTGCCTTTCTTATGGCTTACAGGTATTAAATTTGTGGAGGAAATTACTTATTTCTCATGTTTTATCTTTGCTCACGTAAAATTTTATTGGCCCTCAAAAAATAAAAGTCAAGTATACAAACATATTAGGTTTTCAGAGTTGTTAATAGATTTGAACCTTTGTTCCATGTTACTAGCTCTACAATGACAGTGAAATTCCTTGGAGATACATAGGCTTATAGGATCAGAGTAAGGGATAGTCAAACCATCAGGGAATTTCATCATTTAAGGAGATTCAGACTCCTATGTCTAGACCTATTAGATGACACTGTGTGAGGGAGTACATCTGAATTAGACTGGTACATGCTGAAGAGAGAAACCACTACAGGAGAGAATTCTACATGACAACAGAGATAGAGATTTTCATGTGCATCTACAAGCCAAGGAACACCTTAGGACTGCCTGCAACATCAGAAGCTAAGAGAAAGGTATGGAATGAACTCTGTCCCATAGGCTTCAGAGAGAGCCTCTGCAGACACTTTGATTTTGGACTCCGGAACTATGAGAGAATAAATTTCCATTGTTTTAACTCATCCAGTTTGTGGTACTTTGTTATGGTAATCCTAGGAAATTAACACAACTGGACCACTTCTAAACCAGGTTACCTGACCAGCAATGCCCCAAGTCTGGTCATTTCTGGCCACACCGTCTATTGGGTAACATCCAAACTTCCTCGCTGTCTGGATTACTGATAAATGCTCTTTTCAACAGCTACTACTAATTTTTCCCAAGAAGTTCCAGTTACTTTTTCCACTTCTGGCTCACTGCAGAGAGTTCCAGAGGTTTATGAAATGTTTGGAAAACCAGAGGTTTCTTTTTTCAAAAGGAAAAAGAGCTCTCTCATCTTAAACGTCTCTCCCAGAATGACCTTAAAAGGCTTAAATTATAGGTTACTGTGGATAGCTAAAAGCTCATATTTGAAAACTTGTTTAGGGAATTTCTCTTCTGGGATAGTGCTGGGGAAAGAAGATAAGAGACATTCCTGATTTAGGTTGGCTCTCTGCTGCTGCCTTTTAGGTCTACCTCAGAAACAACAGTAAAAGGCTTTCTCTACAGAGCATTAGATAAGTAAGAAACCACGAGTGAGCCTAGCAGTTAAACCACGAGCCAGCCTAGCAGTTGACTCAGAGTGTAGACCAGAGTTTTCTCCCCATATACACGTGGTTTGAGTCAAGTCATTCATCCTCTCTGGACAAACGTCATTATTGTTTAAGTTGCCAAAATAGCTCTTTATAAGATCTTTTGCACAGGTAAAATCTAATTAATCTATACATTGCCAGGTCAAATTCTTTAGTCTCATGTTTTCTAAGCTAAATTAGAGCAATAAACATCTTTTTTCCAGCCCTGGTGCATACATTTTATTCAAGAATTTGGTTGGCTCTTCAGGCTTCTATTTATTACATCTCTGACTTTCATCAGAAGAGACTTCAGCTTTTACACTTTGCAGTGCATGCTTGTGGCTTCATATCCCAGTCACTGCCAGTATGAATGGAAATCACATTTGTACAGCCCTTCAATATCTAGAAACTTAATAAAAAGGTATGAGATATGGTTGCATTTCTGACAATCTCTTTTTTTACCTAATGAGAAACTCAGCGGAGTTGTTACTTGGGAGAGTGATAAGTGGAATGGGGCCAGGAGGAGTGAAAAGCTAATATCAAGGTTGCTCTCCCTAATGCACAATTTGGGGTGAATTTCTTGGAAAATCGAAAAACTTGGAAGGGAGATGTCCTTTTAATAACATTAGCAATCCTAGTAGGAAAGTACTTGAGTGAACATGCATACCAATCCTATTCACAAACTGTGCTTTAAATTTGAACTACGTAAACTGTTTAGTCTAGAAAAATCTGAAAGCCCAACAATCCCAATTTCTGGGATATGGCAATCTACTGACAAAATTCCAGATACAAAAAAGCCAGAGATGGTTCCCTAGGAACTGAAATTCTCTCTCTCTTTTTTTTTTTTTTTTTACTATATAGAGTTACACTTAACAGGATTACAACCCCTAGCATCATGTGACTATTTAAACTTTAATTTTAATTAACTAACATCAAATGAAATATAAAATTTAATTTTTTAGTCTTGGTAGCCACACTTTGAGTGCTCAGTAGCCCCTGTGTTTAGTGGCTACTTATCCAAAAGCACAGATATAGGCTACATCCAGAAGAGGCAGTAGACCAAACAATGAATTCATAAAGGGTTCTTGGTCTTGCATTATCATGTGTAGCTTTCTTTCATTTAAAAAAAAAATAAGCTTAAAATTCACACAATAATATAATAATCTATGTATCACATTTTCTTCCCAATTAAAAAGTATGGAAACAATTTTGTTTATCAGAATTTTCAATTTAAATGTTTTACTCTTAATACTTTTCTATGCCCTTAGAAACTAAATGTGCCAGATCATAGTAAAAAACAGTTAGTCTTGGCATTTCACTGAATAATGAACTTGAGCCTGCTCTCTTTGTGTTGGAATATATAGGTAATTTGGTTTTTAAACACAAGATATTTAGAAAATACATAAAGTACCATGAAAGTATAAATTTTCAAAAAGAACCCTCCCCTAGGTGTTTAAAATTTCAAATCCTTTGAATTTAAAAGAGAAGATTTTTTTTTAAAAAGAAAAAGACAGACACATGTGGCAATTAAAACCTATGGAAATTTTTATAGTTATCATAAAATAAAACTATAGATACATTTCTAAACTTGCTATCATGCTATGTACCATCCCAACTTGCACTGACTACATGCTTTGCTTTGTACCTCACATATTTTGAACTTCATAATGGAGTCCCACCAATACTATTCTGATGAAAAAGATATTAACAAGTTAATTTCAATTCTAAGAAGCAGTAACAATTTCATTTCTAGGTTGTTGATTATATTAGCTAAAGTCTCATTTTAAATAAGCCATATAGATCTGACATTAATATGAGTAGAAAGTGAGGTCATGATTGTCAAAATTAAGATGACAATACCAGTGATTCGTAGTTGCCCTTATTTAAACCCTGAGATTTCTGACAAGTAAAACCATAACCAGACACCCGCTCTCCCAATATGTGGTTCATTGGAGAGTGCAGATGACTCTCCAAAAAGACGCATTACCTTTTCAGTAAAAAACACATGCTCTGGATACTGAGTCAGTAGCTTCTTTCTGTTAGGTGAAAAACACATTTCATCTGAGTCACTTTGAGGTTGATGAACATCAAAATAGACTAAAAATAGGCTAAAAATTCATATAAACATGCCCCATTCATATTTCTCCTCAAAGAAACATACTCTATAAAAACAATGTAATCTTTAGTGAGTGTTTAATGAGTGTCCACAGAGAGCTGAATCACTCTTTCATATTTAAAGATGGTATGAATCACAAGCATTATATTATATTTAGATATTGTGAAAAGACTGTATATGTCTTTAGGCATTTCTGAAAAGACTGATGTGGGACTAAGAGCCTACAGGGAGAGTCCATGAATGAAACTCAAATTCTATTTCAATTTAACAAATACTAAATAAGCAACTACTGTATTTGGACATTTGCCACATGAAAAGGTTGGGGGCTGGAGGTGGGGGAATAAAAGGTCAAGATTAAGAAGACAAAAAGACAATGTTAATTTTCATGGTCTAAGTCAGCTTGATTTTTTTTTTTAATGTAAACTTCTCTCTCTCCTAAACATGGGAAATGAATATTAATGAGTAAATACATGTCATTAATCTGAATTAGGTTGTTTATCTCCATAACTTTTCATTAAAAAATTAGAGAGGTGGCTAGGATGTAGCCTACAAAGAAACCTTTTATATAACATGATCAAAATAGATCATGTTAATGTGGTTTATTGGTAAGTTGCCAGGTGTGGAAGGCATGCTTAGCACTTTTACTGGCTTAATGTTTATAGTGGTTATCTACATGGTTACTGGGAATAGTCACCTACTAAACCATGTCAGTCATAATTTATTTAACAGCATTTCTTGTGACAACTACAATTAAAATTGATAGGAAAGAAATTCAAAGAAGTTGAGGGGATGAATAGGGGTCATTTTAAAGTGATGTCAAGAGAAAGGTAGACTGGGTAAGATGAAGCAGGAGAGGATTTCTAAGCAATCAGATTATGAGAGGTGAAGAAAAAGAAAATTATTTATAGCTCTCAATTACTAACAGCTTACTAGGTGCCCAGAACCCTTGTAAGTGTCACAGGCAATAACTCCTTTGGCTCTCACAGTGTCAAGAGAAGGTAGCTTCTACTTTAGACCCATTGTACATATGAGGAAACTGAGGCAAACCACCTAGAAAATGGCAGAGTCAGTTTTCAAAATGAGGCAATCCAGCTCCATAATCCATACTTTTATTTGTCATGTTAAATTTCCCCAAAACAAATTCTGATAATTTTATAAAATTTGCCCAAAGCTAGATATGTTTATTGGGGTTAGTATTTGAGAAAGGAGATTGATTTTGAACCAGTCACAAAATTATAAATTTGACTTTTTTTAGGTAAAAAATAATCAAATATTGGTCATTTCATATAGTACAATCTACATTAAATGTTTTAGACTCTATTTGAGTGTTTCTTGAGCACCACTTTGTGCCTAGTCCTAGACTAGTTACAATGATGTCCTAAGGTACATAGAGTCCACTTCGGTGTACAAAGACTGACACTCTAGGAGAATATCGACTGCATGGATTAGCAACAGAGTCAAGTGGCTGTTTGGGGCTTCTGTGTTTGAGAACCATATAGTTTCTAAGCCGCTAACCCATTGCCATCCTCTCTCTCCTTAATTGCTCCTGTCTCCTTCTAGAACTCAAAAAGCATAAAGACAGATAACTCTTTTCTCCCTAATGGCTTTCTCTAGTAAAAAAAGAAGGGCAGAAACCCTCAAATAATAAAGGATGCTCAGCAAGGCACACCATCTCAGAGTTTGCAACCTGTTGACCTACAGGCCAGTTATTAACTAGAAATAAATTTTATTTGGCCTACACATGTTTTATTTTTTAAATTAAATACCAATATTTTAAATGTAATAAATATTTTTTGCATGAACAATTGCATTTCTGGCTCCTCCTAAAACACTAGAAGACCAGGCTTGCACACATCTTGTTATAACAACAGATGGCTGAAGCTGACTAGCAGGGTGAGCTTTGAGACCTGCAGGTACTCTCCACTGGTCCCTGTTCAACACCAGCCCCAGTTGTCTCTTAGACCCACAACGTTTTGAGCTATTGGAGTTTGAATCTCCCTGTTCTACCTCAAATTCCCCAATTTCTTCTGCTTCTTTGAAGAGCCTCGAGTAATCCATTATGTTGAGCAACCCTCCCAACAGCACTTCCAGGGGTCCTTCGTGGGAAGATGAAAGATATAGGAACACAGGTTTTGGAAATAGATGGACAAGAGTTCAAAGACCTCAGGAAATGGCTCATGAGATAGCAGTTTCACTCCCAAGTGAGTCACAGAGACAAGCTGGTTCACGACTCCTTTCTGTTTGATCTTTTCATAATTCTGTGTCGTTCTTCGATAACTTCTTCAGTTTATGCAGATCTCTGTTGAACCTGGAAAGTGCCTTATTGTTTCATCTTTTCCTCTTGTTTTCCTGCCAGGACAGAACATTCTTTCCACTGTTCATGTGGCCTTAATTGGGAGTCACTACCTCCCGTGACCAATGTTGCCTTTAGTTTAACAAAGCCTGTTCAGAATCAGTGTGTACCTTTTTCAAACCATCAGCAAGACCTCAAATACATCTGTAAAAAATTATCTTTATTTTGTTGTTGTTGTTGTTAATTGGCTCCACTGAGACTTCTACTTTTCTAATTTAACCTACAATGAGACTATAATCTGGTTAGTATTATATTTATTATTTTTACCTATCAAAGGGAATTTGTTATTTCTTACATTGTTCTTGAATTATTTTCTATGCATAGTCTGTACATCTAAAGATTTAAAGATGCTCATAGGTAGAAAGAATTCTTCCATGTCTTTCGTGCATGCCTGGGTGCTTAAAACAGTGTTAAGTACATCACAGGCCTTGAATAAATACTTTTTGGTCAGTGACTCAATTTTTACCATTTCATTTTATTTACTTGAAATTTAATGTGTATGCTTTGATTTGAGAAACTATTTCATTTTATTTACTTAAAATATAACCAATAAACAAAATATTATGAAATCATTTCAGGAATTTCACATATCTTCTGTGTCATTTGAGATTTAGCCTGAAACACAACTTTGGTATTTCATTCAAATTAAAAGCAATGCTGTTAGATGTTGAAACTTCAATAAATATATGAAGCAAGCCCTCTGCCATAAAGAAACCAATGTCATACTTACTTTGAGAAACGTCTATCAAAGAAGCTATTTTGACATGAGTTTCATTTACATAATGCCAAATTGTTGGCTAAAATATAATTCATTGCATATATTTTTTTAAGTCTTGAAATGTTACTTCAAATAGAACCTCAAGATTAGAAAAGCAGAAAAATAGAGTCCGATGAATGACCACAAAAAGTGCATAAAAGCAAACATGGGGAGATTAGCACTATAGACTGCAGCAGCTTAGGCCAGCCTTGTTAAGGAAACATCAATGACCGCTTAGGACAGAGAATAGAGGTTTTTTGACAGCCCTTTTACATCTTCTAGATTCTTATGTGGCCTAGAAAAAGAGAGAAGTTCCAAAAATAACTAAAATTGAATATGCTAATATGCCGCACATTCATAGAGTAGAGACTCCTAGACAGGTCTTAATTGAGATTATTTAAGTGACTCTCATTTCTTACTCATCCATTTGTATCTTTCTTCACTCAGAAATAGCACTTCTAGCACTGGCATTAAAGGCTAGAGTTGTAGAAATAGTCACTCTGCTACACGAGAGTGAAATGTATTCTTATTTTTCAGTTGCTAAACATCAAACTGGTGGCCCCTCAATAATTATTCCATGTTTCTTTCCTAGCAGCTATCAGAAGTATCACTTCACTCCTTTATTTATTTTATCCAAGAATCAAGTTAGCTTTATCACATGAAAAAAAATGATTTGATTTGCTCATTTTGAAGTTAGAAGAAATAATCTGATCAAATTTATATACAAATAATGGCTGCTAGATCCATGGCCATTGAAAATGCCCTTTTAATTAATGGAATCTCTTCAAAGAATGACTCAAAAAATCACATCAGGTATTCTCTCTACAAAAACAAACTGTATTATAGATTTTAATCACTATCATATGTTCATTATCAAGAAGTTAGGTAGATTTTCTTCTCTTTCTAATTGATGCAATATAATCAAAATAAGAGAATTAGCTAATAAAAAAAACTTTCAGAGCAGTTTAGTGCTGAGGTAAGTGAAAGCAGACTATTATCTATTTTATTTTATTTATTTTACTTTGTATGCCTTTGCTGTTTAACTCTTTGGCCTCACTACTCACTCGATAGACATTTTACACTGATATTTTAGTGGCACTCTACTACTGTATTTGAAATATAGTGCTTTGGGATTAAAACCTGTTTAGCCTATGGTCTAAGTATTTCCCCTTGTCTTCCCACACTCAGAGAAAGGACACTGGTATAAGATAGGCACAAGACCAGTAAGTAGTACAGAAAACTTGCTGGCTTGGTAGCACATCCTCAGCAGAGAACTAGAATGACATTATATTAAAAGTGGAGTGTAATAAGAAAATAATTTTAACACGTAGCAAACCAAAAAGGAAAATATAACAAAAGTTTGTAATGTCCTGTCGTCCAAATCATAATGAATGACATAAAAATGTAGATTTGCATCTCCCCAACTGATAAATAAGAGACATAATTTAGCAATATAGTCTTTGGAATTTCTCAGCCAAACACATGAGCCCTCTACTGATTTTAACAAAAGAATCTTTTCCTGGATTTAGAAATAGTATCTCAAACAGTTTTTAAGAAAGAGAAAGTGAGAGAGAGGAAATGAGATTAGAGGAGAGGAAAGGAGGAGAGGGAAGGGAAAAAAGGGAAGGGTAGAAGCAAATAAATATATAAAAGAGAGGGAATAAAATAAATGATTATCTTGAATATTTTTAAGTATACACAGCATATATTTTCCTTTTAAGATTATTTAACCCAGATTCATCTTCGAGGTTCCTAGTATGATGAAAAAGCACTCATCTTTCACATGATCACTAGCGGTGACCTCTCACCTAATTTCCTCATATCCAACCTCTTGCTTCTCAGATCTATCCTATATCACAAGTTATCCTCCTAAAACACAGATTGGATCATGTCACCCCATTTTTTAACATATTTTATATAAATCTTATTAGACAAATGATTAGGCCCAAACTTCGCCAAGTGAGTCCACTTAATTTATTTACATTATTACTCTCTCATGCAATTTCACACTGCATGTATTCAGTCCTAATAAATCCCATCTATTACATTATTTGTCACAGAGACGGCCACCTACACATCACAACCATGCTAGTGTTTTAGTTCATGTTCTTTCCCTACAGTTCCTTTCCATCCCTTTCAAAATTTTTATCTCACTATATTGCAAATTTCTCTTTACTGTACTGTGAACTTCATGAGATCTGGGATCCACTTCTGTTTTTTTCTCACCACCCTACTCCCAGCATCTGCGCACTCTGGAGGGCAGGGACCATGTTTTATTTATCTTTTTATCCCAGGTACATAGCCCCACATGCAATGAATGAATGCCCTACAAATGTTGGTTGAATAGAACAAATTTAAATTTTACATTTGCAACTCTGCTATTTTTCATGATCCACCTCAATGCAACATCGTTGTGAGACCTTACCAGATCTTGATTGTCCTACCTACTACCTCTTTCCTACCTGTTCTCTCCTGATGCATTTTTAATAAACTCTGTTGTAGCACTTGGTTCCTCCTGTGTTAGAGCATAATAATAGCTATGTGTCTTTACACTATAATTTGAACCGAATCTTACTTAGGTCAGAAGCAGGCAGAATTTATTTAGTACAACCCCTCACCGTTGCAGCACTGCTACTAAACCACCAATATTTTTAGTAATCAGATCTTCCCTGTGTCTTAGCATTTCAAGTGGCTGTTTCAGACCTTTCACTACCCCAATGTTGTAACTTTGTTAGATTAATATTTGCTAAGGAGAGCCCTGAGGTGTCAGATGGTGAGCCCAGTCCGATAAAAGACCACAAAAGAAATTGAAATAAAGAAATGTATTATTCACAGGTCCTGGAGAAGGTACATGGCGCAACTCAAGGGGCTACTCAGACAAGATCAAAGCAAGGAACAGGCAGAGAGCGTGTCAGGACCTGGGCACACGCCTTTATTAGGGTCCATGGTGGAGTGCTTTAGGGCCTCCTGGATTGGTCATTTCAAACAAAAAAGAGTGAGGTTCTGGTGAGCAACTCTGAGCTCTTACCTAAGGGACACATGAAAGAAAGCCCTGGAGTAGGGGAGGGGAGAGAGACTGTTTATCACAAGGCCATTGGAGAAGTCATATCAAAAACTTGCATTTACTTGTGACTTTGTGGGGATCATCTAGGGCATGCACTTACATGGTGGGTGAGGGGTTGGGTGGTGTCAGTTTAGGCCCCCTGCAGGCTATTTTGCCAAACAAAATGGATGATGAGGTAGCAATATCATGGAATAGCTTAGCTAAACTCTCAACACCAGAACTCTCTTCTGCTCTCTTAAGTGTGGTAGCTGTAATTAAACTTCTTAATCCAGATATTCGCTGCAACTCAGGGTACAATGAGTTTCCTTCTCATAATTGTAATATTAGACCTATATTAATATGTCCTGAAGTAACTTTAAGGTTTTTTAGAGCTTCTTTCTTCTTGTTAAGCATATATTGTCTTTATGATCAGAACTTATCTTCAATTCCTATTAAATCAAATTTTATTGGTTAGAAGCAGGTTTTAATCTGTAATTCCATGTTCTGTTTCCAGCATTACTCTATTTGTTGAGTGAACAGCTTGTTGAATGAATCGTTTGTTAAATGAATAAATTAAGTCTGGATTAATCCTTGAAAAATCTTGACCAAAAGGATATTATAAAAATATTTTTCAAGTGCTTTTTAAAAATTAATACACATTATAATAATCAAATTCCTGTGGTTCTCCAAGTATGGTTCCAGATCTGGCAGCAGCAGCAGCAGCACCTGGGAACTAGTTAGATATGCAGATTATCTGGCTCCATGCCAGACCTACTGACTCAAAAACTCTGGAGGTAGGGCCCAGAAAGCTGGTTTTAACAAGTCTCAGGTGAGTCTGATACACTAAAGTTTGATTACACTGTCCTAGTTTATCAAACTGATCTTTCTGAAGCTATTCCATGAATCTGCTATCTTTACTAGATCTTTCCTTGTAACAAGGAAAGCAGACTTTACTTCCAATGTATTCCATGTACAAGCAGGGTCTTTAGCAAATTATTCAAACTGTTAGAACTACTCCATCCACATCTGTAAAATAAGCACAATAAAAGCAATCTTACAGCACTGTAAAGAGAATTAAGTACAATATATACATAAAGTCACTAGATTTACTTAAGGTGCTTAATGCATATTTGTTCTCATCCCCTTACCTCCTCCTTTCATTTTATTTCCATATCTGTGGAATCATCTATTTCTTAATACTCCATCTTAATGATATAGTCTGATTTTGACTCAAGATCATTTCTAAATACTTGATTTTTATAATTCTCATTTTGCTAAATTTCCATTTGGCCATGAAGTTCCTACTCCCTCTAACCAGTGATTTTATATTTCTATTTAAAAAATTGCATTTAAAGGGTATATGGATATGGAGTAGATATCATGACTGGATTTTTCATCTAGACCTCACTTTCAAAGGTCTTAGTTCTTTAACATCCTCTCTCATGAGATTCACCCATAAATAGAGTCAACAAATATTTACTGAGCCCACCCAATGGAATGAATAATAAGCCCTGAGTACTGGGGTTACCACGGTAAGTACAATACAACCTATTCCCTAAAGGAGCCTCCAACTAAATGGGTCTATCTTAGTTATCCAGTTGACTTCTCTCTATATACCAGAATTTATTTTTCTGATGAGAAAGCTACTGTTCAGTAACTAAAGTAGGGAAACATGATGGAAATAGAAGTGTAACTGTGCAAGATGGAAAGATAGCCAGTGTGCTCAGAATATAAAACCTGGATTTTTTGAAACCTGCCTTTCATTAGCCTGCACTCCCTAGAGGATATCCCAGAGTACCAATGCTAGTCCATTACTAAGAACAAATGCCAGCCCTGCCAGGAACTTCTGGGAATATGAACTTTCTTTTCATCACTACTGAAAGTGGAAAAAATTTCTTGTTTAAAAAGAGCTTGATTAATTTCAGTATTCTAATCATGATCTAGTCAAATGCATTATTATTAATGGGTGTTCAAAAGTTTTGGTAAAAAGTCTAGTGGTTTCTTAGTGAGCTTTATTTGCTCAAAAGTGTATATATCACAAGCTACTTGAGGAAAAGAGGGGAACAAAGAGATGTCTTGCCCACAAACCTACCATGGTGTGCAGCCCATACCACAAGATTTCTATAAGGAATAGTTTATAAAAAGTAATAGTGCTTTTTCAGCCAAAAGTAATCTATGGTGGACCCGCTGGCTTCAAGGATAGGCTCATTAAAAATTTTTAATAAGTACAGATAGACTTTCCCCAAGACAGCTGGCACCAATTTACATTTTTCACAAAAAAAAGAAGAAAAAGCATATATTTCCTCAAACTCTCACTAATGCTGAGTTTGTTAGTCTTTCTATTTTTTACCAGTCTAATTAATAAAACATTGTAATTCAGTCTTTAGTTACATAGCATAGACATAAAACATGAACATAATTTCATGCCTATATTGTTCTACTTTTTTTTTCCTGTGAATTGTCTGTGTTCTTGTATATGTTCTTAATGATATATTTACCTTTTTGTTTACTTATTACATTATAGATTTTGCAAATATGTTTATAAAATTGGTGTATATGTCTTTATTTTAGCTTTGTGTCCCAGTGCTTACTAATAGAAGGTTTGGTTAAGTAGAAGATAATACATGTGTAAATTGGAATATTACACAGCCATTAAAAATTGTGATATAGATTTCTATTTATGAATATGGGCTCATGTTCATTGCACATTGCTGAGTTTACATAAAAACAGGATAAAGACTGGCTTTGGTTTTATTTTATATAAAGTCTATTAATGTGTGAATAAATTCTCAAAGAACACCATTTTCCAGATTTTTGGTTTTGTTTTTCAAACAGGAATTCCAGTGTCATATGTTTGAGAAGTACCGCATTCTAACCCTTTCTTAGTGGTTCTCATAGCATAATTCAGATATTAGAGGTTCTGAGGTGGTCTACAACAGAGAAAATGCTTAACTTGTTTAACCTAACATTTCTCAGATCCAATTTATTACTAAATTCATCTCATTTAAAAAAATGATATATATATATATATATATATAAAATCTGATCTAGAGTTCTGTGGAGCACTATTTGAGAACTCTAGCATAGAAAACCATCTGAAAGGATATTCACCAAAATGGTAGGAGTGTTTATCTCTGGGTACTGGAATTTAGGTAACTTATACTTTGTTTTAGTAGTTTTCTCTAATATTTTTCAGTTAGAAGAAATAACATAATCTTTTTCATTTTGAAAATAAGAGAAAAAGCTTGAAAGTAAACCAAATATAGGGATCTTAAAAATAAATATATCACCATCAATTTAACTAATTTGTCATGAAAATGTTTTTAACATTATCTGGGATTGTTTTTCCAGTCACATGGGTGAATTTGGTCTGATTCTCACCTACTCACTTTTCAGGTATGCATTTCTGTACTGATATACTTAACTAGAGGTTCCCAGCAAAAAGCATCTATTCCATTAGGCAAGGGGATAGAAGGAGATATGGAGATAAGGAAGGCATAGATTGACAGAGAGCTGGGCAGGTTAAAATTATTATAGACAAGTGTCCCTAACCCACTCCATGTTCAGCTTCTACCCACATTCTTAAAGGCTGTGTTTGTGTAAAAATAGTGGTGTTGTAGTACAGTCATATGCTGCACAACAATATTTTGGTCAACAGACCACATACACAACAGTGGTCCCATAATATTATAACAGAGCTGAAAATTTTTATTACCCAGTGACATCATAGCCATCGTAAAGTCCTGGTGCAACATATTGCTCACATGTTTCTTGTGACTGTAAACAAACCTACTGCACTGCCAGTCATATAAAAGTGTAGCACAGAACTTACGGACCCACCCAAGCTACTTTCAGTGGCTTTTCCATACAAACAGCCAGTCTTGGCTCATGCAGCAGACTTTCCTAAAATCACTCAAAGGTTCACAAAACCCAAACAAGAGCAACTGTACTCAGCATGCTTTGTACATCTTACTGAGCAGCCCCAAGTCTGGCATTGGCAGCACCTGGCCTCAGTTTGCAGCTTAGCCTTTCCCGGGTACCTCCAAGGCCAGCGTGGGTGGCCGCCATCTGTCGATCACTTTATAGCTCATTCTTGGTGGTCCTAGGCAGAGTACAGCCTACAGCTGAATTTGTACTGCAGCAGGACCTCTTTCAGGAGGCCACAGGGTCAGCATGCCCAGTAGTTGGCTTCAGACCTAGCCAGAGCACCACCTGGCGGCCTCCACAGATGACACACCCAAAGGGCAGACTGGGTAGGCACCAAAGCTCTGCTAAAGTGAATCCTGCTCCATTGAGTCAGCCCTTGCATGACATTTCCTCCACTGCAGTCACAGCCAGTCCTCACAACCAATAAGCCTAAATGTCAATCCCTTTCATTGATGTGCAAACAGCAACCAAGGCTCAACTACAATAGGAGGGCACATACAACCCACACAAGTACACACTTAGAGCACTTGGCTCAGGTAACCAGGGAGGGTGTGCCACTGGGCCCCACAGGACACCTACTATATAAGGCCATTTTACGAAGACCAGAAGACATAGAAGCCCTACCTAATACTTAAAGAAAACAAGGATGCAGCCAAAATAAAGAGACAAAGAAACATATCACAAATGAAAGGACAGAACAAAGCTCCAGAAAAAGAACTAAACAAAATGGAAACAAGCAATCTACCAGATGCAGAGTTCAAACGCTGATTAGAATGATACTCAATGATCTCAGAAAGAACTTCAACAAAGAGATAGAAAACATAAAAATTAAGATAGAAAACCAAAAAATAAAAAATAAAACAGTCAGAAATAAAAAATACAAAAGCTAAAATAAAGAATACATCAAAGGGAATTAACAGTAGATTAAATGAAGCAGAGAGTCAAATCAGTGATTTAAAAGTAAGGTAGCCAAATATACCCAATCAGAACATCAAAAGAAAAAAAGAATCCAAAAAATTCAGGATAGTTTAAGGGACCTCTGGGACAATAGTGTACCAACATTCACATCATACGGATACCAGAAAGAAAAGAGAGAGCAAGGAATTGAAAACTTATCTGAAGAAATAATGACTAAAAACTTTCCTAACCTGGTGAAGAAAATAGACATACAAGCCCAAGAAGCAAAAAGGGTCCCAAACAAGATTAACCCAAACAGGCTCACACCAAGACACATCATACTGAAAATGCCAAAGGTTAAAGACAAAGAGAACCTTAAAAGTAGCAAGAGAAAAGCAGTTAGTTACCAACATGGAAGCTTCCATAAGACTGTCAGCTGATTTCTCAACAAAAAATTTGCTGGCCAGAAGAAATTAACATGAAGTATTTTAAGTAATGAAAAGCAAGGACCTACAACCAAGATTGTTCTACCAGGCAAAGCTATCATTTAAAACAGGAGTCCCCAAGCCAAAGACTGTACTTATCGGTCACTGGTTAGGAACCAGGCCACAAAGCAAGAGGTGAGTGGTGGGCGAGCAAGCGAACCTTTATCTGTATTTGCAGTTGCTCCCTAGTGTTAGCATCACCATCTCAGCTCCACCTCAGATCATCAGGCATTAGATTCTCATAGGAGTACTGGTCCTTGGTGCCAAAAATGTTGAAGACCGCTGATTTAAGTTAAAGGACAGATAGAGTTTCTCAGACAAGAGAAAGGTAAAGGAGTTCATCATCACCAAACCAGTATTACAAGAAATGTTACAGGGATGTCTTTAAGAAGAGGAAAAAAAATTTTAAATATGAATAATAAAATGACAACAATTACGTATCTCACAACGATTATTTTAAATGTAGTAGATTAAGTGTTTCAATAAAAAGATACGATGGCCGAATGAATAAAAAAACAAGACCCTGAAAGATGCTGCTTACAAGAGGCCCACTTCAGATGAAAGACAGACACGGACTAAAAGTAAAAAGATGAAAAAAAATGTTTCATAAAAACAGAAATGAAAAAAATAGCTGGGGTAGCATACTTATACTAGACAGGCTTTAAAACAAAGGCAGTGACAAAAAAAAAAAAAAACAGAAGGACCCAATAATTCCACTTCTGTGTATTTATCCAAAGAAACCCAAAACACTGCTTTGAAGGGACATGTGCATTTTTACATTGATTGCAGCATTTTTTTAATAATAGCCAAGATATGGAGGCAACCTGTGTGTCCAACAATGAATAAATGAATAAAGAAGGTACAATGCAATACTACTAAGTCTTAAAAAGAATGAAATCTTGCCATCTGCAATAACATAGATGGACATAGATGGTATTGTAGTCAGAGGAGTAAATCAGAGAAAAAATAAATATCATATGATTTCTCTTATACGTAAAATCTAAGGAACAAAATAAATAAACAAAACCAAAACAAGCACATCGATACAGGGAACATTTTGATGGTTGCCCAATGGGAGAGGGGTTGGTGATGGTGCAAAAGCTGAAGGGATTAAAAAGTACAAATTAGTGGTAACAAAATAGTCATGGAAATGTAAAGTATAGCATAAGGAATACAGTTAATTATACTGTAATAAGTATGTATGGTATCTGATGGGAACTAGATTTATCAGGGTGATCACTTCACAAATTATATAAATATGTCTAATCACTAGTTGTATATTTGAAACTAAAATAATAATGAATGTATGTCAACTATAATTGAAATATTAAAAATATTTTAAGAGTGTAGCATATAAAATTATGAATAGTACATAATGCTTGATAATGATAATAAATGACTATTTTATTAGTTTATATATTTATTATATTATACTTTTTATCACTATTTTAGTGTACCCTGTCTACTTATTAAAACAAAATTTGCTGTAAAACAGAATGCTGTGTTCTGCCAGCCCCAGCCTCATACATCTCCTGTTTACCACGTGTCTTGATCGTGTCATTTTCTCTTGTGCTCGATTTAATCTCCTGTTGTTTTGTACAGTAACATGCTATATATGGGCTTATAACCTAGGAACATAGGCTATTCCTTGCAGCCTAGGTGTGTAGTAGGCTATACCATCTAAGTTTGCATAAGTGCACTCTACGATGTTTGTACAATGAAATCACCTAATGTCACATTTCTCGGAATGTATCCTTGTAGTTAAACAGCTCAGGACTATAGTAGTGGTATTGCTTCAAAACAGGAGGAAAGTAGAGATATTATTCAAGGAAAATACATCTGACATTTTTCTTAAAATGAAACTATGTCACTGTTTTTATTTATGTACATTTTTTCCCCTGTATTTGCTGAAAGTAACTTTAATTTTTTTTTGCAAAACAAGCTTCGACTTGGGTAAAAATGCAGCAGAGCCTGAATAACCTGAGTTTTTAGGGAGAACATCTCTTCATCAGCATCTGTGAACAAAACCAAAGACAGAAGTTTTGCAAGAGATTTGCTCATATGGTGGCATTTATGGGCATTGCCTTCTTGGGCAAGCAGCAACTTGGAAGAAGCAATGCTTATTCCAGCAAAAAGGCTTTATTAAAAATGTAGGCAAACTACAAATGATATTCATATCAGAAGGGGTGTTGCCAAAGGCCTCAGGGGCAACAAAAATTTAGTGCAGGGTGGCACCACAGTCTCGTGACTCAAGCTTAGTCAAAGTGTTATGTCGGAGTTTTTCAAGGTTACTTCAAAAAAAAAATCTAAACATCAGGAGGAACAATCAGTTCCAGACAAAGAATATTAGAACTAAAATTGAAAGCAAAAAGAAGCTTCCATTTAAAGAAAGCCTAATAAATCAGGAGCCATGATTACTCCAAGACAGAACTGTCAGCATTAACCTCGGTAAATCACTCCACATCCCTGGCACAATCAAAGGAGTTTTCAGTGGATATAATAATTTTCAACTAATGGTTTAATTTACCAATTTAGCTAGCATAGACTAACTAGCACAGAGCCGAGACAATCATGTTATTCAACATTTGATTTCTAATCAAGATTAGAGAATGAAATTCAGACAGAATTTATGTTCATATTATGCTAAGACAACTTAAATATTCGTAAAATCCAGTCTACATCAGACAGCTGCATCTGTCTGATTTTTCCATGAGAATGGAAGGTAGTTTATGATAAGACATCTCAAACCTACTGTAAGTAACCTTCTCAGATTCACCTAGAGGTTGTTGATTTCTCCCTGGACTAATATTTTCTTGGTATTTCTGTTTGCATTTGAGAACACATTAATTTTTTATCTTTCCATACACTTTTAATGATGAAAATAAAGGGAAACATAGTATCATTAATCAACGGACAATGTTACTTAAGTTGTTCATCCCAGCTTTAGACAAAAAATCATCCTATCCATTCAGAACTATGCCAGGTACTTAATGGATACTCAGAAAATATGCCTTAGATACAACTAAATTGACTCTCCCCTTTTGTAGATGTATTTATTTTGTTTTTTTCTTAGATTGTAGCCAATACTTCTAACACATTTGTATAGCCCTGAATTATAGATACACATTTTTCATCTTGAAGAGACCTTAGCAAGCATCAAGTAATAATAAAAGCAACACTTTTATGAACAGTTTAGTAGTTATTATTCCTTTAATCCTCACAAAAAACAAACTGGACACTTTCATTATTCTCATTTACAACAGACACTGAGGTACAAAGAGTTAAGTAATATGCTTACAGTGCCCCCAGAGCACCCTCCTGCTTTTTTGGCTCAACTGCTCCTTTCACAGACTCAGTGCGGTTCATGGACTTCCTAAAGTCAGAGAGCAGGGTCTGCACTCCTGAGTCCAAGGTCAATGCTCTTGTTTTCTAAATTTGAATACAACCCATCCAGCTAATTGCAAATAGATTCCCAAAGACGAACAATAATACTTATTTATAAGATTTCCAAAGAAGATATTTAATAGTTCAGAGGAATGGATGATAGCTCTCACTGGCAAGTCTTTCTTTTCATCCATCTGGTCGGTATTTCTCCATTGCCTTCACTGCACACCATGACGGCCATCATCTTCAGAGCAGTCTTTCCCAGGAAGTCCAACCAATGAGAGCGGAGAAAGCAGTCCTGAATCAGGCATTAGCATATCTGGGGTTTCAGTCCTGGCTCTTCACTAAGCAACTGTGTGAATACAAATTATATATATATATATATATATATATATATATATATATATATATATATATATATATATATATATATAAAATCTTGTTGTGGTATAACTCTTTGCCCAGAAATTAAATGAGTCAGATTATTTTTAAAAAATAAAAAACCTATTAATTTTTTTTAATTATGTGATAAAGTACCTAGCATATAGTACAGATGCTAGACAAATGTTTGTTGCACTAAATAAACTTTTGGCAAGACGTTCGGTGTTTTACTATTCTCTTTTTTACATATTCTTGAATGTGTTCTATTTCAACCATTAATGATGTTGGCTCAGTTTTCAAGCTGGGGACAAGCAAGAGAGAAGAATAAAAAGTTCTAGTGAGAATCACTCAACTTTTCCAATTTCATCAGTGACTTAAGTAACCACCCCTCATCTCAAAAAAATAACCATGAATAATTCCACAGATAATACTCATTAAAATTACTAACATGGTGATCGTAATCAATAAATTTTCTAGAAGCTTTAGAGAGTAAAATGATATCCCAGAGATAATTTGAACTCTAGCTGTCCCCTAATTTTCATAATATACTCTAAAGTACTGAGAATAAGTGTTCAGTGGGTCCAGTGTGTGTCTCATGCCTGCACACTGAATGTACCTAGGGCAGATTGAAGAATCTGACCCCTGTGGCTATTATATAGTCAGAGAGAACTGGGAACTTCACATTGAGGCCAAATATAATTATTCCTCACTAAGCATTCCAGGTTCTACAGCACAAGGAAAGGAATAATGGGGGACCAAACAACAAACAAATGTGCTTTAAAAATAATAATGCATATATCTTTTCAGCTTTTCTTTAGCAAAGTCACAAAGTGACAAACCATTTGTTATCTGACATAATGTGATCTGGCATATTATAGTCAGCTTTAAGAGATTACAATCTTTCTGTTGAACCTGAGGATAAAAAGTTTGGACTTCATTGAAATATCCTTTATAAAGAATCCAGCATGGCCCCTTTGTTCATTTTTTCCAGACTTTGCTTATAAAATAACCCTGTTTGGAATTTCACAATCACATTAATATATGAAAATCTATATATAATTCTGAAAAAAAAGTAACTTGTTCCACCTTGTTTAACCAGGAACAACTTTTTATTGAGATACATCAATGAAACTGACATACAATTGACATACATCATTGTAAGTTTAAGGTGTATGGAATGATGATTTGATTTACATATACTGTAAAATAATTACAATAGGTTCAGTTAACATTCATCTTCTCATATAAATACAATAAAAAGAAAAGAAAAGAGAAAAAATTATTATTTTGATGAGAGCTCTTAGGATTTACTCTCTTAACTTTTTTATATGTTATACAGCAGTGTTAGCAACAGTCATCAATCATATTGTACATTACATCTTTAGTATTTATTTATCTTATAACTGGCAGTTTGTACTTTTTGACCACCTTCTTCCAATATCCCTTCCCCTACCTTCCACCTCCGGTAACCACAAGACTAATCTCTTTTCCAAAAGTTTGGGGGTTTTGCTTTTTGTTTTTTTAAAATCCACATATATTTGAGGTCATGCAGTATTTTGTCATTCTCTGTCTGACTTATTTCCCTTAACATAATGCCTTCAAGGTCCACCCACATTGTCACAAATGGTAGAATTCCCTAATTTTTTAATGGTTAAATAATATTCCATTATATGTGGTATACAGTAACCACCAGATTGTGATATATACAATTACACATATAGATATATACCTATATCACAACTTTTTTATCCACTCATCCATCAGTGGAAACTTAGGTTGTTTCCATGTATTGACTATTGTAAAAAATGCTGCTATGAATGTGAGGGAAAGATATCTTTTTAGTGTTTTCATTTTCCTCAGGTAAATACCCAAACATATGATTATTTGTCATACAGTAGTTCTGTTTTTAAGTTTTTGTAGCCTTTGTTTCCATAGAGGCTACACCAATTCACACCCCCAAAAACAGTGCACAAAGTCTCCCTTTTCTCTACATCCTCAGTAGCACTTGTTATTGCTTGTCTTTTTGATAATAGTCATTCTAACAGGTGTGAGGTGGTATCTTAGTGAGGTTTTAATCTACAGTTCTTTGATGGTTGATAAAGTTGAGCATCTTTTCATGTACCTGTTGGCTATTAGTATGTCTTCTTTGGACAAAGTTCTGTGTAGTGCACTTTACTTTTTCACAGAACACTTCTTTAAAGGAATGTTTAACAGAGTATGCATATCAGAATCGTTTGTGGAAATTTAAATATATATAGAGAGAGCTCCCAACTCTAGTTGATGGGGGAATAAAAGTAAGTAAGGGATACACATGTGTTTTAAATCTCTAAAAGTGACACTCACTCCTAGTTGGAAATCAACAACCTAGAAGAAGACAAGAGTCCTGTAGAATACAACATGAACCAGGCTCCCTCAATTGATACAAGGAAAATATTAACCATTTTGCTCTTTGTTATTCAAAACACAGATTAATAATTAGATAATAATAGTTACAGATAATAAAATACGTTTTTTCTAATGAGTTTTCAGTTGATCTTGATGTAGCCCTGCCCTTTGGCCTATGTGGCAAGCATATCTACAGAAGCAGAACAAAGAGCTGGTTACAAGGTTAGCCATTTGAATGTAAAATTTCTCTTCAAAATAGCCAAAAAGGAAGGATCTGCAGTAAAATACAACACAGTAAAACTGGGTTCCTATTTCACATTTAAAAGCTTATTATTTAAAAGTTTAAAGTGACCTATTCAGGTTGCTTCTCTCCCAATTGAGGAATATTAGACAGAATTCTCAGAATTTTATGGACTCATCTGTATGGCTTCTGATGAGTGTTGTGGATTCAGAAGCTCTGCCATTCTGTGGTCATGTTTCTTTCATTAACTATAACTCTCTGAAAGCTGAATTTTGTTCCTTTCTGGTTTTGACTGCTGCTGTGGACTTTTTACCCCTAGATTTTGCTTTCTTGCTGTTGTTTATTTTTCACTATGAATTGGAGCAGAAGGTTCTATAAGGCAACTTCAATTCATTATCTTATCCAGAAATTTCCTTTAAAATTTAGAGGTAATTGTTTATGAAATTATTTATATTTAGCTTTATATTAACTGATTCTAACTCAATTACCTTGCTGAAACCTTTTTGCAGAACTTCTTATACTTGTCTAAATTGGAGGCTGAAGAGCTCTCATTTTGAGGAAAAAAAAAGACCTGAAACCAAAAATGTGAGTATCTTTTTCAAAAGAGAATTAGCTTTAATTAAAAAAAAAAAAACTATGAAGCCATTCACTTATTTCTGAGAGATTTTTTTTTTTAAATTCCAGCACTATGTTGTACTTATCTTCTCTTTTTGCTGAGAGAAGCTAGAGGATACAGAATACTTATGACCTAGGAGCTAATCTAAGGACTATTTTCTAACTATCCTCCAATGTTACAGGTTATTTTCTGTTGTGTTTTCCCACTATTCAGTGTAAATAAATAAGAATTATAGTGTTATTAATTTTTTTATTTAATATAAAGTCCTGTTTTTAGACATTTGCTTTGTAAATACCTGAATTTCTAATGCTTTTATGAATCTAAAGAATCATGAAATATATTTTTATGTGATTCTGGAAATTTGAAAATTGGTGACAAAAAAACCATAATTTTAATTTTTAATTTTCCTCCCCAAAGCTATATTTTTGTTTCCACCAATTACATCTGCACTATATTAGTTCCTTGGTGTTCAAACAATGGTCTCTGTTCTGATACATTTTTTAAAAAATTGCTTCCAAAGTCACAAATTCTGTAACACAACTCAAAACTGTGTATCCTCCAACAAGGTCAACTCGTTTTTAAAAATTATCATTAGACTATTAATTTTAATTATTTTTATCTATCCTTCTTTTTATCTTAACTCCTCGTCTCTTTATACTCTCTCCCTTTTATCTGAGTTTAATACTTATAATTTTCTGCTCCTTTTTAATAGTAGCCAGGTCATTGTGCACTCCACCAAAAATGCCAAAGAACATATAAAACTTTCCCCTGACTTCTAAGGTAACTCATTGTGAGCAGTATACCACAGATGTTCTTCTTCCATTCTCCTACTATATTCCTATTGGCTCAATGTAAATTTTGCTCTGCATATTTATCCTCAAAAAAAGAGAGATTTTTGTAAAGATCTAGTGTTCCAAAAGATTAGAGAAATAGCATCTCCTTGGCCCTGCTTATTCTCCAGTCAGATGCCAGTCAATCAGATATTTTAAATGTCTGATAGTCCAAAAAGACTATGTATATGTATAATGCACAGCATCCACTGAAGCCAGGACTCTTCCTATTTCTACATCACTCACCTTGGTTTTAAATGTTCCAGAATGCAATGATCACCCACTATTCTCTCCTGCTTCCTAACCTGTGAAAGCTGAGACTACCTGTGTTTAGAGAGCTTAACTATGAGAATGGAGAAATTAGGCCACCTGACTTAATTATTTATTCCAGAACATTATTTTTTAAAAAAAGATAGGAATGTAAGTTAATTAATAATTTTACTGATTGCTTCAGTAAATTCCTGAAAACCATTTAAAAAAAGAAACAAAATTATAGACACACAGCTAGCTTATTAAGATCTATTCACTCAAGATCCTCACTCCATTGTGTTGACCACTTCTAAACTATGATGTCATAAATTCACTCAACCCTAACATGTCTCCCTCATTGAAAGACCAGCCTTAAACCACTTGAGCTTGGATACTAACACACTATAAATATCCTTTTCTGATCCCCTTTTCTGAGATTCTTTTAAGACAATAAAGGTAGTGTTCTTCTTTATTGAATTAAATCTAATAAATACAGTTTTGATTGACTACCAGGCTTTCTGGTAATCTTCTAGAGAGTTGACATCTGGAGACACTCTTCATTTTAATGAGCTTGTAATTTTTAATATGGAGAAAAACTGGGAGTACAAGAACAGTATCATGCTCTTCCAAAAGCATAAGCAGAAGAATCACTTGCCTTGTTTTCTAGGTAATTCACTCAGTCTGAAACTAGTAAGTAAGGGAGCTGTCTTCCATTACTTCAGGTATGTGGGGTTTGTTTTGTTACATTAGGCAAAATACAGGTAGAGTAGATTCATAATAGTGTTCTTACCAATCCAGATACTGGCAATCATATTGTCTTCGGATTTCTCCAAGAATCTGCAGTAGGTTGTCTCTAAGAGTTTATTTGGGATTGTGTTTCAATTTTTACTACATTTTTATTTTTAAAACTATCTTAGAAGAAGTTGAAAAATATTTCATAAATGACTTTTAGGCAGATGTCATCTTAAACCAAAGTAAAATATCTGTGTCTATCATTCACATTGGCCATTCATTTGTTTTTACTTCTCTTCATCAAACCAATATTTATGGAATATCTAGCCTGAGCCAAGTATTGTGAAAGTCATTGAAGATTTGCCTTTCCTATTCTCAACGACAATATATTAGAGTAGTCTTATAAAAGAATGGCTTTTATATACCTACTATTTATATGAACATAGGTTTTCTCCTTGAGAAGAACAAGGTATTGCATTCTAAAAAGTGGGGTTACATGTTAGAGAAAAAAAAAGGTGTAAAAAGAAAACTCAACTATTTAAAACAGGAAAAGGGTTCTTGCCTCAAACTTTGTTTTGAAAAGGCCACCAACAGACTTATTTTATCAGATTTCCTCTAGAATAGTCTTGTAAATGGTTACTTACATAAATACTTGAGAAAAGTTGCAATTGTTCCAGGCTAGAAGTAAATACTGACTTCTCTCCTCTTCCTTCATATGCACCCCATGTCAGAAGGCAACTTATAAAAAAAAATTATGAAGAGTTGGTGTTTTATTGTATTTGTTGGAAATCATTTTTAAATAAATCCAGTAATTATATCCTGAAGTTCACTTACACAGGCCTATATTTTTAGTATTACTGAAGTAAAAGTGACTTCTAAGAATTTTTAACAATGTTTTAAACTTATGTTTGACCAATTTTCAGAGTTGATATTAGTAGTCTAAATTCACTGTTAACTAACAGCCAATTAAAAAAATGAGGTCATGTTAGACAGGCTTTAAACTCAGAATTAATATAGAAAAAAATAGACTTTATGAAGATATGATGAATGACCTCTTCAGAGTGTGAGGATCTTTCATCTTGACTTTTCCAAGACAACCTCTATTTCAAATGTTTTGCTCTGTCATCACATAAGAAATCATTCAGTATAATTAATTTCAGGTCATAAATTGTGCTCCAATTTGCTATATTATATAATTTTCCTGGAGTAGAGTTCATGACATAGTTCTCTATCTCTCATACTACTGATTGATGAAATTCTACATAAAGTTTCACAAGTGAAACTTTATATGAATAGTATTCATATCAATAGAAACTTGATATGAATAGTATTGGTAGTGCACACATATTGTGAACACATTTTTCATCTTCTCCTGAGTACAAATATTTAATAGGAAGAATGTATAAGAGTGCATGCAGAAGAATATATAAGGGTACATGCGGAGCATGGGAATTAAAACTAGAAGTATTAGAGAAGACTCATGAAGATGGGATTGTACACAGATTTGAAGGTTTAAAAAACACATATATTGTCTCTTTAGATTTGCCTAAATTTGGCCCTGCATGCATTGGCTTTTCTGCCCAAGGACATCTATTAAAAGGAGAATATTGTCTAGTTAGTCTTCTTTCTCTGAACGCCGAGGGGGAAAAGGATTTTCATGGTAATTTAATACCAAAGTGATTTGCAGGAAAGGAAGACACTTTTCTATTTCTAGAAATTTCTCAAATTCTATCCCAGCTTTAAGGATATTTACTGAGGCTGAATTCTACAAGTTAAACCCCAAGCTTTGTAACCGGCATAAAAGTCTCTGTGGGCTGGCCAGTTCTAAGGCCATCCTGATATTAGGGGTTAGAACAAAGTTTGATCAAAGTAGGCCTGAGAATTTTCAACAACCCAACCTCTGAAATTTGACCTGGATGTTGAATCTGAAATTTCAAGTCTATTTCTATTCCTCTGAAATAAAGAGAAAAAGGATTTGACACCTTGTCAGTTCATATCATCTATGTACATGATTAAGTGGAAGGCAGAATTTCTTAAGAGGTGTCATGAAGATATGAAAGAGAAGGTTACAAATTTCCCATTGACAAAGAATCTGTGTGGGACATAGTAGGGGAGAATCTGCCCTGAGTTAGGGGATGTCCCACAAAAAGTCCCCTTCTACTCATGACATTGCATGACCTAGCAGTGAACTTCCATTGGACACAAGTTGTACTGAGATCATTGTACTGTCAACAGTTATAAAACTTCTAGTAAGAATCTTGTCTTCTATTTGTGCTTTTTAAATGGAACTACAAACATCATAATGAATAATGGAGAGCAAGGGAAATGCAATTCCCTCCTACCCTCCTAGCACCCTGAAGAGTGGTAATGATGCAGAAGACAAAGAAAGGAAGGAAGCATGAAACAAAGAAAGTAACTGCTCAGGAAAGGAATAGTGACCAAATAGATGGGCAAGAGACTTGTAAAAAAGAAAAAAAAAAAACAAACTTCAAAATTAATGCTTCAGAGCTAATGTGACAGAAAATTCTATTATTTTCTGTATTCCACAGAAATGTAGCTGTTACATGACCTAGTGCAAGGAGGAAGCTGAGTTTGAGAGGAAGGCACATATTTAATATGGAAGTAGAAAGAGAGGATGTATGTGTCAACCTCTAAAGTCTTTAAAGGTACAGAATCAAGCTTTCAGTGGGCAGATGTTGGTGTGAGTCAATTTGAGACCTCTCAAAATAAAAAATTCCTGGAAACAGAAGGAGGAGGTTTGTAATGAAAGAGGTAGAGAAATTTTATTCACCAAAGAAAAGGCTTTCTGCAACTTGGAACTCCCTTAGGGTTAAGCTTGCATGCCAAGAACTTATTCAATGCCAAGGATTTTTCAAAGAAGTCTGCAAGTGAAATAAACATACCTGCCACTACTGTGGGTGAACTCTTCTGGACAATTTGGCAAGAGGTCCCCTTACTTTGCAGTACAGAGTGCAACCAGTTACAAGCTGTAATTATTGAGTAATCTGTTGTATAGAAGACATAGTCTATTTGTACCCTCCTCCCAAAGACTAAGACTGACCTGGCAACTGAATTATACTGTTAAATTCTGTAGCCCAGAGCCGTTCTCTATCTTTAAAAGTATAAGAATGTGTTTTCTATTTGTTTGACCTAGTTGGATAGGTTAAGTACAACAAATTGTGCAGCATCAGCTCCCAGTCATGCCTCACCACCTTCATCCACTCTCATGCCTTCCACAAAGGGATGGGCCTATGTGTGAAGCTTACAGAATACCCCTATAAAGTCTGCATTAAGCTGCTGCAGGCCTTCTCTAGGCAAACTCAAAAAGCAGGTAAAATTTATATCTTTCTAACATTTCCATGAGGTAACATCTGCCTCATTCACTCAGAGCCAAACTGATATAACCCAATGCACCTGGATAGCTTCCATTATTCCAGACCATTGCATATCCTTCCCTTAAAATCACCAAAAAAATCACATCAAGTAGCTGCAAGTCCATAAGTGAGCTCATCAGTTTGCTTGGCCTTAGATATCCTTATTTTTTAAAAAATACTTATTGATTTTATACATTCAATATTCTAGGTAAACTTTATTTTGATGAAAGAATTTCTACAGTGCTGTCAGCATAATTGCAAGCAACAAAAACCTACTAGGAAAAAATTTTTTAAGAAATTTATTTAAAGGACTTAGTGCATACAAGCTTTAAGATGATTACAGAACCAAGAATGGAAGCTACATAGTCAGGAACAGCACTTTAATATCACAGCACAGAACTATGTCACAGTCAACAGTGGGCCCAAGCTCATTCCGCTGACACCACCAAAACCGGACATGCACAGTAAACAGGATGTCTTTATTGCCACTCCCACCACCCTTTGCCAAAATTGGTTCTGTATCACTCCTTACTCTTTTTGTCACTATATTCTTTAACACTTATAAACTACATTTTTATTGTCCTAATTTTACTCAAATAGAGTTATCATGAATAAAACTAAATTTCTTTTTAAATAATCTACAATTTACACTTTCTTTTGAGTCATATAGGCTTCTTTACCCTATAACTTATACTTCACCTTCTTGGGGGTGCTTTGACAATCAAATGCTTTTGGTAATTAAACATTTCTTGAGTTATTAAATCAAGTACGGAAAAATTAGAAACTAACTATTACCTACTTTTAGCATTCTTTCCTTTTGTACTCAATTTTAAATGAACATGTATACAGATACAAGCCTCATAAAGTTTTAGACCTGTGGGGGCTAACATGTGGGACAATATGGGTATTTTAAAAAATTAAAGAATTCCAATCTTTACTTCTGTCTCATAATGTTACCAAAAAAAATGCAATTCATAACATCCAGCAACATTTTTCATAGTCCCCTTACCAATGACTCCACACCTAGACTCCAGAGACTTATATTCTGTAGCCCTCAACTCTATACTTTTCCTCCATTGCCATTTATTTTACCTCTATTTTTTTTAATATCTCTCTGTTTTTACAGCAAGACTTGATGCTATTTAGGAGTTAAAGAATGAGAAACAAGAAGTTGTCATTTGAGCAATTTGGTAGAATCTGATGACATTTGCTGATAGAGGAAACAATGAAGAAAAAAGAGAAAATAGCTAATATGGAGTGCTTATGATTCTTAAAATCTGTACAAAATACTTTAATAAATTTTTCATTTGATATATACCACAAACCAATCAAAGAAATACTCTTATAATCCTCATTTTGTAAATAAGTAAACTAAGGTTTCTAGAAGCTAAATTACATGTGCAAAAATTAGAAAATTACTAATTGTAATTACTAATTGCATTGTCATTTGAAAGCTAAGAGAACACATGCTCTTAAACTCTTAGCCAGTTTGAGGAATGCTATAATGACTTTAATTTTAGACCCTTGGAAGGAGAGGTGTCCATATGTCATCCAAATGAATGTTTCTAGTTGCAATTTGTATAAAAAGATCTGACTCTCAGAGAAGAGCTCTAAAGAGGTGAATATTAGCTAATTAGAATAAAATCTTTGAAAAACATCATAAACCACTTAGTAATTTTTTTAAATAACACCTGTTTCCACCTCTACCACTAATAAATAGTGAGACTAACAGGTAAAATGAGAGTAAAGAACAACACATACGATGTTCAATGACCTTCTCTTCTACAATTTATACTTGTAAAATGTGCAAAAATTATGTTACATTCCAAAAAATTAAAGAGATTTATTTTTTTACAAAGAAAAATCAGAGAAAAACATTTGCAAACTGCTAAGATTCTTGAGTTTCCTAGTGAGTCACCACTATTGGGATTTACAACAAGGAAGGAAGTGAGAAAATCAACAGGAAGCATACAATTTCTCTATTCAAAATAAAAAGTTCTTTCTCAACTTTCAAAAATGGATTTTCATGATTTTAAGTATAGTATAGGTCATACTGAAGATTAAATTCAAACAAATCTATTTCATCACTTGGAAAGGTGACTACATGCTATAATAACATTTCAACTTGTCCATAGGTCTCTATGATTCATTCTGTCTTCTAGACAGGTTAAATAAAAATCACCATGTGCAGGAACTTGTCAATGAAATACCAGAAATAACTAGAAATAGTAAGAAAATATTGGAAGACTCAGACAAAATAAGAATTGGATAAAGAATCTCTTTCAGCTTTAAATAATGATTCTATGATTTTTATGGTACATAAAGCTTTATTGAGGTGGAATATACATACTATAAAATTCACCCATTATAATTGTACAGGTCATTGATTTTTGTAGTAGAGTTACAGAGTTTTGGAATATGTTCATCACCTTAAAAAGTTCTTCAGCCTATTTGCTATAAATTCCTGTTCCCACCTCAGCCCTGGGCAACCACTGCTTTGATTCCTGTCTTTTTATATTTTATATAAGTGAAATCATACAACATATATAGTCTTTTTGTCTGCCTTCTTTTTTATTAACATAAATTTTGAGGTCCATGCGTGCCATAGCATATATCAAACAGTTTGCTTCTATTTTTTCCCAAATAGTATTATATTGTATGGGTATATCACATTTTGCATATTCATTCACTAGTTGATGGACATTTGAATTTTTTTCCAGTTTTTGCCTACTGTGAATAATATTGCTATGAACATGCATATTCCAAGCCTTTGTATATTTTCATTTCTCTTCAGTAGATATTTTGAAGTGGAACTGTTATATCATATGATTCTATCATTTGAACAACAAAAACTTTAAAAAAGTGATTAAAGCAGAGATACTTTACAAACATAAAATCAAATAATAAAAAGTAGCCAAAATTTTCTCCATCTTTACTCAAGCAACCCATTGTTTATTTTTACATTTTTAATTGTCTCTCCATCGGTCAGCCCAGCAAAAGCACTGCACATCATAGAGCAGATCTTTTTGTTTATTCTTTAATAGCACCTTTTCTTTGCCACTTAGAAAGGAAGAGAAGACAAAGGAAGTCAAATTCATCACCTCTTCTTTCCCTGACACACTTTCTCATTAGAAATTCATGGAATTTAGACTTCTAAGTAACAGACTAGTCACCTCTTTATGAATTTGGAGGGACAAATTTTTCTGGAAGTTTTTTTACTCTTTTGCTGCTTTCTCTGCCTCTTTTCATTCTTTAAATATTCACATTTTCTGAGGAATCTATAGCCTGGCCTCTTTTTGCCCTCCCCCTCCCCAAGATAATTTCATCTACCATTCTTCAGGTACCCAGGACTTGTAAAATCTGTATTCCCTGACCTCTAGCCATGCCTCAAATCATATTTGCAGCTTCCTTTTCAATCTTCTATTCAGTAACTGACTATATATAACTCACCATTTCAAAAATTGAATTCCTTATCTTCATCCATAGAACTGCTTCTCCCACACCATTCATTATTTTAGGATTGGGGATCACCTTCCACTCAAGCCTGCAGCATAAAAGTCATCCTTGACTCCTACTGCTCCTTTTAATCTTTCCTCATATATAACCAAACACCCCTTCTGTGGGTTCTACCTCTTAAAGCTCGTGTCTGACCCTCCCCTTCATTCATTCTAAATATGTATTTCTTGGCTGCAGCCCTCTCATCTCTCATCCCAACCACCCACTTTTCAACCTATTTGTTCTATCCTCTGTATTGCTTTTCCAGGGTGGCCTTTATAAAATAAAAGCCTGGTCACAACAGCCAGCATTTTAAGTATGGTTGCCATGTTTTGTATTATCTGGCCACTTTCCATCAATTTATATTCTGCCTCTCTGGAGAATCCACAACAAAGAAAAAAGAAATAATGTGCAATTCCTCAGAAATACAATGCTTGCTTCTCACATAATGTGCATATCTTTGCTCATGCACAGATTCCTACTTGGTGTGTTCATCTCTGCCTTTTCCTCTTCTTCATGTTGCAAACCTATTTCCAGGAAGCTATGCCTATATCCCTAGAATTCCTTTGTGCTTTCAGGATCTTCCCCATATCTTGTAATGACAGTATCGTCTGTGTTGTAGCTTTTCTTAGTTTTCTGACTCCCCCACTCGAGTATGAATTGGCTTAAGGGCATAGACAGTATTACAACACTGTTAAGGGCACAGACTTCTTGGGTTTGAATCTTGGCTCTGTCTCTTACTAATTCCATCATCTTATTTAAATTCTCTATGCCTCAATTTCCTCATTGGCAAATGCAGAAAATAATAGCACCTACTGCAAAGAAATTAGGGGGCAATAAAATTAGTTCATCTATCTAAGACACTTTGAAGGTTGGTATTCTTCATCATCATTATTGTCATTATCACCATCACTATCTGTATATATTCATTTCCCATGTGGGATATGTTACTTAAGGCAGAAATTCATGTACTAACAGCCTTTATGGAAGTAATAGCTCAAATAAGAGAATGTAATATTGCCCTCTCATCCCAAAGACTGTAAAGGCAGAAGTACATAAAGTCAATGAAATCATGAAGTGAACTCATGATTAATGGGGTGATAGAGTGTCATAGGGGCAAGAGACTGTTTCAAAGTAAAAGGAGTTAGTGATTATTTTGGTATGTTTTAGGGAAAGTCAAGGAAACAAAAACCTGAAGCAGGACTATTTGGATCTGTACAGATATTTTTGAGAGTGCACTTTTAGTGGAATGGGCCCAATGTGAGTAACAGTGCTGGAGACGAAGAGGTTGAGTGAGTGGTGAGGAAATCGGAACAGAGGTACAAATAAGCTCCAGAGAGCTGACAGTGTATGGGAGGGCAAAAGTTTGGTGGAGGTTAAGGGGAGAAAGAGAAAGTTCATGGGTTTAGTTTCCTGATCATACCACTTCAATAGTTTTTTTCTTTCCATAGAATAAATGTTCCCTTTACCAGAGGAAAGAATTGTTTGTCACCTTGTGGCCAAATTCTCTCTTTTCTAATAACCAGTACCTGGCGAGGAATTTTTTTAAAAAGTGCAAATCCTATGGGGAACATCTGATTTTTATTTTATTGTTTTTTTCTTACATTGCTCCATTTAGTTGAAGAAATTCATTGTTTTACTATTCTTGCCACATTTAAAGGTGAAGAAATAGATGTGGAGAGAAGAGCAAGGATGTGACCTGCTTGCGAAAACTTGTAAGGAATGTGTTAAATGTTTGAGTCAGAGTTGTTAATCAAGACATTAGTTTTACACAGCTCATCATGAAACACTGTAAGTTTAAAAATTTCATGAAACTGGTCTCGTTACTAAAGTAAATACTGAATTTTAACTTTAAAATAATATATTTTTTCTACTTAAAAACCAGGTGAAAACTACTAAAAAATGCAAAGTATAAAACACAAAAATTAAATTCTCCTATAATTTTATCACTTATGAAAAAGTACTATTGACACTTTAATATATTTCCAACAATTATCTCTCTACACACATGTGCACACACCCATGCACATACAAATCTTTACAAAACTTATAGCATACGCTTTACAAACTTTCTGTCCTGCCATTTCTCACTCAATTCTATAGCATAGGTATCTCTATGTCCTTAAAAACTTATATTATAAACATAATTAATAATAATTATATAATATTCCATTTATTTTACTTGATAATTTTTTGTTCGGCATTTAGGTGGAGCTTTGTGCAGCTTATTTGCTCATACAAATATTAATGGAAAAAATCTTCTTGTCTGTCAGCATTTGACTGTAAGTCTGATAATTTCTTGAGAACAGATTCCTAGAATGATTCCAGCATTAAAATGTGCCTCACAAGAAGCACATGTGGCTGTGTCATTTTCCAGGAGTTAATAACAACCGACACTCCTACTGCAGGCAGAGGTTGGGACCAACCTCCTTGCACCTTCCCTTGCCTGTGGTCCTAGTTTCATTTTCCATCCAGTATGTTATGAAACCCACTTTTAATCTAATTTTCACTTACTAATGAATTTGAACCTTTTAAGAATCCATTATAGCTTGTTACATATCTTGTTTCCATGTTGTTTGACCACTATTTTATTGAAGCCTTGTTTTTCTTAATGATTTTAATAAATTTACTAGTCAGAAGGATATTGATCCTCTGTTATATGTATTTTAATTTTGGTGGTACTTTACATTCTTACATAGCTAAAATTTTGTATGGTTAAACTTGATGCATCAGAATGTTAATGTAGTTTAACTTTTTGGCACCTCTTCGTGACTTTATTCTTAGAAAGACTTCTACTAATCTAAATTCAATATTATTTATATTGTTCTTTAAAACATGGTTTCATATTTTATATTAACTCTTTAATCCAACTGGAATTTACTTTAGTGCAAACAGTGAGGTAATTGCTGCCTTTATATTTTCCAAATATTACCTCATCATCACAGCACAATTTTATTACTTTTAATTCATTGGTGTTTTTTACTACTGATTTGTGGGACTAGTTTTTTGGATAATACATGAATTTATCTACTAAGATCTACTTTCATATTTTCTATTCTCTCCATTGATCTATTTATTGATTTTTATTTTGGTTCTAGTAAAGCAAACTTTTGGTGACTAGCTTTAGAGTATGTTTTGGTGTCTCATAGGACATTAATGTCATTTTATTGTTTTTAATCTATAGCTTCCTGTGCTTTTACCTTCCCAGGGACAGAATCTGTTCCCATTCTAAATTTCCAAAACATACGTAAGAAATACAAGTCTTTGATCCTAGATGGTGTCATTAAACTTATCAAAGTGACCTCTTGATTCCTAGTAAGCATTCTTTCTCTGATGATAGTTTTGTGGTGAGCCTAGATATCTTCTTAATTGTTGTTTTGTTAAAGAACAAATCACCTTGAACTAGGATCATGTTGAGCACACTGCTCAAAAAAGTATCATTCATCAAAGCATCACACTGAGCATACTGCTTCCCAACCTGTATGTTAAAAAGATGTGAGTAACTAATTTTCAAAAGGTGGACCTCTAAGTTTTCAATGAAATTAAACTGAAGAGATTTCTTCTTAGTTTTTCAGCCCTTCAATCATCATCCTTAATTTAAAAAAAAAAATTCTCTTTCTCTTCATCAAAGGCTCTAACAAAATATATTCAATTTGTTAATTGGTCCTGTGAAAGTAAGAAGCTAAGCTCTGTTTATATTAACTATTATTTTTAATTTGGCTAATTAATTTTTCTCCTTTAATATAAAGAGCATGACATAGTGATTCATTTTTGAAGACAATACAAATGAAATCTTTCTTTTTCAGAGAAAACTGTATTTAAGAAACAGTCCCTTCTTGGAAAAAAGATGGAAAACAATGGTTATTTTCTAAAGATAAACAGCTCTCTCAGGTTGCTGGCAATCCAAAAGAAAAGAACCTCAAGCAATTTCTTAAACAGAAAAAATTTATATTCATAGCCATTTTGACAAGGATGTGTTTCCTTAAACACAAGATAGCACTAAAAAATGCTCTTCTGGAAACCATGCATGTTTAGACCTTATACAAGTCACTTCTTTAATTTTGCTGGCTAGTGCACAGCCTTTAAAAATTTTCTCCCCTTAAATTAATCCAGTCTAAACATATCAGTGACTAATCATGCACATGCATTCTAAATGTCAGCATTCTCCACCAACTTGGTAAAGTGTTTTCTTATAAGGAAAATTTAGAAATTTGTTTTTCAAAGAGATTGTTTTCATCTAAAAAACATTAACACTGCATAACCTTAAAAATAACCCACGGTTTGACAGGAGGAAGCAAAGATTTTGGTTTTTTTGAGAGATTTGGGTCTCTCTGTTTGAAGATGATCTAATAAACACACCTGATATTTATAAATTAAAAAATAAAAATATGCTAGTATTTAATTAAATGCAGTAAGCGTTCTTTCATTTAATTTGCAAAAGACTTGAAAGAAAATTAGTTCTGTTTAATGTAAAAATGTAAGTTTACAGAAGATAAAATTCCTCCTCATGGTCCAATTGCAATTCTTACATTATAACATAGGAGACCTTGAAGCTATATTTAATGTTTCTCTGTCTCCATGTTTAATACTTTAGGTTAACCAGTCTATAATTCAAAGCTAATATCATTGATTCAAAACTTCTAGGAAATCAGCAGTGATTTGGAATTTGTTTTGATAGACTTTGGCTTTTACTCAATATAAACTGTCCTAAGTTTCTTCTCAAATATCATTTAGGTTGAAGGTTCACATAAGAATTTACACAAGATTTATAGGAACCTGAAAAAATGGAAGTATTATATAGGATGGGATACCTATAATGTTGAATAATCAAGTATTAGAATGAGTTGAACTACCAGTAGGATAGAGAAATTAAATAAAGAACCTAAAACAACAAGAAAATAAGTAGCAATGGATGTGTGTATGTATGTATGTTAGGCAGGAGGAAAAGGGGGTAATGAGGGGAAGAGAAGAGTATGTTAACCAATATTTTTAAAAAACTGATTAACATATATATATATATATATGTGTGTGTATATGCATATATATATATAAAATAAAAATAAATTTTAATAGGGTATTCAGTGCTTATTTGGTCCCTCAATTAGTTCTTACAACGATCCTGGAAATTAGATAATATTATCCTCAAAGCAAGCACTTCTGATGTTCAATTTAATGGCCAAGCATTTGTTAGCATTTATTCTGTGAGAAGCTATCTGCTAAGTGCCACCTTTCTGAAGAGCAATGAACGTAGGCTCCAGTATCCCACTATTTAGCACCCCATGGCTTAAAATAAGTACAACAAAATTTTCTATTGATCCTTCTTAATTAAGTATTATGTTAACTTTTGAACAGCCACAGATATCGAAGTAAAATCTTTAAAGTTTCATTTTACAGACAGCATCTTAAAATTCAAAACCTACTATATTTAAAATAAAGAGATCTATTTCCTAAATGCATTATCATATTTAATGACCCAAAGTCAAGAAAGCACACTTCTGGATTGCATTGAGATGGTTTGTTGCCTGTCAGAGGACAGAGTAAGTCTTCTTGTGAGGTATAAGATAATTTCTCCCAAACCTGTATATTTATAGTGTTTGGCATTCAATAAAAAATTACCAGTGTTCCCCAAAAAACAGGGTCAATAGAATAAACAAACTAGAAAATAGATGGCAATGGAGACTAGCCACAAAAATTAAAAATTAAAATTAAAATTAAAAATGCCTAAGGAAAAAGTTAAAAGTTATAAATGTAGTTCTTCAAGGAGAAAGAAAATGATCCTAAATGGAAACATAGAAACATAGTAAAGAATGAAGAACAAAAGAACATGCAAATATGTATTTACTCTTTAGTCATATTTATTAAAGCTGAACATATGTATACCCTATCAACTGGTAATTTCACTCCTAAGTATAATGCTTTTTAGAAATATGTACTATGTACACCAAAAATCATGTATTAAAATGTAAACAGTAGCACTATTAAAAACAGACAAATACTGGGGAACAATTGTCCACCAACAGAATTGATAAACTGTGGGATATTCATTCAATGGAATACTATTCAGCAGTAAAAATAAATAAACAAATAAACAATTCCTATATACAATAATATCAACGAATCTTGAAAACATAAAAAAAATACATACTGTATGTTGCCATTTGTAAAAATCTCCAAAACAAGTAAAAGTAATCAATGGGGTTACATATTAAAATAGTGGTTCACTCACTGGAAGTAGGCCAAAGAAGGTTGCGATGGTCCACATCTTGATACAGGTAGCAGTTATATGAATGTATATACTTTGGGAAAATTCTTCCAGCTGTACTCTAAAAAATTGTACACTTTTTATTTATGTCTGTCATGTGTCAATCAAAAGATTATTTCAAAAAATGCCTGCATAGTGGTTATCTGCAATGATATGTTACTTCACAATTTTACAAATGGAAGGTTTCCGATGGTCCTTGCAAACCCTTAAGTGGTGCCCCTATGTCAGCCCCTTGGTATCAAGCTTCGGATAGCCCTTGAATGGTCTGAGACTATTATATCTTGACCTCTTCCTTAAATGCCTATTAGAGAGTAAAAGGCCCAGTAACATCTTCTTTATCTTCTTCAGGAATCAGAGTCAACCCTGTTCAAGGTATTTATATTTCAAAAATACTTAAAGTTTAATTTTACTTAAACATTTAATGTAAAATCTATTACTCTTCATTACATCCTATTGCAGGAGACAAGAAACAATCTATCTGATTAAAATTGTGAAATAAACTATGTCTTTGGAAGAAAATAGGCTGTCGGTGGGTATCACTAACATTCATTGCACAAAGATGTGGCTGATAGTCATGCCAAAATATGTTATTGCTCACTCCCAGTAGGATTTGTGTTCCATCTGCAATAGACAGGGTGGTTCCTCACACCCCAGGGCTTTGCATGTAAGTGCAGGCCCCTGTAATCTCTCTTCATACAGACCCATTACTTGGGTCTTCCACTTCGAACTATTTTGCCCACACCCAAATTCATACTAGGGACAGGGGGTGAGTTGAGGGGGGGGAGAGAGAGAGAGAGAGAGAGAGAGAGAGAGAGAGAGAGAGAGAGAGAGAGAGAGAAGCTTTCAAGACTCTTTGTAGTTAATCAGGTGTGTTGGACAGGGAGAACCAGAGGCCATGCCAAAGACATTTGTTCTGCCTCAGATAACCCCTCTCCTTTTGTGGTTGTGTATGATATTTATCATCAGCTTTAAGCTTGTGTTGTTTTGGCTGCAGAAAACAAGTTCACACTCTTGTAGAAGAGCAAGTAAGTAAAAGAAAAAGAAAATCTCTCTTTTCCAATGTCAGGAGGGAGCCAAACACTTGGCTGCATTTTCTGCACATTTGCTGGCTGAGGTTCCATCTCACAATATACTTTGTTAAGCAGAATCAGAAACTGATAAACCTGCCACACCAAGGGGCACCACACTCTGTCTTCTAGACCTCTAGGCCAGCCTCAGGCCTGCCTTCCTTCCTGAGATCTGGCTAGAATAATATCCTCAACCACAAAGGTTTCCTGTAAGACATTACCGATACACGACTAAACACAGAAATGAAAACCTTAAAAACTCTAAGACTATGGCCATGCCACCCTGAACGTGCCCAATCTTGTCTGATCTTGGAAGCTAAGCAGGTTTGGCCTGGTTAGTACTTGGATGGGAGACCACCTAGAAATACCAATGCTATAGACGTTGAGAAAAAAAAAAAAACTCTTAAGAATCAATCATTTGACATTATTTAACCAAACTCCTGTGTTATAAAAATTAGAATTTCAAAGTGGTTTCAATTTCATAAGCCATTGATTTACTTATTATAGATATTGCAGCCAAAGCCAGAACTTCTTTTTAAATATCAAGTCACATCAATCCTCTGCCCAGAACCTTCCATGGCTTCCTCCTCACTCAAGAGTGAAAACCGGAGTCCTCACCATAACTACTGACAGGCCAATGAATCTGCCCCATCCTTCCTCTCTCTCTAACCTCTCACCCTGTATTCTGAAGACTCAGCATATTTGCACCAGCCATTCTCTGTGCCTGACATACTCTCCCCAAATAGATACACAGCTATAACATCTTCTCCATGCCTTTGCTTAATTGTCACTTTCTTGTATAAAGTTCCAACACCCACCCTGCTCAACATTCCTGATTCCGTCTTATTCTCTATGCTTCTAATGTTTCTAAGGAATTGCTACCTCCAACAAACAAATTTACTTCTTTATCTTCATTATTTATTGTTGTTCTTTCCCCTCCAAAATGTGAGCCCTGTGAGGTTAGAAACTGTTGCTTTATTTATTGATTTATCCTAAGCACTACAAGAGGGCTGGGCAGTTAATTGTGCAATAAATATTTTTCGGTGAATGAGTTACTGAAATATGAGCATTTACTCTGAATTCAGAAACTTGACAGTTGCTAGAATAATAAAACTAAGTTTCAAAAACATTCTCTCCACTTCCCAGGGGACTTAATCATGTAGACACTGACAAACAGATCTGACTTTGCGACCCCTGTACTCAAGCTCTAAAAGAGGTAGAAATCTCGAGAAAATAATAGAAACTAGTATTTGCTTAATGCCTTACAGTTTACAAAACACTTTCACAAACATTTTCACATTAGGTCCTCATGGAAACCCTGTGAGGACCTTATTATCTTTATTTTTAAATAAAAAAATAAGAATTATATATTCTAATTTAGTTTTTCAAAATCTCTTTGTGACTAAGCAACACAGTCAGGATTTAAAAATGGATCTTTATCCAGATCTTGTTTTTTCTACCATCCCAGGCCTCTCCTATAATAATAATACACACTATGGGAAATAGACCAGAGATACAGAAACTTAATAAAGTTGTAAAAAAAAAACACACAGTTTGATAAGGGACCAGCACTTCCAAAAAATTACATCATGGAGGATATCAAGAAATAGCCTTGTATTTAACCATGTGGCATAACTCAGGTCAATTTTCTTTTTTTTTAATATTTATATTTGTATTTTTTTCTATTATAGTTGACATGCAATATTATATTAATTTCAAGTGTACAACACAGTGATTAGACATTTATATAACTATGAAATGATCATCTTGATAAATCCAGTACCCATCTGATACCATACATAATTATTACAGTACTACTACTTATGTTCCCCATGTTATACTCTATATCCTCATGACTACCAATTTGTACCTCTTAATCCTCTCCCCCTTCACTCATACTCCCATTTCCAATTTGACAACCATCAAAAAGCTCTCTATAAATATGTTTGTTTCTGTTGTTTTTTATTCTGTTCTCTAGATTCCACATATGGCATTTGTCTTTCACTGTCTGACTTACACTACTCAGCACGATACCCTCTATGTCCAACCATATTGTTGCAGATGGCAAGATTTCATTCTTTTTATGGCTGAGTAATATTCCATTGTATATCCCAAGTGGCCTCCATTCCTTAATCATTGCAAATAATGCTACAGTGAACATAGAATTCACATGTCCCTTCAAAGTAGTGTTTTGGGTTTCTTTAAATAAATACCATACCCAGAAGTGGGATTACTGGATCCTTCTTTGTTTCTTGTTATAGCCTTTATTTTAAAGTCTAGTTTGTCTTGTATAAAAATATTGGTAATCCAGCTTTTTGATTGTTTGTTTCCATTTTTACGAAACATCTTTTTTTATTCCTTTTTCAATCTGTTTGTGTCTTTCAGTCTAGAGTGAGTCTCTTATAGCCAGCATATGTAAGAATCTTGTTTTTATATCCATTCAGTCACCCTTTCTTTTGATTGGAGTATTTAAACCATTTACATTTAAAGTAATTGTTGCTAGATATGTAATTATTGCCATTTTATTATTCATATTTTTAATCTTTTTTCTTTTTTTCTTCTTTTTATTAAAGAAGTCCCTCTAACATTTCCTGTAATATGGCTTGGTTGTGAGGAGCTCCTTTAGCTTTTACTTCTCTGGGAAGCTCTTTACCTATCCTTCGATTCTGAATGATAGCTTTGCTGGGTAATTTTGGTTGCAAATCTTTGCTTTTCATTACTTTAAATATTTCATGCCAATCCCCTTTGGCCTGCAAAGTTTCTGTTTGGAAATCAACCTGAATGATCTGGGTATGGGTTGTGTGTGCCCTCCTACGGTAGTTGGGCCTTTGTTTCTGTTTGCTCATCAATGTGAAGGATTGACCCTAATTGGTTATGATGACTGGCTGTTACCAGTGGAGGAGCTGCTGTGCCAGGGCTGACTTTACAGAGCAGGATTCACTTTAGCAGGGCTCTAGTGCCTGCCCTCTCTGCCCTCAGATGTTACCCTAGGTGGTACTCCAGCTCAGACTGAAGCTGGCCACTGGGTGTGCAGGCAAGGGCCTCCTGAGAGGGGCCCTGCCGCAGACCAAGTTCAGCTGCACCCTGTGCCCTTCCCAGGGCCACCTGCCATGAGCCAAGAACTCTGTTATTGTGAATTCTTATTTTTTGCTATTCATTCCACTTTGTAAAATCATAGCTACTAAATATGCATAAAGTGTTTATTGAAAAGTTTATAGCATCCTTGGGAGGGTAAAAGGACTAGAGTTCTTTCTGAGTAAAAAGATCTCATATCCTGCCAGAAAAAATTCTATCCAAATCAACAGATGTCATGATGAAATAAATTTTTTTAATGTACATATAGTGTTCCAAACGGAATTGGCAAACAAGGATGAAAATTCTGTTTGAGAAAAACTATGGTGAGAGAAGGCATTTGATTGATGTACATCCCAAAGGGCTTTGGGGGTGGAAAGTGGGGGAGACTGTTCTGTTTAAAGTTCATTTAGTTTAATAAATGAAATCACTATCAGTCTTTGAATTAATTATGTGAATGACCAATTCTTTCAAAAAATTCACTCCAGCTAGAAAACATGTCATGCTGGTGAATTTCTTCAAAATATCATTTCATTTGTGAGATTTTTTTAAAAAAAAAAATACCTTGAAGATATCAATTACAAAAGAGGAGAGGTTGATTAAGATAAGAGCACCGGGGACCATCTTATATTTCCAAGGGAGCAGGAGAACAAGGAGAAATGTTCATGAGAAAGTGAGTTATATTTAACAATCATCTGATGGATTTGCAATAAGTAGTTCCATTTTTACCGACAGTTTTTCAGCTACCATTTCATGAAATAGTACAAATACAAGGGTTAATTAAGTCAGAGTTAGCCAGCTGTGAGTCTGAATTGAAGGAGTTCACACTCTTAATCCTTTTATCCTGCCTGGCTCTATTCTCAACAGTTGGCATTAATTTACATTGGCAATCACATGCTCCCCACCAGAAGTGCTGGAAACATTATTTATATTAAAGACAGGAACTTTGGATTAAATAGAAGCCACTAACTCTAACATGCTGAGATCTAGCATCTGGATAAGTCAGATTCTACTGTTCTTTAATTCTTGATATTTTGAATATGTACTGTCTTTTTGGCTAAAATGCTGTTCACTACTTTCCTATAACTACACTTCCTTAATAAATCCTTCCACTAGGGTAGAAATGCTTAAGTCTTTTGTGAATTGCATATTGATAAAATTATAATTGAGTAATAATTTTCTTTACATCTATTTTAAATAATATAAAATTAATTTACATTTCACTGATAACCTCACTTAAAAATTATTTTGATTTTTTCTAAAAGTTAGAGGATGATATACTATCAATGAGAAATCTCTGAAATTCTCTAAGTAGAATATGCACCATCCATCTGATGCAACTGATGGATAAAAATCTAGATTTACAAAGAAGTCAAATGGAAAATGGCATCCACATCACAAAAGTAATCAAACTAGGAACCTGTTAAATATCTTGTTCCCCTTATGCTTTTTGATATCTTGTAATTTATCTAAATGTAATTTTACCTACAACATTTCTTAAGTATATAGTATGTTAAGTGTCTCCTTCATTCATCATACTTAAATAGCCAAAGAAAATAATTCATATATTAAGTCTAAATGCTTATAAATTTTATAAAAGATATTGTGATGATGGAGGCAGGTATCAAAAGATATCCTAAAATTAAAAATATGTCCTGCTCTGAGAATCATAGGAGTATTACAAATAAAAATTTGCAAAAAAAAATTTACATGGTATTATGTCATCTGCAAAAATTTTTTAATTACTTGTATAAAAATTTGTTTAAACAATAATAGAATCTTCATTTCTTAAACTGTATGTACAAAAGAAAAAGGCAGTAGATACATAGAGGTTTACTTAATACCACTGCATGGAACTTCCTGTCAAATGATCTGAAGTTAACGTGACACTTATACACATAGTCTAGTCAGCATCCAAAAAATTTTTGTCTGTGACTAATAGGAATTAGAGAAGAAGTAGAAATCCTCCTCTCCTTCATAGGCATTGTATGAATTTTTGGAAGATTCAGAATAATTACTATTAAAAACAGGAGAAAAACAAATGCTAAAAAAAAACAATTAAACAGTGCCTAACGTATATTTGTAAGCACATTTTTTGATGTTCTGGTGCCATAGCAAGTGTCATTTCCACCCTAAGATGCCCTGCCCATCTCCATGTGCTCTTCTGCACCTGAAAAGCTAATTCCTTTCTACAGTATTTTGTAATCCTTCCCCCCACAGCTCTCCTAGAACCAAGAGTGTACTATCCCAGCACTCATCATGTTGCCCTCTTGTGCTTTATGTCTCTCCACTGACTGTGAGGCTGATCCAGCAACACCTACAATTTATCTCTACATCTCCAGCATCTGGCACTGGGAGCATAAATGCAAATCCTGCACACATCACATTCAAACTCAAAGCAGTGTGGAAATTAGTTTTGGCTGCGACTAAGTTAAATAGTGGGATGCCCATGTCTGCCAGGTGTAAGACTAAGTTAAATAGTGGGATGCCCATGTCTGCCAGGTGTAAGTTGGAGCTAAGTAGGTCATGTGATGACTGGTAAGTACAGAGGTCACCTTGCTGGAATGTGAAGCAAGAGGCATGCATGGCCTTCTACTCCAAGGACAAGCATATGCTTCTCAAAACCAATGAGGGATTTGCCTTGGGAGTATTTTGAAAAATCAGGTCATGACAAATTTAACCCCCAAGAGTGATTTTTCATGGTAAACCCTGTTATCAAAGATTCAGAGCAACTCACTAATTTGGTTTCTCAGTTTGTCCTAGTTCCACCAGTTTGTATAACAGTTTTTAATAAGCACTTCTATGCTCTGTATTTTGGAATAGTTTTCACTGCTTTGCACTTCTGCTTTTGCAGTAATTTTTCTTTAATTTTATAGAACATTTTAAATTATTTTAATAAAAATGCCACTACCATACATACATTCTTCTGACAAAGTCCAAATAACACCAAACAGATATTCTGAGATGGAATTAAGATGTATAGAAAGGCCTGAGTATTTTCTATTCTACAAAATATTGCACCTGTTTGGGCCATAACCAAATCTACAAAAACATGGATCTTAATCTCTCTGCAGTCTATAGTGGCATGTTTCAAAGTAGGAGAGAAGAAATTTAGATGACCATTCAAGGACTTTTCAAGCCCCATAATTCTATTTTAAAATAATTGTAATTTGTCACCAGATCTTCTCCTAATTTAGCTGGGAAATAAGTCACCCTAGTAATCAAATAGGAGGTAAATGAATAATGACTTTAAGTATGTTCCATCATTTTGATCTCTATAAATTTATTCCATGCTACTTACTGTCAGTTTAAAGCTCGTATGTTAAATCATTTGCTACAATTTACAACTACAAAAATGTTATTTTTGGTCGAACTTTTAAATCAATCACTTTGCTCATTCGTGAAAGAGCAAAAGTGTCCATTTCCAATTTGTATCATTAGGGCTGCAAATGGAATTCATTTCTTTCTGGTAGCAAGTTGGGGCTCATACCAAGTAAATTTAAAACAGCTCTAGAAGTTAAATAAAAACATTCTAATTGTCATACACTTTTGTCAGGCTCTTAGAATTTCCAGTATAAAATGATTCTTATCTTCAAAGGTCTACATGTTATTTAAAAAGACAAGATTGCAGTGTGTACAAATCACTATGAGAACACCAGCCTGAAGAAAATAATATTCAAAATCAGCATTTCCTAAAGTACTTCCAGCAATGCTAGATCCCAGGAAAAGAACAGATAAAACAGTTAAGCCTGTGGTCACCAGAGATCAAATAATTGGTTCTGACTCCTAACCCTTCACCTCTGGATTGTGTAACTTTTAACAACTTACTTAACCTCTCTAGTGAAAGAAAGATGCCAAGCATGTAATGTATATTAGTTCTCATTAGTTATTATATTTTTCTAAAAAACACCGTGCAATCAAAAAGGCTGAGGAATAAATATGATAAATAAAAGTTCACAGGTTTATTTATGCATGATTTCCAGAGACCTTACTATAATAACATAATGTGAATCAAAACATGCAGGGTTTCACAAACTTATTAGGGTATGGAACTCTTTTTATGTGGAGCACAATTTTCTGTGCAAGGTTTTGGGAAATACTGTTATATGTAATATAGGGTAAATGTACTTAAATATACACCTACCCCTTACCCTTGGAGTTTGTAGTGACATTGTTGACGTGAAATAATTTTTATTATTAACAATAATAACTAATAAATACTGAGCACCATACTTTTAATTCTAGTAGCGATCCTATAAAGTAGACACTATTATCATCACCCCTTTTTCTATACAAGGAAACTGAGTCTTAGGAAAGTAACATTTTCAGGTTCACAGACCTAGTAAGTGGCAGAGCTCAGATTCACATCAAAATTCACAGTAGTGACAAGTGATTACACTGTATGGCACAGAACATCTCTGTCTTCCTTTGTTTCTTAGGTCTCACCTTCAAACTACCGGCCAACTTATCAGGAACTTTCTTCTGAAAAATACAGAAAGTAGTTTGGTTAAATATAATTTTATCCACCTCCTTATAGGAAGAAGGCACTTAAGAAATCACATTCCAAGGTATATACTGCAGTTTTTCGGTGAGTTTGCAATTGGCTTTAACTCAGCCTTCACATGTGCCATGAGCCCTTAGTTACTCAGCCTGTCTTGGTGTTTTGAGAAGCATGCACCTAAAAATAACTATTCAAAAAAGTTAGCTACTTTAACTCTGGAATGTAAAACCAAAAATGGGATGTGAAAATAATTAAATTCCTATTTTGTTCTTTTTCTCTTTTTTACATAGTTTACCTACACAGTTGATATAAAGCCATGGATACAATAGTTATAGGGAGTAATATTTAAAAAACAACATATTATAAGAAACTTTATTATGGAGGTTAAATTTCGCACCTTTTCATTTTGGTCCTATGAAGGGAACCATGACTTTCCATAAAATGTCCTTTTATGTCACATCAGAAATAGGATTATGAACTGATTGATGACAGAATGACACCAGTATGGCATTTATTAAATTTTTCATATCTTACACTAATACAGAAGGAAGGAATGAAGTAAGAGTGTGAATTCTACAAGTTGAAGGAGTGTGTGACCCAAAGAATGTGGGATCACACAGGTAATATCCAACAGCATGCAAAAAGGGAACCATAAGCCAGAGCAGTTTGGAGAAAGGAATGCCACAGCAGTTACCATGAACTTTACGTTACCCTTTTCGAGAAAAAAAAATGCAATAACATGTTCAAAAATATCTCTGCAGAATTACCTATTAAAACTAATTGTTTGTTACTTTATTTTAATTGAGAAATTGTATTATTCAAAAATTGAAGACTGAGGGCCAAAATGATTCCTATATTGTTGCAGAAAGAAATGTAGAAACTGAATTTCCAGAAAGTCATTAGTTGTATTTCAGTATTTAAAAAAATGCAATCTTTTTTTTTTTTTTATCATTGTTGTTGTTTGGTTTTTAAATGTGCTTGACTTTTATTGGCCTGTGGGTGACTTGGCTACTTCATTGGCACATACAAGACGTGTCTGTACATGTAATATACATCTTTACAAATAAATTCTGTGTAGCATTTGCATTCCTACTTTCTCATATTAGCTTACATCATAGTCATATATTATTTTTTCTAGTCTCACTCTGCATTTAAAAAACAATTCTATTTTCCTCATGGTCTGAAACAAAGGCCACAATAGATATGTAATAAATGACCCATCTAAATAATTTATGTTATGAAGGAATTATAGTAGCATTGTATTCATAGGACAAAAGTATATCAAAAGTTTAATCAACATTGTACTTTTCCTTCATATAGTAGCTGTGCATTATATTACTCATCTTAGGAGATAGTTTTACTTTGAGATCCCCTGTTCTCTGACACCTGTGTTTATACAAAGATGTCCTTGCCAAATTATTTGTTGCCTTTTCTGTTTAAAGTGTTTTTCTTCTTACATCTTGTGTTCTGAATTAATTTTATTCATCCCTTTACTTCTACTTATAACTTCTATTTCCCTCACATTTTTGCTCCCTTAACCACACCATTCTGATACGATTTCAAGAATGTTAAAAAAAAAACACACACAAAACTACAGTTTAACTCTATATTACTGTATTCTTTCTTTTAGCATAATTTGTGTTTGCCAAATTCAAGAAAACACATATTGGTAGATTTTAAATCCTCCATTCAATCTACCTACAGCCTTCTGCCAAAATGCTTTTTTAAGTACTTCTTTCTTTTTATTATTACTTTTCTGTGGGGAAATGTATCCTAGATGACTCTTTCTTCCCATTTCAGATCTAAATTTTTTTCCCTTATCATAAGACCTAAGTACTATCCTCACCCCTCCTACCAGCCCAACATTCTTTCTCCTCATGTCCTGCTTGTGTTTTCCACCTCAGGCAAGCAGATCTTGCTGTTCAACAAACTTGGCAGCAGCATCCCTACCTCCTAAAAGTTGTTTGTGTTGTTCTCCTCCTCTGGAATGTTCTTTTGACTCCCTTATAGTTCAGGTGCTTTTTTCCTCTTGAGAATCTCTCTTACTCCCCTAACACTTAAGTTTTCTCTTGTTTACATATTCTCAAAATCACCAGTCATTTGAATTATGTTGTCCTGTTGCCATAATTAAATTGTAACTCATCAATTTAGAGGGAGAAAAAAAAGAAAGATTATGTAGCGCTGGTGAAGATGCTGGTCAGTAGATATCTGATTTTTGCTAGTGAAATGTAAATTGTTACATTCTTAAAGTAATTTACTGAAAACTATTAAAATTTAAAAACACTTATCCTTTGACACAACAATCCTACTTCAGAGACTTACTTTAAGAGAATAAAGTTCTAATATAGAAAGATGTATGTAAAAGAATGTCATTCTTATTCTATTTGCTGTAACAAAAGAATGTAAACTTCCTCAATATCTATTAGTAGAAGATTGAGTAAATGAGTTGTAGTACATTCATGCTAGATTATGTACAGTTAGATCAAACTAGTTTGACATTAGAGAATACTCACAGTGTGTTGTTAAGTAAGAAAAGCAATTTGCTGGGTGACATTTAGAGAGAATGGCTACATTTTTATAAAAACAAAGAGTAGAAAGACATTCACTGAATTAACACTAATTCTTGGTTAGGGAAGAAGAAAATTGAAAAAAAAAAAGAAGGAAACATGAAACATGAATTTCCTGGCATTGTTGTTTGGATGGGGCCGTGTGACTAGCTCTGACCAATAAGTTGTGAGCTGAAATAATGCATGACACTTCTAGGCTAAAGCATTTCATTGCCAATTAGAAAATTGCAGAATTTCCTTTCCACTGCCACAATGATTGTGAAAGTGCAAGTTGATACAAAGTCTCTATCCCAGGGTTTGTGACTACAGAAACTTCTGCTGAATCATGTTGGACATGAGGTGTGTACACAAATTTTTCTTGCATTAAGCTGCTGAAATTTTGGAGTTGTTTGTTACTGCAGCATAACTTAACCTATTCTGATGGGTATAATAAAAAGACAAATTATATGTATATTATATATAATAAATATATATATATATATTTCTCTTATTTCAAGCAGCTACATAGCAAAAAAAAAAAATTTAATATCACTAAAAAACTATTAAAAAAAAAAAAGAAAACTTGACTCAACCTTACTGAAAACAATTCCATTCCCCAGAAGTAGTTAACAAATTTTATGGCAGTCAACTCTGTAACACTAAATATGTGCTTCTGTTGCTCTTCCTTGGTTTATTAATTTTAAGTACTGTTTTCTATTATGGTAAGTCAGGATTCTACTCTCTTATACTCAATCACCACTCCCAACACCACCAACAATAATAAACTTATTTTCCCTCTTCCTATTCTTCTATATATCAAACTTTTGGTTAAAATAATAATTAATGTTACATTGATCTGACTATGTAAATAATTGTTCTAAGGAATAACTGTCACCCTCAAGCTTCCCTTGGCCACCATTCTGAGAATGCACTGTCTCTTAAGTTTTCTAAATTCCATACTTCTATTTCTTTTATTCTCCAGTGGTTTTTTAAGAAAGCACACAGGCCAGACAATTTTTCAAGACCTTGGACAATCTAGTACCATAATTTCTAGGAAGGCTATAATTTTCCCTCATAATTTTGAAAGTTTTCCTCCATTATTTTCTAACTCAGTTACTTTGAGCAATCTATGTCATTCCTAGCCCTAAACTGAAAGTATGATATTTTATCAACCAATCTTCTATTACCTAATAAACCTTGATATGGGTGTTTTATTATTCTGAACATTTGCCAGGTCCTTTATTTCTTTGTATTGACCATTTAAATATTTTTCCCAGTTTTCTAGACTTCTGTATATAATTTCTTTTAATTGAATGTCATCCTCCAAGGAAATCTTAGAACCTAGATTGAGCTTCAACTTTTTAAATATCTTTTTTTCATGTCTTGTCTTTCTATATATCACTCTGCTTTCTTAGACATTTTTTGATATTACCTATTTAATTTTAATTTGAGGTATTATATTTTAACACCCACAAGTTTTTTCAGCTTCTCAACATTACACTTTATAGCATCTTATTCTAATACTATATATGCAGTGATTTTTATCTCTCTGAGGATATTAACTATAGAGTTTTTAAAAGTTTTTTCCATTCCTTTCATTATATTTATTTTCTTTTTTGTTGCTGTTTATTATACTTTCTATTCAGCGATGACGACTTTTATTGAATATTTCTTGGTGACCCTATATATCAGTTCATGTTTAAAAAGAAAACTAAACAAAGATGACTGGACATTCTCCATGCAGGGGGAGGTGAAGAGGAGGGACTATGAGGAGTAGAGGGAGGAAGGAAGTCTAAGATGACTAGGCAACGAGATGGATTTCTTACTGTGGTTCCTCCAAATATCACTATGCTGAGGTCTTTTCAGTTTCTCCAGATTCTCCCTGCTCCTGCCTGGGAAGTATATGCCCAAGGACAGTCTTTGGGGAGGTGGGCTGTTGAAGGCAGTGGGACTCACTGTCCAGTATGACTTCATTTGATTCCCTTTTTCAGCCCAACAGTTTATTCCTCCTCCCTGTATCTCCAAATCAAGAACTAATCTGGTATAATGTGTAAACCAAAATTAATTTTAGGCTGTAATAAAGAATGAAAAGCATTTCTTTGATCAAAACCAGCTATAGACTGGAGACCATGAGATACAGACTCAGGTAGCAACCTAAATTGTTCTCCAGAGAGAATAAAGAAAAGTAGAGTTTATAAAGGTAAAAGACATGAAATATAATTATTGCATTCAAATGAAGGATTGTAGATTAGATTAACAGGGGTTGGTTAGCTCTAATATGCAAATGACGGAAGGAAGAACTACAAGCAGGAGGTAAAGTCCATATGTGTCTGGGCAGTAGTTGTTATTCCTGGATGTTTATGGCTCCAGGATTTTTATGGCTCAGCCTTGATCTGAGTTTAGCAGCAGATTTAACAACTTTATAGCAGTTCTGAGAACTGAGACATAAAATATGCAAATGCCCCATTCCCCTAATAGTCCTGACTAATTTAAGTGACTCTCTTAGCAATGCTTATTCCATTTTATGTCTCCAAAGAAATAAATCTCAGGCTTCTACACTAGTAAAAGAGGAATACCTACCCAATGCTCCAAAAGGGAACAAAGGCCTAGGAGTTTGCTTTCTCCACAAATTTTTCATTGACCCTCCTGTTTTCAGCCCCATGGGTTTTTGCAACATTTGGTGCCTCCAACTTCTGAGCCTTTGTATTTTCTTCAAGGAAGGCTCAGCTCACTTTTCCTATGGTATCCCTTCTGTATATATTTTCAGCTGCATCTATCATTTATATCCGTTACAAGTCCTCTAATTTTTAGCTTCCAAAGAAAGACTGGTTGGCATCTCTAACATGCTGTTATCTCCTACCTCTGTCTCTTTATTCTTTTGGATTTCTATTGTTTTATTCTCTTATCATTATTTTAGTAGTGTTCTGAAGGGGAGCAAATGCAAACGTTTGTGTCACTTCTGCTGTGTTTATCCAGAAGGCAAATATAAAAATTTAAATACAATAATTAAAAAGAAAATTGCAAGTTCTTTGAGGACAGGCCTCACACCCTGGTTGATCCACAGCATCTACCACAGCAAAGGTAAGATAGAAGTTACTTGGTAAGAATTTTATTTATATTGAGAGGAAGGAACCTATATATTAATTATTCACAGAGTGCACTGGTATTTTAGATACTAGACCAAAGAATTTCACACTTACTGTGATAGGGCCTCTTTCTGGAGGCATTTACAGTAAATTTGACCAGATCCTTCTCCCACTCATTCTTCTATTTGTTTTCATTTAGGATAAAAAAAGGACATTTTGTTTAGTCTTTTTCTCCTGCAGACATGTGTTGGGGTGGGAAACGGAAAAGGGGTTCAGTTACCATTACTCACACGGGTTTAAGTGGCCCAGAAACCCATGCATGTGGCCTGCCAAACCACAGCATATAACCCACAGAGCACAATGCTGACTTTTTCCACGTATCCAGTACCAGAAGGATGTATGATAAGTTAAAGATGTTTGGGCTAAACTATTCTAAAGGACAGAAGTGGAAGGAGAAGGTCACATTTTTCAATGATCCGTTGTTTGCCCCTTTCACCATGCATCCTTGGCTTCTTTGGAGTTTGACATTGAGGAACTCAACAGATGGTGGTTTTAAGTTTGCCTAGTTAATTGTACTTTTTCCTACTCACAGCCCTCAGATTTAGATATCAGAGATGACTGAATGCTTCATCTAAATAAACAGACCCAGTTATTGCTGGAGGAGCATATCTGAGTGATGTCTAAGAAGTAGATCCCTTCTCTGTGTGCCAATTTCACAACAAAATCCTTTATATGTGATTCTCTTCTTTGAGTAATTGTCACTGGGGGTTTAGCTTATTTCGAGATGTGGAATTTGTATTATATAATTCTTCACTTAAGAGTCTTTAAACAAAAATCTTTTCAAGAAAATTTATAACAACATTTAATCAAAGGAGCATTCTTATAATTAAAATTCCAAAAAGAATCACAAATTCAGCTGTATCAGATAATTTTCTATGCTTGCAGGTAACGAATTTCTTTTATCCTTACCATAATCTTAAAGGACATGGCAAATGAGTAACCCATCTGCTATTTTACTGAGATTTTACAAAGATCATATTTAGAGGAAGAGTTTTCTTTCATACATTTTTTTTTAATTCCAATGCATTAGGGAAAGAGAAACATCTGGTATTTAACTACCTATTTTTGTGCCAGACACTTTGCTGTTCCTTTATGTAGATTCTCTCATTTAATCTTCACAGCAACCCAGTAGGATAGATATGATTGTGTCTTTCTTACAGATGGCAAAACTAGACCTGGTTTCCTGGTTTCTCAGTTAATATAGTATCTTTCTGAGCTGAAATTATATGAGAGACAACATGGTATGATGATTAAAAGCACAGATTCTAGATCAAGATTGGCTACATTTGAATCCTGACTATACCTTTTCTAAATGACCTTAGGCAACTTGTTTTAATTCTCTGTTTTAGTGTTCTTATAGATAAAATGGAGATGATCATATTAATAATATCACAGGTATATTGTCGAAATTAGTGACGTCAGAACCACAAAGTCCTTAAGAACGGTGTTTTGCAAATAGTAAGCTTTCACTAAGTTAACTATTATTATCATATTGTCTCAACTTCCATAAAAATATTTTTTTACTTAATACTTCTACTACACAAAAAATAAGAAATTTTATAAATAATCGAACCAATAAAAGGACAATTATATTCTAAAGTTTTGCTTTAGACATAGCAATTGAATTTGCCTGGGCATTTAACCAAATTAGAAGTTACAAATATACTTAATCATCCATTCATTTATACATCCCAAAGGACTTCCAATGTCTTCTAAAAATTTCAAATATTTTTATTGGACTTGACACACATATTTTAATATTTGAAGTTAAGAGCTAGTTAGGAAGTATAATTGGCTGCATTATGGGCAGAAAGTACTTTTAGTTATTCCTATTAAGAAGAAAAAAAGGTTAAAGTCTCAAGTATTGGATCTTAGACTTGGGAAGGACCAGGATAGACAAAATACTACAGTGAAGTTAAGCTCATGTTCTTAAATACTTCTTTGCTTAATGTTTGAAAGATTCACAATGTTTTCACATACATATTTCGAGAGGCCTTTTATATTCTTGACATTATTCTGTTCTTTGCTTGAATATTTCTAGTGATGGAGAGCTCATTGATTTGGGGAGGGGACAATTGGGGAAATTAATATTCAAAACTTGCCATATCAACTCAGAGTCTATTGGAGATTTTAAAGAAAATGAATTTTATGAATTCTGCTCTCTCTGTGGATACTAGCTTTCTTGGAATTGATTAAACAGACTATGCATTTACTATCTTCAGATTATTCTTCCAACATGTAGAATGAATCCATCTATAAAGCTCTCATGATCCCATAAATATTTAGTGTATGTTGTTTTAATGCAGTCTTTATGTTTATTAGCATGCAGTCAATGAAACAAGGTAATAGGTGGCATGAAAATTGGGAAAAATAGAAGAAAATAATGTGCTTACATTTACCTATATTTTTCTTATAAGATTAAGTAAATAAGATGTACTCTTACAAATTTTTGTTTAAGGAAAACAAGACAAAGCAAATATACTTCTAAGTTGTCAACTTACTTTCACAAGTATCATTGAGGCCAAATACATAAATAAGTTTGCATTAAACTAAAACTGAAATATTGTTTGTCCAAGCACCATGTTTCCTAGAACAATAGCCTTGAAAAAACCTGAGCCTGAAAAACATCCCCATGCTCTCCTGTAGCCATGCATTCCAGATGCAAATGAGCAACAAGTTCTAGAATTATGCTTTGCCTGGGAGAGTTACAAAGCCTCCAGATAGGTCTACCGAGTCAAGTTTTCTCTTTCACATTGAAAATTAAAAATTTTTATTCGAGCAATTAAATGCTAATTCATTTCATCTAAAGTACACTATGTTTTAAACACTTTGTTATTAACATACATAAACAAACTTTGGTACTATTGACTCAGTCTTTCATAAATTAGGCTTGCAATGTTTCTAAAGGAGAACTTTTCCAACCTGAGGCCCCAAATGAATTCTTCTTAATTATAAAATTCATATATCCAACTGGTCAGAACAATAAGAAGTATACCATGTACAAATTAGAATTCTAGGGCTCGCCTTCCCCCTTTCTTTGTAGTGTATAATTTAAAAAACAGTAGCAATGATATTAATGTGTGTATACATATACATACACACACATACATATTTGTGCGTTAGTATGCCACATTGTTTTAAAACAGAGTGATGGCACTATACAAAATTATATAAGCAAGACAATGTAAAATGGAAATAAAGGAGAAAAGAAAAAGAAAAAATAGACTCAAGGATGAAACAAATACAAGAATTTGTGTCACAAATTTTTATGCCTTTGGTACCAATGGACAAAGGTGTATCAAAGATTTTTAGCAAATAATATAGTAGCCTTATGTCTGCAGTACTTTTACATAAAATTATCTCACTAATAGCACTGTGTGTGCCATGCAGGTGAGGTAATCCACTACTCAAGTATATATTCTAACATTTAGGACATCATAGGATATAAAGCATTAAGTCTCACAAAATATAATGTATGTCATGAACAACCCTCAGACTTTTCTTAAAGAGTGCTATAGAAGTATCATGCCTCAGGAGCCAAATGAAATATATGCAAAAACAATGATTTATTGAACGTCTGCCATATTCTAGACACTTTTTATCTAAACAATTTATTAGTGATGAGATTCTTAGCTGGTTATCAATAGCCTTATTTTGACTATGAGAAAACTAAAGACCAGAGAAATGAAAGAACTTACACAAGGTTCTACAGCTAGTAAGAGTTTAACCAGGGTATATATCCCAGCCTTTGGGCCCAACACCAGTGTTTTTTCCATTATTGTGTAAGTCCTTAAATGGCCAAGTTAATGGCTTGTGTTAGACTTGGGGTCACCATGAAGTACTAGCAATCCAAAATCTAAGTTCAAAAAGGGCTGTAAATTAAATATAAACTCCCTTATAGCTGTTTTTATTATTTAAATACAGTGGGTTTATTCTAAGCTTATGTTATACTTGTATTTAATTTTTGAATCTAATTATTTTAGTAGTTTTAGTGAACATTTTACACATTTTACTTACAATGGTATGAAATAAATGTCTAGAATAATGATAATAACTTAAGTTTAGAGTCCCTTTTAACCCTATATTCCACAAATATATGTTTTTGAATATTATATCAGTTTACACGAATCTCAGTATGACTCTAAAGTATGTTTTGTATATTTTATACAAATTTTCAGATCAAAAAATTAAAGCGATATTTTTTTCTAATTGGTTCAGTGTCCTGATGTTCATTTGCTTGACAACAAAAGAGAACAAGAATTTCCAAAGTAAAGGGTTTATAACTGACATCAAAGTAACTCCAAAACTAAAACAGATACTTTCCCTACCTCAGTAACAAAGCTGACCAAAATATAATAACCTAGCAACAATTTAACAGATATTATTATTGGCAAAATAACTAAAAATACATTAAAGAAGGTTTAGGTTTTGTTGAAAACTTTTTAAAAATTGATGAGCAAAAGAGTTAAAGAAAATAAATAAATCAAAAATGCAAATAAATATACTGAGGCAGATTAAAATAAATACATAAAAAACAGTACAGACTCTTCCAAGGAAAAATAAGAATTGCTATGGAAATAAAAAGATGAAATTCTTGTGGAAAACATAAAAATAAGATGCATTATCAAAGAATCTGTATAATGAAAAGTGGTTGTAGGATCAATTAATTTTTACCTCCAATAACTATAAAATAGATAATTAATATTCTGCTGAAAATTAAACTGTAAGTTTTTGGTTCTGAATTTGATCTACCTTCTCTCACATCCTATATACTCTTCAAATATCACTCCTTATTGAGGAATCATAAAAATTAGGATAAAACATTTCCCTTTTCCATATATATTTATGCACCCATCCTTCACCAAACAAGCAAAACTACATTTGAAAATTAAGTATAATACATAGAACTCTTAGTCATGGAACCTTCTATAAAACTTCTCTTTCTAGTAGAAAAGGACATGTTAGAGTATTTTATTAACACCAACTCTCAGCCTGAGGCAGGCACTCAGAGAAATCATCAAGGGCCAGCACTAAAAAACATTAGAGGTTATCTCAGTCCAAATTCCTCATGGTACAATTGAGGAAACTGGAACCAGAGAAGGTTTAAGTGACTTATTTCAGATTACATAATTACTAAGTGCACAGCCTGAACTTAAACCCATATATCTCAACTTCTGGCCTGGTCTTCTTTCTACTCTGACCTTCTGACTTCTGGTTCAGTGGATGGAGCTCCAGATTACAAATCACAAATACTTTCCAACTTTACTTTGATCAACGGGAATGAAGACTGTAATTCTAGAGAAAAAGTAGACACAACAGTACTCGCAGTCATGTACACCATATTGTTTCCAAGTGCTGCTGTAAGAAATTACCACTAATTTAGAAGCTTAAAACACAAATTTACTATTATATACTTGTGTATGTTAGGAATCCAACAAAGGTTTCATTGGCCTGAAATTAAGGCATGAACAGAGTAGCAATACTTTCTGAAGATTCTCAAGGAGGATCTGTTTTCTTGCCCTTCCCAGCCCAGAGGTTGCCTCCATTTCTTGGTTCATGGTCCCCTTTTTCATTTTCAATGCCTACAATATTGTATCCCTCCAACCATTCTTCCATGGTCACATCTCCCTCTTACTTACTCTGACTACAGCATGGAAAATCTCTGCCTTTAGGAATTCTTGTGATTAGATTAGGTTTATCTGGAGAATCCAAGACAACCTTCCCTGGAGGAAAGAAAAAACTAGACCATCTTCAAGGAAAATTTTAATTTTAAATTAGAAGCCTTGAGACTCTAGCAACTAGATGCCAGTGATTACCATTACTGGTGGAATTTCATGTATAAAATCTGAGCAATGGGGATGACAAGAGAACTCTCCAGCATCCCTCCCACTCAGTCTCCATAAATCCATTCTGGCCAGAGATTATCAGCTTCTAGCTTCTTTACTGGGAGGAAAGTAGTGTAGTCTCTTGCCATAACGGAATACAAGATACTCTGAATGGATTTTTCCAAATTTCAGAGGTGGGGCTCTTATGCTAGGTAATTGAATCATATAGGAACTTCCATTTCTTATTCCAGCCCTTCTCTTCTCTGAGTTGGAAACAGTACAGAGTGGAAAGGAACACTCAAGTTTTGTCGAAAGACCATGTCTTTCAGGTCCTTAATTCAAAATTGAAGGTCCTTAGATCTTCAGTCCAGAAACCTCTAATCCTGAGCCTCCACAATTCCCTGATGTTTATCTTCCTCTCTCTACTCTATAGAATTTACAGAAATAAAATAACTATAGCTAGTTAAAATTCAACAAAATCAGTAGATTCCAAGAATGTTAAAACTCAAGAGGAATCCACAGATGGTGCAATTCAATCCTCTTTCCCTTCCCCCATTTTGCAGATCAACAAACTGTGACCTAGAAGTTTAAAGTTTTTACTAGAGAATACTCTGTCGGTGAGAGTACCAGAGCTTTAACCCAAGTATGGAACCAGGGTTCTTTCAAAAATGTAACGTTTTTATAAGTTCATTCTCCAAATAATGTCTATCTTTGTTTTAATCAAGGTTCTTTTGGCTGTAAGAAACAGAAATTGCTCAAACTAAGTCATGTTGAAAGGATGAGGAGCTCTTGCAGATCTGAGGGATAGCAGGTACTGCCAGGTACCATGGGAATCTGGGAGTAAAGACTCAAAAGCCCTCATGCCTCATTTTGGGGCTGATGGTCCCTCCCCTTTTATCCCCTCTAATGCATTTCTGCATCTGCTTCCTTCACTTACTCAAACTCTAGTCAAGCACATGGTACAATAAGGTCACCAGTTCCAATGCTCTTTCTATAATCTCCTCAGCCCCAACTGTCTGCTTGCTTCCTTCTGTATCTCTTATTTCTAAGTTTTACAAAATGAAATTTGATCAGATAAAATCATCAATGTGTGGTCACAGCTCTTTACTCTAAGAACACACACGATTTAGGTGTTCATTTTTGGTTCAATCAGTGGCCACATCTGAATAAAATCTTTTCTTACTTAGTGGGTGGTGGTTGAGCTATAGGGAAAAAATATTTACTTAGATGCCTGGAACTATTTTTACTTAACACATTTTTCTTTTTTACATATAAAGACCAAGTCTTCTTTAAAAATTAGTTTTTTAATTTGCCCAATTTTACATCGTATGTTGAAAGATTGATTAGGCTCAATTCCCTGAAGTCTAGTAATATCAAAGACTAACAACCAGTGGATTATCTGGTCCTGAGGGCCTGACAAAGATGTGAGAGTGCCCTGAGAAGACTAAACATTTAGTAGCCCTCCAAAATATGAATATATAAATCTCTTTTGAACTCTTGTTTAGTCAGATATAGAGAATCAAATTTTTCTACTAATAAAAACTATATGTTCTCTGCTCATGTTCAAAATAAGGGATTTGTTATATGCATTGACTTCATGTGCTTCTGAGCCCATCAGCATCTTGGAAAGCATATGAAAGGGTTTAACTTGAGATAATAAAATAAGCCAATCATCTTGGGAACTATCCTTATGTCATATATTGTTTGGTTTCAGAATAGCAGCTGACTATGCCTGACAACTTGAGAAGAGGGAAATTCTCTTGTCTCTTGGTGAAGTGGCTTGGAATTGTTCCATGAAATTTGCACAAATTCTTAACAAAGATGGATAGGTACTAGTGGAAAGTTTAAATTTCTGCTGGGGCACTGGCTCTCTCTGCTGGATCAAGACACCTGATATTTCTTTCATCAATTATGTAAGTCAGAGTGGAAACCTGAGTTAACTGGTACCATGTTTCTAATTTACTTTAGTGACTTTTTTGTAACATCTTTGTATCTAGATCTTATTCAGATTACTGATAACATGAGCCTCTGAAATCTCTGAGTTTCCTAACTATAATCAGATTTAAATACTTCCTTACATATTATTTGATAAAAAATGCTAATCTAAGATATGCTTTTCATGAAGGTACTTGTCTATGAAAAAGAGGCTTGGCACTCCAATTCATAAATGTCATCAATTTTAAAAGGATAAGATGAATACTCTTGCACAAGAAAATAGAAACAAATGCCTTAAACTGTTTTTTGTTTTTGCTTTTGTTTTTGTTTTTGTTTTATGGTGACATTGATTACAAAATCTTAAAGCTGGTTTTTGCCTTGCACAGATCTATAAAGAAGCTCGTAAGGACTCCAGACAACAGTCTAACTTCAAGTTCTCAGTCTCATAAAACAACAATTTTAATTAAATACAGAAATATTCCACCAACTTTAATCCTCAATTATTTAAGACCTTTTTTTAAAGAGCATTAAAGTGACATTAATAAAGATGCTGACAAACTCATGACCATGGAGTGCAAAAATTAGTTGTCAATGAAATTGATGGTTACTGTTGCTCTTATAATAAATGAGGTCCTATAACTGGGAAGGTCTGAGCATGCTGTTCAAATTAATCCATAAAATTCTATATTTGCAGTGTATTTCACGCACACCCTGAAAAAAAAAATGTGAATTCAAAAGACAACAAAGATCCATGTGTCTATTGATTGTAAAGAATGCTCACTAACGAATCATTTATAAAGGTCTGGGATGTGCACAATTTAGCTTAAGATTTATAAATTGAGAAACGAAATAGATGCTACTCCACAAACCTGAATGCTCAAATATCTCTCGTCTTGCAACTGCAGAAAAGAAAATACAAGAGCAAATCTATGCACAATGATGACTCTCACAAGACAATTTTCTTTCCTGGATGTCAGAACTGTCTCCTTTGTACATTGTAGCCACTCTTCCCTCTTTTAAATCTGATGAAGAAATGAATGTGATCAGAAGTATAAGAGTTACACAAAGTACTTTATATCACTTTTAATTTTCAAATCAAAACTTTAGAAAAAAATTACCTTAAGTAATTGCAGGAAAAAATTCTTTTTTCTCAAAGTAATACTAACTAGTAAATAAATAGAATTTGCTGTTTTTTTAATAAATATACCCCCCAAAATTATTTCTACTAGAAAAGAAAAAATCTTACTGAAAGGAAATGAATGGGTAAGAAATTCATTCTTCCAACAAACACACATCAAAAGTTGGCATTCTACAATCGTTAGGCAAAACTAAGCATTCCATTAAGAATCAGAGATGCAAGCATTTTTCCAGATAAATGAATTCTATTTCTGGTCTATTACTTTGAAAAGTCTTACAACTTAGTTAAGTAGATGGCAGTGCAGCCACATTATAATCTAACAATCTTAAACCACAACATCCTGGAAAAATCATATCAGTCCTTCTTTCTAACATTTATAATTAATAAAAAATTATGAATTTTCTGTATGTATTTCCAGATCATAACAATATACTACAATAACTTCCCAGGGACTATTTAAAGGTTGTAAAACAATATCTGAATAATAGAGAGAAGGACATACTAAATTTCTAAATGGGAAGACTTATCATCATTAAAATAATAATTTTATCCCAAAATAAAATACAGATTTAAGAAAATTACAACTAGAATCCCAATAGGATTTTATTTGGAATTGATTAGAATAACTATATACTTCATGTGATTAAAATGTGTATGAATGAATAAATGAGTGAAAATTGCCAAGAAATATTTAAAAGAAAAGGAGAGAGTTTGGGAGAAGAGACAATTAGGAAAGCTTGCCCTACTAGATATGAAAACTGACTATAAAATTAATATAACCAAAACAATATTTTATTGACATGAAAATAGCCAAGTAAATAAGTGGAATTAAGTAGAAAGCCCAAAGAAGTCTTAAAATGATAGAGTAGCATTTTAGTTTTTAATGGATGGGTTATTTAATAGTATTGGCACAACTGCCATCCAGCTCGAAAATAAATAAAGTCATGTCTTTTTTATAAATAAATTTCAAATGGAATAAAGATCAAATCATGTGTGTGCATGTGTTTAAGGTTTTAATCTTATTTTGGTAAGAACACTTAGCATGAGATCTTAACAGATTTTTAAGTGTATAATATGATATTGTTATCTACAGATACAATGTTGTATCTCATCTCTAAATCTTATTCATCTTACGTAATTGAAATTTTATAGATGTTGATTAGAACTAGCATTTCCCCTCTTCCCAGCCCCTGATAACCACTATTCTATTCTTTGTGTCTATGAGTTTGACTATTTTAGAGACCTCATATAAGTGGAATCATACAGCATTTGTATATAGTATAATATTAAAAGAAAAACTCTATGTGTCTGGGTCGATTTGTAGATAAATGGAAAAAACATGGAATGATATATACCAAATGGATAGTGTTAATTTCAAAGAGTAAGAAAAGAGGATTTACAGATTAAAAGAGTAAGGAAAAGGCTAATATGTTTGCTACATTATTACTTAGAAATTTTAAAATATAAATATATTCTAAAAGCAATACAGTGTTATTGTTCTCTGATATTTTTTTCATCTAAAATTTCACTTGTTCCTTTGACCTACATATGTCCCAACTGTTGTCATCTGACTTCTCAAACCAGGTCACTAGTGGATAATTTGACCAATCTAATACTTAGTGTGATTCAAAGCATTTTACTTTCTAAAACATTGCCTAAGTATGACCCGACAGAGGTTATCTAATAATGAGTAGTGGTAAAAAAAAATTCAGCCTGATTTTTCTTGTGAGTATTTAATAAGAGAAGAAATGTAATCAAGACCTCTGATATTTTAGCTCTCAGAAACAGTGAAAAACAATCTGATCTGAACTTTCTCTTCATTGCAAAAATGTGGGCCTAGGAGGAAAGTATCTCAAACCAGATCAGTTAGTTACCAAATTATTCTCTAAAAACATATCCATTTATATTCAAATACTCGTGTTACTTTCTTAAAAAATGGTCACAATTTTCAAAACTTTAAGCATTTTGTTATATTAAAAACATCACTAACATTTTTTTGATGGCTTACCTTGTGTCAGACACTGTGCTAACTGTTTCATGTATGTATTTATTATTACAACAATTCCATTTTGTAGATATTATTATACACTCTATTTTACAAATGAAGAAGCTATAGTTAGGAATTTTATGTAACCTATACAAAGGTACACAGCCAAAAATTGGTTTAGCCATTAAGGAGGGCACTTTGCCTCCTTATAAAGTAGTAGAAGTCCCAATTTGAACATGGTCTCCCATGGAATGTCCTTAGGACTGGTGAAACAGATTGGCCAGGGGTTCACTCATAGACAGAATCATAGATGTTCCAAAAGATCCATTCATTTTTAGTGTGGCCATGTTGGTTCAAGAATGATAAGCCATCTATCAGCCAATGAGTTTTGACTTCATTACTTAATCCTATTGCAACAGGGCTGTGATAAATAAATTGGTAAACACTGTAAGAATAGCAACAGTGATATTCCCATAGGACATTTAGAATATGACCTTAGATCTGCATAGCATTGCCATGGTCATTTTGCATCCACTCCCCAGGGGCAAACCAGCAGCAGACACATTTAGAAGTGTTTGCAGTAGTAAGAGATATCATCCCAAGTACCCAGGGGCAAACCAGCAGCAGACACATTTAGAAGTGTTTGCAGTAGTAAGAGATATCATCCCAAGTACCAGAACAACAGAATGGGGAAGAGATGATCAGTACCATGTGGCTCTGAGTAGATGAACATGCAATAAGCCTCTGAGTTAGACAAGAGCTTCCATCAGGTGGGTAAGAGGCAGAGAAATGTTTCATTGTAACAGTTGTATTTACCTTGTTTTTTAAAACAAGCATTACCCTTACTGAAGGTTTCTTAGATATAACCTAGATTTTTCCACACAAAGAACTTTGCAGGACTCTTTCTCATCTTTTAATTCTTCTTGGGAGACAGCCTTTAAGGAGAAAAGTTTATCCTATTTGGATGTGTGGATCAAACATGGCATTAAGTTTTATATACAGCCATGGATAGAGAGAACACCAAAAAGTTACAGAATAGAATCTTGGAGCAACAAGTTTTAACCAGTTAATTGAACAATTAACTTTGCAGATACACAAAAGGCCTAATGGAAATACAAGGTTGACTTCCTAGTGTTTTTATTGCTTACAGGAATTTTCTAATTAATTGATTTCAATTTATGGAAACCAGCCTAAGAAGTAGTATAGCAAGGAATCAGAGAGATAAAGAAAGATTAAAAAGAGACTTGTTGGAATGATTCTTCTGTATCAGCCTGGAAACCAAGGCAAAGATGATATGTGCAAATAAAGAAAATATGAGATTTTAAGAAAGGACTATTTACAGAGATGTGGGTGGGATGTAGAGAAACCACAGGGGGCTCAAGGATAGTCATCTAGTTACCACTCTCATGCCTGAAAGAAAAAGGGAGTCAGTGGCTACCAAGAGATAGCTGTGTGGAGAAGACCATCTTATAGGAGTTGTGACCCTCACCTGAGAGACACAATCAATCAATTGAGAATCCACAAGGAGGGGAACCTCCCCATTGGTCAAATATAACTCATAGCCAGAGAGCAAAGGATACTATTGATGTAATAGTCTCTTTAGTCGCAAAGGTCAGTCAGCCTGCATGCCAAAGAGTAGCATGGAGAATGAGGGAGAGTGACTCTGAAGGGACAAAAGTAAGACACCCAGTACAGCATCTGTCTTAAAACTCAGTGCCTATAGCAGGCTAAGCTAATGATGATTTAAAAACTATGAAAGCACACAATATTTTTTGGCATAATCCATAGAACAGAAACATCTCATTCAGATCACAAACCAAACCGTGCAAACATGCCTTTGGCACTGAGGTCAGAGGACAGGGATTCATTCACTGCTAGGGAATGTATCTTTTCCAAGAACAAAAAGATTATTAATTTTAGTCTTGGCTTCTTCTAATATGTTTGTAAGACCAAAATATACTACAAGTATACATATCTACAGAGTCAGCATAAACCTGTAACCCTATGTCCTAAGCTGCTTTCATTACAGCACCTCACCTAGAGAAGAAATTAACTGGGAAGAAACAGAAAGTAAGAAAGATTAATGTTCTTAAGATTATTCCAGGCTATGTGCACATATTTTAAGCATTACTTGTTCCTAGCAGCTCAAATATGCATTGTTGGCTACATGCATATAAGAGTATTGCGATGGTCTCTACTTGAGCCAATAATCATTCCATGTGTCAAGAAAGGTTCATTTTTCTGTGTATGCTATTGGCAGACTATCAGTACTGTACAAAAGGCCTGGATTTCCTTTCCTCTCATTGGAATATTTCAAGAGTAATCTCAATTGACATCCAGGACTAGTGACTAACATATGGTAAGTTCAGAAGTTAACATAAGAGTGTCATATACATTAATACCTCTATAATGAAAGTATGCTGGAATAACTTTTATATGTCTGTTTGCTAGGGTTTTCAACGTCATAGATTAGATTAGATAGATAGATAGATAGATAGATAGATAGATAGAGAAATAGAGAGATAGAGAGATAGAGAGATGTTAAATAGATGATAGGTACACAGATAGGTAGAAATGAGACAGATAGTTTAACACCTTTCCTACATTTTTTTTAATTTAGAAAAATAAAAAGGCTTATTTCTCTACTAAACAAATTAAACTTTTGCCTCAGAATTTCAGAGAAAAGTTTACACTATATGAAAAAAAAGAAAAAATTCTCTCTGGGTAGTTACTTGGTATGAAAAAAAATTAGAGAAGGATCTACTAAGGAAGTTTCACCAACCACGCCTTCTGCCTAATATGAGATGAGCTCCTGGTCTCTAGAGCCCAGTTTGCAAAGGAGAATAAGCTAATGGAGAACCTCAAGCCCAGATGGTTTTGCTAGTGAAATTCTACCAAACATTTAAGAAAGAAATAGTACCAATTCTGCACGACCTCTTCCAAAAAATGAGTGAAAACTTCTTATTTTATGAAGCTGGCATTGCTTTGATACCAAAATAGACAAAGACTTTTCAAGAAAACTGTGGACCAAAATTATGAACCTAATAAACATAGACCAAAGGTCAGAAAACTACAATCTGTGGGCCGGCCATCTGTAAATAAGTTTATTGGAACACAACTACATCTATTCATTTTGTTTAACAATTGCAGATACAACAGAAAATGTGTAGTCCACAAGTCAACTACAGTGCTTTACAAAGTTTGCCAACTCCTGACATAGATGCAAAATTCCTCAAAAGAACAACAAAGTTGTATTGAGCAATACATGAAGGCATAAAATACAAAGTGACCAAGTCCATGCAGTGGGAGGTGAGATGGGGTGGATGCCAGAGGGGGCATTATGCATAGGAACAGAGGCAGTAGCCCAAGCAGACAAAGAAGTGTCAGTTCAGAGTGAGCTGCAGGGTCCCAAGTAAAATGAGGAGGACATCCATGTTGCAAGTGGCAATGTCAATAAAAGAATAGTTACCTACACAGGGATTGAGACAAAATGTCAACATACTGAAAATAATCTTGCACCAGAAGGCAACTAAAAATTCTAAAAAGACTTTCTAAAAAAATTATTAGGACATCTTAAGGTCTTGAAGGACCTCCCACTGGCCAATTATGGACAATTTGAGCATCAAAATAAATTATAATATTAATGGATTATAATCTATTGAATAAAAATAGGTATCGACGAGTCCATATTTTAAACAAACAAACAAACAAAAAATCTGTTCTTTAGGGTTAGAAAGTCAACTAACTAATAAGTGGAGAAGGAACAGTTAAATTACTAAAAATTATCATTTGGCAGCGATCATGGTAATAATTAATTCAGCCAAAAAAACATCAATATAAATTCAAACTAGAAGATTAATGTGCCGGAGTCAATTGTTAAAATCTTTAGGAACTTTGTGAATCAGTTGTTGAAATTATTAAAATTTAAATTATATAAACGTACAATTCAATAAATTACTTAAACCTCTCCATTTGGCTTAAACTCCTCTCTGAGCCACTGTGGCCCTGAGCATATACTCGTTTGCTTTGGCGCGGACAACTTGCACCACATCGCTGCTGCCCGTCTTCCTGCACAGATACTCTCTTTACCTTGCTCAGGTTCTGACAAGCCATCCTTCCTCCCTTCTTCCTAGGTGGATGTCTACCTCATTTCTTTTTGTGAAAGTAAAACTGTCACTTGCATCTCTAGACTTTTACTTTAAGAGGTCAGCATTGCCAAAGATAAAACTCTTTCCTTCCCAATAATTGTAGCAGATATTTCAGGGCTTATGCTGATTGACTCAATTTAGGTCATACAACCATTCCTCAGCCAATCACTGTGGTAGCAAGGGAGCAGAGAAATGAGATGCAATATGCTGATTGCAGAGGCTGGGGTCAGGTACTGAGCCCTGGAACCAGGGAATTGAGTTAGTTCCCCTGGGACTGCACAAGCCAAGAATGACCTGGAAGCTGATTCTCTGAAGGAAAACTGAGGTGCTAGAACCAGAAGAAAAAAGAATAGTAGCAGGGCAGGGAAGAAAACCTTGCAGGTACTCACATATTTAGGAAGCAATGGAGAGTGGAACCATCAGATAAGAGAGCAGCCATTCAAGTAACAGAACTTGAACCTGCTAATGCACAAGAAATAAGGTAAGAGTTTTAAGAAAAAGAGGAAGGCTAAAAGCATTTTGTGCAGCAAACCTCAAAAGGAATAGTATGAAAAGACAGAAGTCTTTGTAAACAGCAATTATTAATGACCTCATAAGGACCACTTGAATAGTCATGGAGATGCAGGTTATATTCCATGGAATTATGCCTTAAGGTGATGGTGAGGAGATGAAAGCAGCTGGCAAAGACTTATTTTTCAAGACATTTGGCAGTGAAAGACAGGAAAGAGATAAAGTGTATAAAGGCGTGATTTTTTAAGGGGGAACCTTAAATATATTTACAAGCCAACAAGAAGGAACTCATAAGTTGTGCCACATTTGAGAACTGTGAATTTTTATTCAAATAAAGGGGTTAGATAGCTAATTGACTACTATTTGAGCTGTGCCACAAATGATGTTCTAAGAAATTATCCTATGCTATAAACTAAGACTTGTGAATGGCAGGGGGTGTCTTACTTTATGGGTTTACCAAAAAAGGTCGACAGACTGCCTCTGAAAAAACATATTTTAAGTGTGCTCTGTCAAAATAGAAGGTTCAAGATTGATAGATCACACTTGAAAAACCTCAGATTGCAAATCCTCACTATTAAGGAAACAGAAGCAGGCAAAGCAAAACAAAACCTGGCCAAAACTGTGGAAATCCCACAAAGAGACATGTCCAGGTATTGTAGTCTTTACACTGGAACATCATATATTTATAAGATGTCATTCAATTCCCAGGAGGATACTTGCTCAGTTATTTATTCAAAAAATATTTGAGTACCTACTAGGTGTTTTAATAATAACATGTCTCTAATGTGGGTTTCTATTACTGTAAATTAAGAAGCTCTTTTGTTTGACTGTTTTCAGATAACTGCTCTGATTTTTCAGTATAATCTAAAAATATCCATCAGCAGGATAATAATTCAGTTTGGAAACCTTGATGCATTCTCAAATGAAGACATACTGTGCCTGGGGCAGGAACTGAATCTGCTTGTGTTCTCTTTTCTCACTCATTCTTCCTTGAGGGTAAGACTGGTTGCCCATTTGAACAGTGAGCACAGCTGCATGCTCAAGAGAGTCCTAAATCTCCATCTACATAATCCCAATGAAAAAAAAAATGAGAATGAGGAACAAGTGAAGAAAAGTCCCTTAATCACAATGTAATACCTCTTTGGGGATCTGTGAGATTTGAGTTTCCATTTAGTCAGAATTGGCTAGGAATATTCAAATGTGTCGTAAATGCAGCAAAGGGCAAAAACAGATGCATGATGAGGAAGAGCTATTTCTCTCTGGTCTACTGACTCTGTGGAAACAAATACATTGATAGGTAACCTAACAGAAATTTTAGAAAGAGGTTTATTTTTGCTCTTTGAACTCAGCAAAGGAGTCATCTCCCAGGCAAGAAAGGAACATTGAGTAACCTGGTACCATCAGTCCCATTCTCTCTTCGCTGGCTTATGGCTTCCTTTCTGTTTTCCAGCCAGTGACTGAAAGGAAGAATTCCAGAGTGATCGTGAGACCCAGCTGTGCCAGGGAAAATCCTGGATTAAATAAACAGGCACTTCTGATCATGTCACACAAAGTAAAGATATCCTCCCCCTCTCTCCATCACCTTCATTCTCATCTTCAAGATAAATGTCAAGTTTCTCAACTTTACTGCAAGACCATTCTCTACCATCTGGTTCCTGTTTTCGTCTCCAAACCCAGTCTTGTGCCAGTGAGTCACCCCTTCTCCCACCTCATGTTTCTTCATACCTTTTTACAAGTGTTTCCTTTAGCCATCAATGCTTTTCCTCTAGAAAACTAAAATCACTTAGTTATGTTGCAACCTTCTTATCTAAGAAAATAGTAAAATCCCAAAAGTAGTGCCTCTTTGGTACCTCTTGCCACCCATAAAATGAGCCTAAATTTCATCTCAAGTTTTACATTGGGTCTCTTTTAGGAAAGCCTAAACTCTATCATCGGCAATCTACTTTGAATTGATAAATTATTAGAATTCTAATGGAAACAAGAATAACACCAATTAGATTTCTGGTCAAGATGGCAGAGTAGGTAAATGCTGTGCTTGCCTTCTCTCACTACCAGATTAAAATTACAACTAAACAACAGAACAACTATCATTGAGAATTGCCTGAAGTCTAGCTAAACAAAAGTTTTACAGCAAAGGACACACAGAAAAAGCCACCTGCAGACTGACGGGAAGGGTAGAGACCTGAAATGAGCTGGTCCTACACCTATGATTGGTAGTTAAAAATCTAGAGGTGTATCTTGTCTGTGGAGGTCCTTCCAGAGAAGAGAGGGGTTCCAGTCTTATACCAGGCTCCTATACCAGCCATGGGTTCCAGTGCTGAAAAGAGAAGTTCCCACAATTTTTGGCTGAGAAAACCAGTGGAGTTTGTGGCTGCGTGAGACAGTGGGCTTCAGGAGACCCAGGCATTCTTCTGAAAGGGCCTATGAATGGGCTTAGTCACTGAATGGACTTACTTGCTGATAAACTTACTTGCTCTGAGCTCCAGCCTGGGGGCAGCAGCTCAAAAAGCACCAAGGACATATAGGGAGGAACTGAATTATCTGGATTTAGGGTGAAGGCTGGAGGAGCAGCTTTCTCCTAGGCAGAAGTACAGGCAGAATCCATTGTTTCTTTGCTAAGCCCTCCCCAGTTCCTGGCATGCAGACACAGGTACCACCATATTTGAGTCTCCATCAATCTGGCTAACACTATTTGCCCTGCCCTGGTGATTCCCTGAAACCCCACCCCATTCAACTTGTGAGCCCACCCAAGCTGCTCTCAGTGGCTGTCTCATATAAATGCAAAGGTATGGAAAAAGATATTCCATGAAAATGGAAACAAACAAAAAGATGGAGTAGCAATACTTATACAAGACAAACTAGACTTCAAAACAAGGGCTATAACAGGAGAAAAAGAAGGACCCAGTAATCCCACTTCTGAATATTTATTTGAAGAAATCCATGTATTTACAGTAGCATTATTTACAATAGCCAAGATATGGAGGCAACCTGTGAGTCAATGGATAAATAGATAAAGGAGAGGTGGTACATATATACAATGGAATATCACTCAGCCATAAAAAGTAATAAAATCTTGCCATCTGCAACAACATGAACCTGAATGAACCTAGAGGGAATTGTGCTGAGTGAAGTAAGTCAGACAGAGAAAGACAAATGCTACATTATTTCACTTATATGTAGAATCAAAAGAATAAAACAAACAAATAAACAAGCAAAACAGAAACAAACTCATGATGTTGCCAGATTGGGGGGGGGGGGCATGGGGGTGTATGTAAAAAGTGAAGGGATTAAGAAATACAAATTAGTAGTTACAAAATAGTCATGGGAATGTAAAGTATAGCATAAGGAATATAGTCAATAATATTGTAATAACTATGTATGATGTCAGATGGTACTAGATTTATCAGAGAAATCACTTCGTAAGTCATATAAATGTCTAATCACTAAGTTGTAATACTGAAACTAATATAATATTGTATGTCAAATATAATTTAAAAATTAAAAAGTTATTTTTAAAAAATACTACCAATGAAACATCAAAAGACATACTCGACCTCAAATATAAGATGGATACAATTTGATTTTCAGTTAACTGCATATTAGACTATATTATGTATTATATTTGAAGCTTCTATTCCTGACTACTTTTGCTCTTTTATATCTAAAATACTGAAGGACTTATCACTATCAGTGGGTGTCATCAATTTTTTAAATAAAAAATCTATTTGAAAATTATAATTAGAGCTCTCATTTTAAAGGTCTTTGGAAATTTTAATTTAAGTTTGTGAGGCACTGGTTATACATGAAGTTCATTTCAAATCAACTCTCATGACTCCTTCATATCATTTCTATAAAGACTGCTACAGCACCAGAATAACGAGAAATTATTTATAGTTTAAAGTTTAATAAAGCTAGTCTACCATTTTGTGAAAATAAAGAACGACTAAAAGTTTCTTATAATCTATGATAAATATCAAAAGAATAAAACTTTAATAATAATAATAGTTTAATAATATTCATCAAAAGTCAGAGAACTGGTTCACCAATCTCTTTTTTTGAGCTCTTCCCATATACTTTTCTTCTTTTTATCTCTAGATTTTGATAGCTAACACACTAAAAATTAAGCCCTCTGTTGGTTTTCCCAAGGTAATTTGTTGGCTTTTTTGGAAAAGGGGAACCTGAGTTATAGGAACAAGGAAAAAAAGAAGATCAACACAGAATTAAGTACCATGAAGAAAGTATACTTGACAAAAGATGACATACTAATAGAATGAGACATTTAGGTCTTAATGTGCCAAAGCTGATGGATTCAAGCTGCTCTTGAAGTAAGGATTCCTTGGGACTTTAATGTACAGATGATTCTGGCTGGGAAAAACATACCCCAAATAAAATCAAACATCACCGATGAACACTGCAAGAACTTCAAAAAAAGAATCCATATAACATTAGGGTAACAGAGAACGTTCCTTAGCTTTGGAAGCTGAAGGATTCTTACACCTAGAGAAGCTATTCTAATCACAGACATCAATAAGATATTTATTCTCACTTTTAATGAGAATGACTACGTTCATCTCAATTGACTTTTTTTCTTTCTCATGATTACTGAAAACAATGAAGAAAATCAAGTGGTGAGTATCATTCACTTATTTATATTTTGAAAATGTACCAAATTATGTTAGATAACTGTCCTTGAGACTTCTCATAAATGTGTTCCTCTAATATTTATGTGAATGTTGTATTTTTGTGAATCACCATCTTCTGCATTTCTTTGAGATTTTACTTCCAAATTAAATATTTAATAAAAATTCTTCAAAACATCATTGAGATTATTTTCTTATCTTGTACATTTAGTCAATAAGATAACATATTATAGCCATCATTTCTTTTTCTATTGCTGAGCAAAATTTAGCTCTCGGTCTCTCTGAGTCTCTTTCTAAGTTTTTTCTCCTCTCCACCTATTTCATTTGTTTTCCTCTGCTTACTTTCCCTCTATACTCTCTTATTTAGCCCCACATTTGACATTTTAGTAGCTATCCTTCTGAAAAAGTTCTAACAGCATATCAGAGCTCTCCAAGAAAGTGGTACTGTGTAAGCCAAATGAGTAAATTTGGTTTAATTGAACATTTATCTACTTTTTTATTTTGAAAAAGTAAAAGTTGTTTTTAAACCATCCTTTTTTGTGCTTTCTGAGAACTGTGAATGGGAAAAGTAAGTCATAAAAAGAAAGTTTTCATTAGGAGTAGCAAAAATGGCAAGCCTTGTTCTCTAATCCAACCTGCTGCTTTCTCTTTCAGATCTAAGAACTGAATAAGGACACTGACCTAAAAGTGTACCTAGAGCATTCTAAATCTAGAGTCCATCGGGACACTAGGATTTTCAAGCTGCAACTCTCATCACATGTTGTTAATCACTGATGGCAATCCACTGCTATCTCTACAGTACTTCGTGCTCCTTACTTATAGCATTTAGAAAAAAGGAAACAGCTGCCTTCTCTCTCATAAACTCCTTACAATTCCAGTTCTCCCCAATTCCCTGTGCCATTGCATCAGTTCCCTTTTTATCCAGATGAAATCCAGTCTTTCATTATGTATGGCTTGAGACAGAATTTTCTCTTAGTATTCTTCTCTTACAAAAGTAAAATTTCCCCCACAATGCCTGAGATGGTTTCCAATTCAACTTGTTTGTACTTATACCTGTTTCCACTACCTAAAAATGGTGAGGCTTATCATCCAATCCAACCTTTCTCTTTCACTTTCAGCCCTTTATGTCATGTTTGGTTTAGAGTCAGAAGGTAATTTCCTGTCCTTGTTACAGGAGATGAAATAGAGGCTTGTAAAAGATCCAGTTCTAATTTCAATCTAGTTTTTTTTCTTAAATCTTGTCCCCCATGTGTCAGTCAGAGTCACAGAAGAAAATTCTCCCAAAGAGTGTAAGTGATAAGGTTTTAATAAAGAGATGATTTACAAAGGTATGAGCAAGTTAAGAAAAAAGAAACTAAGAATGGTAAAGCATCCAGAAATTACCAGTGGAAACTTGCTAATGGAAAGGCATTACTACCACCAGCACTAAAGAAACTCAGGGAGAAAATGTCAGATGTTATTGTCAGAGCTCAGTGAGAGTTGAGCCGAGGAGAGGAAGACACCCAGCAGGAGATACCGTGTTATAGAAAGAGGCTACTGCCAGAGATGAGACATCAAAAAGAATGTCTCCTCTTCTCTCTGATCTCCAGCTGGTGCTGCTCATTGCCTAAACCCATCCCAATGCCAGCCTGTAGAAGATCCCAAGTAATTTCTTCCTAAAGGATCAGTTTCCAGAGGCCAAGAATAAGACTAGACTTAAGGGTTAGGGTTGGAGGGCAGAAAAAAGGAGAATAACCGGCACACTTCTTTTAGACATAATTGTGAATTAATGAATTATTCCCATTTAAAAGGATCAGCTTAAAACTTAACTTGAAATTTCATCCTTGCGTAATCTTACTTATAAAAGAGCATATGACCTCAAATACTCCTAAAAACTATAAGATTCTTTTGGTTTTCCAAACCAATCATCCAGCATCAGGAAATTCATGTTACTAAGCCTTGTATACTTTCTAAAGTGTTGTATGAGCCTTCCCGGGAGAGTCTACGTAGACCCCATGAGAATGTCTAACGTTCTTTTTCATGAGAGGCTCCATGGAAAAAGCTGACAAGAGGTCTGAATGTGCGATCAATGCAAGACATCCCGACTGGTGACCTAACTCTTTTCCTCGGCGATCACAGTCACTGATTCAAACGCAGCCCTAGCTCCACTGCTCTGAGGACTGAAAGTGCACTTGTATCTCATCAAAGAAAAATATCCTTTTTTACCGATGTCTTTATATCCTATTGGGCTACAGCAATTTTATCAGCACTTTCTACGCCATGTCTCTAATGGTGCTTTAGCATTTGATCTCCTGTATACTTCCACCAACCAAAAGGATTACAAAGCTTCATTGTCTGTAATTTCTGTTACTAACAGCATAAGTATATTGAGCTGGAATCATCAAATAGCCACACACTCCCATCCTTCAAATTCTGAAATAATCTCCTCCCCAGGGAAAATGCTATCTTCAATAATCAGGAATTACTAAACTAGCATCCTTAGGCCACACAGGTAGAGAGCATTCAAGCCGAAGATATAGAGATTATATGTTCATAGTCTAATTTTCTCCTGCAAGTATTGCCAGCATCTCAGACAAAAAGCCCCTTGGCTTTCCATGATTTGGTCTAGACTGGGCCTGTCACACACACATACTGGTACAGCTATTGGCCCCAAGAGTTCTTGTAAAAGTGGGACAGATACTTTTTTGGCCAGTCTGACCCATATAGTAGAAACCTTTACCTGTGGAATTCATATCTATAAAAATGTGAGGACCAAAAGAGAGGTTTATGTTGAACTGTGATCTTAACTAGGCAAGTTTGTGGTTTTTACATTTCTTTTCTCAGCCCTTTATAATTCTATTTTTTTTTTTCTTTTCACAGTATCTAATACCTTCATAGGTTCTTCCCCACTTCCTTAATCAAACCTTTTCCCAAAATTCATTTGCCCTGAAATATAGATCACTGATAACAACTTAAAGTGTTATCAACCCTACACACACACACACACACACACACACACACACACACACACACACACACAATAAGACTTGAATATAAGTGATGTTCTAAGTCAGACATGCAAGGGGCAAGCCAAGCACCTGTGGAGACTGAGGTTGATCTCTAAAAGAAAAAGTTTTGAGAGCAAGTTACCTGAGTTTATTACATTCACTCAGCTCTGCCCTACTTTTCTTTTCCCTCCCAAGAATTCTGGGATCCCTCTGTACCTCAACCATGTCCAGATGCTGACTTCCTTTAAAAAAAAAAAAAAGAATAGAATAGCTTTACCGAGACATAATCCACACATTTAAAGTTAACAGTTCAGTGTTTTTTTTTACTATATTTAGTAATATTAAATTCATATATGGTATAATGTATTTTGGGATATGTTTCCAAAGAAATTGTACAATTACATTATCTTCATCCAGTGACTTATGGTTCCAATTTCTCCACATCCTTGCTGACACTTATCTCTTTTTGATTATAACCATCTTAATGGATGTAAAGTAGTATCCCATCGTGGTTTTGATTTGCATTGCCCTGATGAATAATATTAAGCACTGTTTCCTATGCTTATTGGACTTTTTTATACCTTCTTTGAAGTAATGCCCATTGAAATCAGATGCTCATTTTTTAATTGGGTTATATATCTTTTTATTACTGTCTTTTTATTACTAGCTATCGATACACCCTTATTACATATATGATTTGTAAATATTTTCTCCAATACTATGGGTCGCCTTTTCACTTTCTTGATGGTATCTTTTAAAGCACAAAAGTTTTAAATTTTGATGAACTTTAATATATCTACTTTTTATTTTGTTGCTTGTCTCACATCCAAAAAGTTTTCACCTAAAGCAAGGTAACAGAAATTTACTCCTATATTTATTTCTAATAGGTTCCCAATTTTACCTCTTATATTTAGACCAATGATCTATTTTGAGTTAATTTGTGTATATGGTGCAAGGAGAGACTAAGTTAATCTTTTGCATGTGAATGTCCAGGAGTCCTAGTGTCATTTATTGAAAAGACTATTTTTCCCCCATTGAATTGTCTGAATACCCTTATCAAAAATCAAATCAACATAAATGTAAAGGATTATTTATGAATTCTCTATTTCATTTCATTGTTCTATATGTATATCTTTATGCCTGTACCACACTGTCTTAAGTATTGAAGCTTAGTAGTAAGTTTTGAAATTAGGAAGTTTGGGTCCTCCAACTTTGTATTTTTTTTTCAAGATTGTTTTAGCTATTCTGGCTTCCTCAAACATCCATATAAATTTTAAAAATAGTTTGTCAATTTCTGTAAATAATCCAGATGGAATTTTGATAATGATTGTGTTTAATCTGTAGACCAATCCAAGAAATATTGCCATCTTTACAACGTAAGGCTTTTAAATCTAGAAATGTGAACAGTATCTCTACTTAATTAGAACCTCTATTTTCTCTCAACATTTTTTGTTGTTGTTTTCAGAGTGTAACTATTGTACTTTTTTAAAAAAAATTATTCTTATTTTATTCTTTTTGATGCCATTGTAAATGGAATTTTTCTCAATTTAATTATCTGATTGTTCATTGCTAGTATAGAGAAATTCAATTGATTTGTGTATATTGACCCTGTATCTTGCAAATGCTCATCGCATTTATCAGTTCTCACAAATGAGATGAACAAGTTTTTAGTGGATTCTTGAGATTTTCTATACATAACTTTATATCATCTGCCAATAAATAAATCTTTCATTTCTTTTTCTTGCCTAATTTCTAGGGTAATGTGAGTAGAAACAGCAAGAGTGATTATTCTTTATCTTTTCCTGATCTTAAAGAAAAAGCACTCAGTCTACCACCATTAAGTTTGATTTTTGCTGTCAGTTTTTTTTTGTAGATTTCTTTATCAAGTTGAGGAAATTAGCTTCTATTTCAAGTTTGTCAACTATTTTTATCCTGAAGTAGCATTGGGTTTTGTTAAATGTTTTTTTTTCTGAGTATATGGAAGTGACTGTGTGGTTTTTGGTTCTTTGTTTTATTGATGTGGTATATTACATTAATTGATTTTCAACTGGTAAACAATCCCTATATTTCTGAGATAAATCCCGTTTGGTCATAATGTGTATCATTCTTTTTATATGCTACTGAATTTGGTTTGATAGCATTTTGTTTCTACATTTACAAAAAATATTGGTCTATAGTGTTTTGTTTTTCTTCTCATGTCTTTTAATCTAAAGTGCGTCTCATATAGACAGTCTATAGCTCTATTATTCATATGTATATATACATATATATATATTCCCTTTTTCCTCATATATATAAAACAAAAAGACAGTTCATTGCTATAAATTATTACTTTATATAATTTTATGTCTCTTAAAGAAACTGAGGGAAGACAGAAGAGCAATTATGTATTCATGGAATAATTTATATAAACCTTTTTTGGTTCTCCTTATTTGTTCTTCTGGATTCAAGTTAAAATTTGATGTAATTTACTTACTCAAATACAGCTTAGCTCCACCTACAAACTTTATTATTGTTAAATATATTATATTTCTATATGTTATAGACCCAACAATACAATGTATACATATTGTATTATACAGTTGTTTTTCAAATCAGTTAAAATAAAAAAGGAGTATGCATTTCTTCTCATTTGTACTCTCTTTTATAATTACATAATTATAATTTATAATTATAAATTAAATTTTTTGTACTTTTATGTTTACAAAATTATAATTTATAGTTATATAATTACATTTATAATTATATAATTATTGACTATATTTATAATTATATAATTACTGTTACTACTTTTTTTATTTTTTCATGAGGATTTGATTTACTGTCTGGGAATACTTTTTTAACCCTGAAGAACTTCTTTTAGCATTGATAGATCTGCTAGCCATGAATTCTTTCAGTTTTTGTTTATCTTGAAATGTTTTTTATTTCACCATTATATTTAAAAAATAGTTTTGTATGTTTAAGATTCTTGTTTAACAGAATATTTTTTTCTTTCAGTATTTGAATATGTCATTCTACGACCATCTGGATGTCATTGTTTCTGATGAGAAATCTTCAGTTAATCTTATTGGGGTCCCTTGTACATGATGAGTCATGTTATCTAGCTGCTTTCAAAGTTTTATTTTTGTCTTTGGCTTTCAACATTTGACAACAGTATGTTTTGGTGTTAATCTCTTTGCATTTATACTACTTGGAGTTTGTTGAATTTCTTGAGTGCATTAATGCTTTTCATTAAATTCGGGAAGTTTTAGTCATTATTATTTCAAATATTTGTTTCTACTCCTTTCTCTCTTTCCTCTCCTGAGTATACTAAATATTTAGTATACTAAATGTTGTTCCATATTTCTCTGAAGTTCTGTTCATTTTATTGAATGTTTTCCTGTTTTTTGGATTGAGTAATTGTTATTAATCTATTTTCAAGTTCACTAATTCTTTCTACTGCCAATTTAAACCTATTGTCAAGTCCCTCTAATAATATTTTTATTTCACTTATTACACTTTTCAGCTCCTGAATTTTCATTTGGTCATCTTTAATAAATTTTATTTCTTTATTGATATTCTTTATTTGAAGAGATGTTATCATATCTTCCTTGAGTTTATGTATGGTTTCCTTTAGTTCTTTGAACATATTTATAATGATTATTTTGAAATTTTTGTTAATTCTGATTCTCACATGCATCTGGACCTCTCACAACCAGTTTCCTTTGCTTGCTTTTTCCTGTGTATGGGTCACATTTTCCTGTTTCTTTTCATGTCTTGTTGAAAATTGTACTTTTCAGCTAATATATTGTAGTACTTCCAGATCTTGATTTTCTCTTCTCCCCAAGATTTCTTCTTGTTACTGTTATTTGTTTAGTGACTTAACTAGACTATTTTAATGATATCTATTTCTTCTCAAAGAGAGTACACAGTCACTGTAAGATGACAATTGTTTTATTAGACCTTTTTACCACTTTTTTCCCACTGATCTCTGTTAACCTGTCAGCCTCTGTTGGTACCACACCAGCTATTAGGCTCCACTACTAATTGCCAGCTAATTACTCTATTGTTTCTGTTAATGTCCTGGAGCATAAATTGCTTTGCAGTCTAATTTAATAAAATTCTGACCTCATTGCACAGGTGTTTATGAGACCAGTCTTTCAAGTTTGTTCTGACCTCAGGAGAGCTTTATTTAGCTGTCTCTTTCCCTAGTTCTCTCTGGCAAATTAGCTGGCCTAGGATTTAGCTTGTTGCTCTAATAGAGCTACAAGTCTCTTAAATTGCATGCCACCAAAATCTTCATTCTCTCAAAAAGCATCCCTAGGCTCTAGCATCCCTATGCTCTGCTTTCCTCTAAAGTAAATTCTTAATGGAGAACTTAGGAGCTCTCTCTTTCTGTAGCCTGTCTCTATTTCATCACTCCCCCGACCCCCTTCCTCCCCCCACACACACACAAAATCCGACAAAATCTCTGAGCCACTGCTCTGGGGCGTGGGGCAGAAACAGCCCATGAATCTTAGAATGAAATCTTTGCTGAGGTCCTGAATGTGGTGACAGCCTCTAGTATTCATGGCTTGCCTCTTTTGGAATGCAACCTCCACCCTACAAGAGAGATGGGATAAAGGCAATTAGCGTCCCAGTGTTCACAGCATGCTGCGCCTGGGGTAGGGTCTTCACTTTACCAATGGGTTCTTGGGGGAGAAAGGGACACTTTTACCTCTCAGCCTCATTTGCTTGAGATTTAGCTTCTGAAACATGAACCCAGAAGGGATGAAAAATTCTGGTTGCCTAATCTTCCCAGGGAAATACCATAGTTCTTGACTGGGAGTGTGTGTGTGTGTGTGTGTGTGTGTGTGTGTGTGTGTGTGTGTGTGTGAGATGCTATCAGGCTCAGCTGTGGGAGGCTGAGAGGGGAAGTGAAGGTATCACAAATTCTTGCTAGTCTCACCAAAATATAGTAAATTTTTTTTAAATAAGTGTTTTTTTACTTGCTATATGCCCTTAGGACAGTTTTTGAAATTTTCAAATGATTTGCTTTTTAAATAATTTTCACTGGTTGTGGTGATTTCACTGGAAAGAAGATCCACAGAGCTCCTCACACCACATTTAAGATGTGGATCTCTCCTCTGCTCCATTTTTACGTGGGGCAGAAGATCCTCCCCTCTATTCAACAGGAGTTATAAGAGAAGCACCAAATGCTGGAATTTTAGTCTGATGGGAGCAGGTTTGAAGGTGAGTATTAGAGGTACTTTCTTAGATCCCCAGAAATTAACCAGCTCCAGCATAGAAGAAAGTCTAAAGAGAAGTTTTCTACCTCTTCAAGATGGATCTAGCACCAAGGGTCTCAGTTTCCAGGAGAGTGAGGTCTGTGATTTTCGAAAAAGTGTTCTCATTATTCGTTAAGCTTTCAGATTGAGTTCCTTCCTGAGATTTTATTAGGGTATCGCAGAAGCTGAAAGAGAAAGAAATGAAGGAAAAAAAAAACTGGAGGAAAGAGAGTAAATAAGTAAGCAGAAGAAAAACCAAGGGTTTCTGTTTTGCTGGAGTTTAGTAAATATGATTGACTGGTAAACTGTTTTATGAAGATAGAACTGGTAAAAGTTAAAAACTGTAAAAACTCGTTATAATCTAGATCCTACCAGGTTTACTTCCTGGCTGTCCCAGAGACTGCCACTTGCCTTTGCTGATCCCATGTCGACCTGTCCCCTCATCCTTCCTTACAACAACATAAGTGCATTCTTCATTTTTTATCAGTATTATCAGATTCCTGGTACATCTGTATCTCCTGCTTATGCTTATCTGCTTTATTTTCAGAGAGTTTAAATCTCACTAATGAATAAATTTTTGTTTTTTACAACAAACATGTTATCATGGCTTAAAAAAAACTGATAGCAATAGTCTAGGTTAAATTAATAAATATAAACTCATGTTCTCCTTACTATTACTTAATATGAATTTAGCTTATAGGTCTATAGAGAATAGTGATAAACGGAGGATTTTACCATAATGATTCAGAGCTTTGTTTCTGAGAGGCTCCTGAATTCCAATTCCAATTTTTTTTATTATCTAGCTCTGCTGTCTATGAGTAAATTGTTTCATTCTTTCAAACTTTTGTTCCCATGCCTATTATATAACATACTGTATACAGCAATAGATGTACAATAATTGCTAAAACTGTTTTTGAGCATTTACTATGTTCTAAGTTCTTTCCATGTATTAACTAATTTAATACATATCATATGTTTGGCATTAAAGCAACACATGATAAAGCAGTTAATAAATGTTTGCTATTATCAATAACTTTAATAAATCAACTTAAATGTTAACCACCCATTAAGAAACAGAAACAAAATGAGTCTTTCACTTTCCATCACAATTGAAACAACCTTAGCTTTTATATAATATAGTCTTTGTAGCTATTTGTTTTCAAGTATGTTGTGGGACAAAAGAGAATTGAATTAGTAACATCTTTGACAGTGATAAAAAGGAAGGCTTTCTCTCTCTCTCTCTGTCTCTCTCTCTCTCATTTATTTATTTATTTTTGCCTTAACAGTTATAATCTTCTCCAAGAAGATTTCCTCTTACTAAATTCCACACTGCCTCCACCCATACTTCCAACTTTTTTCCCATATTTTTCATGACTCTTCTCATATTATCATACTCAATATTTTTTGAATTTTTATGAGAGTTTATTTGAGCAAAACTGACAACATATGCTAGGGAGCAAGGTCTCAAATGCTCCAGAGAATAACAGTTTTGCAGCTTTCCTTATGCATTTGAATTAAAGAGGAAATTTAAAGATTACATAGAGGTGGGAGAAGCAAGGCAGGGGATCGGAATCACAAGATAGTGAATAAGATTTTGTGCTCTCTTGGGGGTAGTTGCAAAGGTATTTAACTAAGATAAACAGAAATGATGGAAAGGGCTTGCTCAGGGCAAAGATAAACCTTTTACTAAAAAGTTATATGCATGGGACATGACTACCCACCATGACCTTCCCAGTTAGGAATTGATAATCAGATCACCCTATGAGGTTATTTTCCATAGAATCCTCTTTTTTGTTCACAATTCCCCTTTTTGGTCAAAGAATGTATTGATGACTAATCTTTTGATTGGATAATGTATCACACTCAATTTTAATGATTTCTTTAATAAGACTTCACTAAAGAATTAGTATGTAAATGCCCAGCCATCTTAAGTGTATTAGTAGCCAAAGATTTAATGAGAAGTTAGACCAAATTTTTTAGGAAGTTTCTCTCTATTTGCAAGTCCTGGTAACAGACTTTGGATTTCACATGGAAAATAGTCATGGCTGCCTACCCTCAAGAATCAAAACCCCAAACTAAATTCATTTGAAGCTCATATGTCCCAGAACAGCTGAGTGCCCACTCACCCAGGCACATGCTATGTATGATATATCAAAGGGTGTTATGACTCTTGATTGACAAGTGTTATTTTTTTAACCAATTTTGAAAGAGTGGAATGTTTTCAGTGATTGAGGAAGTGGCCAAGAGGCATTAATTTTATTCATAAATAGATTAGTAAGCTCTAAATTTGCCAAAGTGATTGTCTAGATATATATTTTTTTCATCTGAAGATCAGTACACATACACATTGGATATGCCAGAAGTCCAAGAAATAATTCAGTCAACAATTCACTTAATGGCTAGCCCAATTTAAGAAGCTTTCAAAATACCTAAGATGAAGCCATAACAAACAATTGAACTGCATCCAGTTTGGATAGTAAATATAATTAATACCTTGGTACCATTATATGAATTGATAGGTCTTATAAGCTATTTCTGCTAGTTACAATACCTATCACTTTCTGAGCACATGCCTTTATTACCATGATGGCATCTAATCTTTTCATCAATTCAATTCTATTAGAGTGGACAGAGATAATTGAGCAAAATAGATGATTAACTGGAGGACTGAGGAGGAATTTCCAATCAGCCACAATTTAGACATAGTATAAATACTGTTTCTGGAAATAGTTACTTTTTTTCTAGTATGTTCTCGCTTTCTAACAGTTTGGTATATACCAATCATTATAATGAATGACAGAACATGAAAATAATCCCAGGATTAAATATAGAAAAAAAACAATCCTAGCTTTTTAGGGACTTCCACAAAATTAAAAATCAATATCTGTATTGTTTGTACATGTATTATCTCAAATACAACAATGCGACAGAGGTCTTATACTCATTTCATACATTAAAGAAGTAAACTCGAGGAAATTGAGTTACTTTCCCAAAGCAGCAGTAGGGAGCAGAGCGCAGACTCACATCCAAGTCTTTCTGTTCCAGAGGCTTTCTTTCTCACTACTGCACTGCCAATCCCCAGCAGGATGCTTTTCCTTAGTATTTTATTCTTAAAATATAACCCTTGGCTCCACAACCTAAGAACGCAATGTTATTTAAGAAAGGCATAATTTCAATACCTTTAAAAATTGTGGAATGATCCTCATTAACAAATTCCAATAGAGTTTTAAAATGTATATGTTCCTAGAATTTTTCTCTTTCATACATCCTTTCTATTTTCCTCCTTCTCATTCTTCCATCTAGTTAAACCAAAGCAAAGAACATCAAATTCCTAGGAGGTAAAATCCTTACTTACTAAAGTCTTGTATAAGAATCTTTAGCATGACCCCCAAGAAACATTGAAAAATCCAGTCACCACTTTACTGGAGCTACTAGATGGCAAGAGTGAGGAGAAAGAACATTTACTTAGCAACCAGTATGCTCAACATGTCTACATAATTATCTTCTCTCTATTGGTAAGAACAAAAAGATAAGAACTGTAAGCTATTAAAATGTGAAAGGAGAAACAGAGTTAAAATTTGAAATGATGGAATGGAAACTGAAGACAAAGGAGGAAAGGATCAGCTGCAAAGTGAACTGAAACAACCTTTTCATGAGCTGAAAGAACTCCTGGGGAAGTCTCTAATGCCTTTGCATAGGACTTTTACTTTTGAATTAATTTTTTTAAATGTTCAAAAATATAAAAAATGTTGGCATTAATCTTTCCACAATTCTAGAGGAAGGTGTGAAGCTCAAGTTTTGAGAACTTTGGAATCAGAGAGGTTAAGAAACTTTTTTAGATCACAATTAGGAAGCACCTGCACCATGGTCCAAACTCAGGTCTATCTGAGAGCAAGGTTTGCACTCTTCACTACAGCTAAGACAAGATTGTGCCTGCATTACCAAAGAGAAGCAGTAAGGACAGCACAGTATAGGAGAAAGGCACAGATTGGAAACCTCCTCTCTTTTCTAACTGTATGAACTTTGGCAATAGTTTAACTTTTTGTAACTTTTTTCTCATCTATACAATGGAGATAGTAATACTTGCAAGAAAGCCTAAGTGGAGACACTTAGTACCATACCAGGCACAAAATAGCTTACATGTCTGTAAAATACCCATAGAAAATATTTTACAACTTTATTAGAAGTTCTTTTAATATCTAACTAAATACGTCCTCACACCAATTACATTTTGCATTCTGTTCTGAAATTAATATTGTTAATTGAGAAACTATGAAAAGAAAGGTTGAGGAAAAACAAAGTGCATATTGTAAGAAAATCTAGTGGATGTGGAAGTGTATGTGGAAGGAAAAAAAATGTGTAAATTATTGTTAGTTGAGCTCCACACAAATTAATTGAACTTAAACACCATGTTCCAGTGGAGTTAGCTTTGAGGGATCCAAGCAGTAGACATTTAAAGTGATAAATATCTCACATCTGCTTTGATTTAGCAGCCCTAAAAAAAGTTCTGATTGAAGCTATTTCCCATTTGACATGCTTGGTTTATCCTATTTGCGGTAACTGTAGCTACAATCAAAAGCTCCAACAATTGACAACAGTTCTCACCAGTCCTCATAAATTTATAACAAACTCAATTTTATAACAAAAGAACTCAATTTTATAGCAAAACTCCATTGTCTAGCTATCCTGTCAGGATAGACTCTCGGAGGAGTGGCTAGGACAAGGTTTTTTAATAAAAGAAAAGAAAATAGCCTTTCTTTGTGGCATTTCCTGAACACCCGAGGTTTGTTTTATTAGTAACCCAATGAGACTTTGGAACAACCTCTGTATCTTACTTTCCAGTAACGAACCTTAGAGAACATGAAATGTTTTCTGAAGTTTAGCCAATCATCTACTTTTCGTTGCTTACAATGCCTTGAATTCACGAATATATAGTTGTGCTGCTTCAAAAACCCTGGAGTGCCCAGGGTGAAATTTGAAAGTGACCTTGTACATGGAGGGCAAGGAGAGACCTAAGAAAGAGGTAAACCACTTCAGATTGAGATGTAGCAGGTTTAACAAGCAAGTGAACTTACTTATGAGGCTTGCACAGCTGCACAACAGTAAATCTCTGTACCTGCCCTCTAGAATCTTAGAAGTTTATATAGAGACATTACCTGGATTTAGTCATGTACTCAGCCCGAACGGTCTGAACAACCCTTACTCTCTCAAAGCTGTGTTCTTGAAACAGCTCCCAGTGTGAGAATGGTGGACAGAAAGTACATTCCAAGGGCAGGGTAGGGTGCGAGGAGCCTCCAGTTGCCCAGGTCCAGCTTGCAGGTCAGTTGGTGGTCAGGATCTCTTGATGACCTCCTACAACATTCTATGCCTGGTGACTCGCTTTTACAATATTTGCCCCTCTTTTTTGCAATGTGCCCTGAGAGGCCAACAAGGGATTTCGCTAGCACAGAGTGGCTCATTTGGAGCTGTATGTCTGCACTGGAGGTGGATGCCACCGCAACAATATGGGCACATACAAGAGAAAACACAGATAAAGATAATAATTCCTAAAATAAGTAACAATTTTTCCACCAAGAGCCCCATGATCCAAACCATTGAATGGTTAAGTCCCCTAGGCTGGGGGTCAGCTCACTTAGGGTGTTCACTTGTGTCCTCATATGATTTAATAAAGATGACATACTAGACAGTTTGTTGGGATATGAGACAGGTGCCTCCTTGGGAGGCGATAATAATGTCCGAGGCCATCTTACTCTAGAGGACAGGTTTTCTCGTTAGAGACATTTCAGTGTTTCATAAAGACAGACTTTGTCAGCTATTATTTAAAACTTATTGGGTGAATGTAGTAAGGGTTTTCCTATTTTCTAGAACATCCTCCAGGCCAATGAAGAAAGGGGACAAAGACATTGGCCAAATGATTGTACCAGTGGAAAACAACATGCTTATCTCATGGCTGGACACCATGGGAACAATAGAAGCCTAACCTACAAAAAACATATTTAGTGGAAACTTGTATGAAAAGGTCTTCCTTATCTATCAGGCTTATACTTGTGGCCTGATCCTCAGGTGTTAATGTGGCTGCAGCTTTAGGAATTTGATTTGGTGGTACACACCATCCATGTTGGTGGGGGAGGCAGTTACTGTAAGGTATGAGGAGATAGCCTGGGGGCAGGGTATGCTAACCTGAGTTCCCACCTTTTCCCTTCTCAATGGGACTTGTTCTGTTTTAGTCATAGCACATTTTAGAAGATTCAGTTTGCAGCAGGATGACCAGATCCCAGTGGAGATTCAGTAATGCCTCCCTTACCCAAGGGTGCAAAGTAACTCACCCATTCCAGTGGGATGAACCATTGCAAATTACAGAAGGCAATGCCTTTGCAAGGTGTGAATGACATGGTGTTCTCAGTGGCATAGCACATCGACCCACAATGAGAACTGGGGTAATGGCTATTTCCCAAGATATTTATATTTTTTTGGTATTAGGTATCTCATCAGGAGTCCCCAGTCTGGAATATGGGATAACAGTTCCTATTGGTTGATCATTTAAGTGTATTAAAGCCTGGGATAGTATTTAAGTCCACTCAGCCAAGGTGATTTTCCCTTAGCAATTTAATCTGCTGCATTAATATTCCAGTCTTCCTTTCTGCCAACCCTGCTGCTTGTGGGTTATAGAGGAGATGGAACCTCCATTTCATGTTGTACATTGTGACCTCTGAAATATGACCCCCCCCACCACCAATCACTGTCTATTCAATGAGGGTATCTATACATGACACTCAGTTTCTCTAACCTCCTAATGGTAGCAGCCTGCTTTGCTTGTGACAGAGGAAAACTTGGAGTAGGCCAGGTGCAGTGTCCACACAAACCAAGGCACATTTAGATCCCTACTCAAAAAGAGGGGCTAGTATAATCAATTTACCAGTCCCTCACTTGTGGGTAACTTCAGTAGATGGCCCCAGACTCCTTTGGCAGTTGCCTTGTGTATCGTTTAGAACACACAGGACATGCTGTTACTGCATTAATTAAATCACTGTATTCTAAGGGCTATCTGCATCCTTAATAATATGCCATTCCATCCAGGCACAAGGGTGGCCATTCTTTCCATGCACCCAATCTGTTGTATCTACGCCCTGCCCTCTGGCCTTATAGATTCGGTTGCTAGGGCTCGTACCTGAGCGAGGGCATCAGCTTTCTGATTACCAGGGGGTGTCAGTACCTAAGAGCTAAATGTGGAAGGCAGTGAGGACTGCCTACAGCTCTTCCAGCCAGCTAAACCAAAATGTCTTTTCCCATATTTTGATTTTACAAGAGCTTATTCATGATCATCCATTTCTTGGTTTCTCATTTTCCAAGCCATAGGGTTCATTCCTTTAGAACAGCCTGACTGTCGATGCAAAGAGTTAACATCCAGGGCTCATGAGTCGAACATCTCTTGAGTTTAACACTCTGACTACTGCAATCTATTCCTGTTTTCATCCAGATGGTGTTAGTGTTGGGATGAATAGCAACTGCAGTCCATGTGGATGGGTTGCCCCAGCTAGACCCATCTGTATAGCAGACATCAGTGGGAATTTTCCCCATTCCCTCTCTACAGGGGCACTATGAGAATAGAAATGGGGACATCTGGATAATCTACATACTCTAAGGACCAAGTAGTACATGCATTTCTAGAAACAATGGGCTGGTAGACAGGGTGCTCCTCTTCTACCAACAGGCACACCACATGACCAAAGTGGGAGTTTGAGCCATGACGAAGGTGGGTCGATGGAACTACTCTTACCTACCCCTTGACAGTAAGAGAAATTCTAACTATGATATACTATTCCTTTGTGAGAGATTCTACCTGTGTACACTGCTAGGAATTGTTGCCTCATGGGAGTATTTCGGGTTTTTGCTCCCTTTTAGAGCTTGGATCAAAATCCTAGGGGTACATTCTCTTACTGTTTCTCTGCCACAGTGCTCAACCCATACCTTCCAGAGTCACATCTAACTCATATGGTAACTCTGCTTGAGAGATGTCCAAAGTTTTAACCCACTTCACTAGTATTTTTGCCTTCTCAAAAGCGGCTTGATGATCAGCCTAACATTATAAATGTCTTGTCCCATGACTGGGCTCAGCATGGTAATCAGCATCCCATACCAGGTACTAGGGGTGAACTGAATTATTTTGGCTTTTATTTCTTCAGTAAATGTGGCCTTATCAGGGTCTTCAAAGATAGGAACATAGATGGACTGTCTCATTCCTAACTCCTTACAAATCTACCTCCTCTGTAGATTTCTAGCTTCCCATATGCCCAGGTCCCCATTCATTGGGCCAACCCTTCCTACAGGCTAGAATAATCTAATTTATAAGATAACAAGTATTTTGGAACCATCCCTCCACCCAGTGTCTTGCAGGTGCTGCCAGAGCATAGGGCATATGGTGATACTGCTCATTTTCTTTGCTTCTTCACTGGTCAGAGAAATGCCATCACCCCCATATATCATAGTTGTACTAACCATACCTAGACATTCCCCTTGGCCTTTTGCTTGAACTTGGCAGCTATATCAATAAGCTCAGTGGATGTATATTGTCTCATCATGGACATTTCTTGATTTTCGTTCTGCCCCACCAGCTGGAATTGTCATTGCTGTGCTTTTGCTTTTCTTTGTATTAGGTTCTGAAGGCTCAGGGAGTTTCATCCATTTTATTGTCAATCACCACAACATCCTCCTCTTTGTTCTCCTCAGTTTCCCAAGGATTCCATGTCTTAATATCCCAATCATGTTTTATAACAGCACCTGGACCTTAATCCATGGCACCTTGCACCCTCCTAGCTTTGCAAAATGGCACAATAAGGTCTCCAACTTATTCTCCTGCTCGCCTACCTTGTCTTCCAGCCTGAAGCTAGAAGAGTAGTAAACAACCACACATCCTTTTATAACCTCGACCCTTCTTCCAACTTTCTAACTTGAGCTTCAGCCTCTAATTGGGCGTTGGTAGCCAGCCGAACTGCCCACAGTAGAGGCCAGCCCACTGCGGCAGCCATTCCTGTCTCTTCTTCACCGCAACGTGCTATGCACAATTTCCCAAACGAGTATGTCAAAACCAGCTTGCATTTTCCAGGCATCTTATATTCACACAGCAGTCTACAAGCATTTAACTTATGGGCCCTCTTCCCCTTGTTGAGGTTGAAGAACACTGTGGGATATCCCACGTGAATGCCTCTTTTCCAAGACCCATTTCTTCAGTTTCCTAACTGTCTCACCAATTGTTGGTTTGAAATCTCAAGCACTTCCTGGGTAAAATCTAAAACTGGTCTCCATACACAGAGGGCAAAGAGAGACCAAAGAAAGCTGCAGACCACTCCAAGTTGGTACATGGCAAGTTTAGTAAACAAGTGAACTTACTGAAAGGTTGGTCTTGGACCCCTGAAAGACAAGATCTCCTCACCTACTTGCCAGGATCTTAAAAGGTTTGTTGAAACCTTAACTGGATTCAGTCACATATATTGTCCAGATGGTCTCAATAACCTCTTACTATCTCAAGGCTGTGTCCTTGAAACAGCTCTTCGTGTGGGAATAGTGGGCAGAATGTAGATTCTAAGGATGGGGTGGAGGCCTCCAATTGCCTAGGTTCAGCTTGTGGGTCAACCAGCAGTCACATACTCTTGATGATCCTTCTCCAAAAGTAGGATAGTACCATGAAAAGAAGCACAAGTGTATAACAGCCCAGAATAAGAAATAATCAATCCTTCCTGTCTTTGGTGTTTCTCAGAAAGGGTAATAAGTCCCAGTGGCATTTCTCCTTCCCCAGCTCTGCTACAAAGTGGACATGAAGTTTGATAGGAGGCAACAATGAAAGAGCGTGTTTGTAGGAACAGACTTTCTTCTTTCATTTGGCTCAAAAAGAATGCCTGTGATCCAATGAGCATTTAGAAAGTAGCCAGATTTGAGCCATCTTACTGGAATCCTTCCTAAGAAGACTTTAGGTCAGGAGAGAAGACTAGAGTAGCAAATAGTAGTCCATAGGGGCAAAAGCTCAATGAGAGTTCGGAGAAGTTATTTTGGAAATAACCAGGTTGTGATCAGGGCCTCTGCAGGCTTCCCTAAGAAACATACATAAGCACCCAGCAAGAGGAGCAGCATTTGGGTATATGCCATTCAGTAAGCACTGACATTCAAGAGAGGATTCTAGCGGCACATGTTAAGTGGAGAAAACCTTCACCTCCTTTTTCTCTAGTCCTCTTTCTCTACCTGATTCTGAAAAGCTGGAGTGAGACAGCTGATATACCACCTGTGCAGTACAGATCCCTGAGTCTAAGTTCTGACTTTTAAGGCATAAAGAAAAATAAGTACAAAATTAAATTTGAGATTAAAATTTTCAAGTGGATTAAATTGCACTGGACTTGACTGAAATAGTCATGCTTCAAAAAATCTAAAAGCAATGGGATTTGTCTGAGGCATGTTAAGAGATAGAAAAAAGAATATTCAACTTTAGGTAGTGAATAATGAAGGAAAAGAATATTCAACTTTAGGCAGTGAATATTTAACTAAGCAGTGAATAATGAAGAATAAAACTAGTTTTGCACTCCTTGACATTAAGGATATTCAATAAACTGGTGTTTTACCAAGAAGTGGAATTCAAGCTGGACAAGGAAAAAAGGGAAGACAAGGAAGAGCTGATGGAGGAGAAGAGCAAGGAAGGTTCACTGCAGTGAGTGTCATAATGAAGCCGAAAAGAGTTGCAGTGGAGGTACTCGAGTAGGTTAGCTAGAAACCCAAGAAGAGTAGAGGGTCTAAATTAGTGATTTCAAAGTAGTAAAGTTAGATACAAGTCCAAGGTAAGACCTTGGAGAGACTGAGTAGCTGAAGTTGAGTAAAAGAAAAAGTCTTTGATAATAAGATTGTTCAAATAACTGGGACAATGTTAGATTTGTTATCCAATATGGATGGTTAAGATATGCAGATGTAGCAGATGTCAGGGTGGATAACAGTACTAAAGCTTCTACTGAATGGGGCAAAGTGACCATGAGGTAAATAGATGATAGTGCTGAAGAGTTGGGTAGGAACCTAAACAACAAAGGCTTTTTGTAGAAGGAAGTATTGTTGGTCTGGAAATGGTGCTGAGAGGTGAGGAGGACATGTTCCTACCCACCACATCTAGTGGGCATAAACAGTCTCTGCACTGTCTTCAGGGACATGCCAAGAGTTGCTGGGGTTGTTCACTTAAAAGGCTAAAGATGTCAGGAAGTTCGTTGAGAATAGAGTGCAAATTCCAGATGTTCCAGTGGAAAGGTTGGTTATAAAAGAGAAATAGGGAATTGACAAACAGAGTCATGACTTGCAAAGAAACTTGTAAACCACTTGAAGAATCTTGAACAGGGGACATGACATGCATGGTTAGGTTTGTGTCTTTGGTAAATCACACTGGCATCTGTATGGAAGACTTATTTCAGGGGGCCAAGGCTACAGGAAGGAAAACCATTTAAGAGACTGTTATTAAAGCCATGACAAGAAATTGCGAAGTTGAGTAGTAACAACAGGGTGATAAAGAGAAATATGTAGGAGCTCAATCAGCTATATTTGATTAACTAGATGAAAGAAGAGAAAGGAGGAAGAGTTTATAATGATTCTCAAATTTCTAGCCTGAGGAACTTGGTAGTTGGTAGAGACAATGGAGGAAAATTTGATCTATGGGGAGATATGTTCAGATTTGGACATTGTGTCAAAGTCTAAAGCCTTGAGTAGACCCCCAGCATTTATTTCCTCTCTTCCATAGTAATAGAATAGTTTGGCATAATGCCACCCAAAATAAAGATAACATTTCACACTTGTAGCTAGATGTAGCCACATGACTAAGTTCTGGCTAAAGGTATGTAATATAAATTGCTGTTATCAGTTATGTTTGTAACTTTCAGGAAATGTCCTTAAAAGAAGGAGTTTTCATCACTCTTTCCTCCTTCCTGCAGAGGGAATATGGACCTAATAGCTAGAGTTCTACTAAGCATCGTGGTTTAACCCAGCCAAAGAAACCACAAAAAGCAGATCAGCAAGACTGAAGAAGCCTTGGACTTTGACTTCTTAAACATGAGAAATAAAGAAATTTCTACTTGTTTAAGCCACTGTTATTTTGTGTCTTTGTCAGTCACAACTGAATCTAATCCTGCTAAATACCAGGTGTGTTAATTTTGAGTTGTTTGTGGAATTTCAAGGAGGGGTACACAGTTGGATATACTGATATGGAACCAGGCAAAAGATCAGTGTTGGAGACAGGGTCTGTAAGTGACCAGCATATAGGTCATTCCCTGAAAGCAAGTCCATGTGATTTTTTTCCAATAGCATTCAGCAGCCTGAATCTAAGAGTGAGAAAGTTAAAAATGTTCACTTAGACATTCGCATCTAAATTCATTTTCTAACTACAAGTATAAGGTGATTTAGGGATCAATAATTTGTATTTTGAAAGATTGCCTTTGAAATTAAAAGATTTACCAGCTATTTTTTGTTTAATTGGTACTCTTCATAAGGCACTCAGACAACATGAGGATAGTATAATCAAAACACCTTTTATTGAGGAGAAATTGACTAAAACCAACTGAGAAATAATCTTACGTGCCAAATATAGCATGACAGATATAATAAATAACAAATACTAAGGAACAATTACATTGACTTTATTTGTACAAAAATAAAATATAAATTTAAGCAACTGCAAAGGTAGCATCATTCTTTAGACTCAAAAACAGATGCTCACAAATCTGAGAAAATACATGTGCAGTTGCCAGCTGAACTTGCTAGTTGTTAATCTTATTGTTCAAAACACTCTATAAAAACTACTCAGAAATTAGGACCTATTTAAGTGCTACTTTGAAATTTTGAAAACATTTTTTTACTATAATCCTCAGAAGCCACAACCTCTTACTGCAGTTATATCAGGCTAGTGTCTTAAAGATAAACACCCTGGCTTCAAATATAAGTTATAAAAAAATAAATTTCTTATAATGCTTCCCCAAATTTAAAGAGCTAGAAAAGTGTTTCAAGTTGTTCTATATTCCCCAAAGAAAGTCTGAATAAATAAACCAGCACCTACATGTTTCAATTTGTGAGGTTTTACCATTAGTTTTTAAACCTAGACCATCTGGCCTTTTCTCCCTATCACTTGTCAATCTGCACTTGATCAGGGATCACAAAAATGATTTTTAACATAAGATTCAGCAAACTTAATTAAGAAAAAAATAGACTATTAAAATTAAAATCACAACATGTATCCCCTGTCCCAGCAGAGACTAGAAGGTAGTTTATCAGTGTATTACCTGCCAGCACCAAGGATCTAACCCACATCTAGCCAGTGAGAGATGGAATTCCTTTGGGCCTCAAATCCATGTGGCCTTCAGACCCAGCTATATCAGTGATGAGGAACTGAACCCACCTTTGGTGCTCTTAAAACAGAGGCTCTTCGTCAAGGAGTATCCGAAACCCAAATGAATCAGAAATTAATTAAAATAAATTCATAAAACTTTGAGGTCCAGAGAGTAGGTGTTCCTGGGAAGGGTGGGGGATGGGTGGCACGGAGAGAGTATCTGGTGATAAAATGAGGTTAAAAAAATTGGGTTAAGAATCACAAGACCTAGAGTTTTTACCTTGTTCGCATACTAATTAGCTGAGTCTGTTTCTTCCTGTGTAAAGAATTGAACTGGAATTATCTCAGGAGTGTCTTCTAACTTTCAAAGTGCAGTATGAGGAATTACAGGTGAATGAATTGAGCAATCTGCTTGAAACCTGGTGAACACAGTACATTCATGTGTCTATTCCTTTTGATCTCGGTATCCAGGAAGTATTTAACTCAGATGTTCTGCTCTGTGGAAAATTTTCTACCACTACGTCTTTCCCTTCAACTGATGTTGGTTCTTTCAAACCAACATTTGCATTGTTTTCTTTGATATTTAGAATGATATGATTTGCATTCGTAAAAGTGCAAAAGGAAGGTATCACTAAATGTAAAAATTTCCATTAATGAATTTCCCATTTTGCAATTAAACATACTAGTGGGTTAAGTAATTAAATGCATATGAAATCATGTAGTTTGTTAAAGGTTATTTGGTTGTTTGGGGTCTCCTAGGATACCTAGTTGTTTTTTCCACCAACCCACACATCCTCTACATTCCTAATAAAGCCTTTGGAATCAGCTTGGCTTTTAAAGGTTCTCACCACTCTCTTTCTATGACTTCACCATATCATTAAAAATTTAAAGTTATTTAGCATAATTTAATATATTAGCAAGATTTGTAACCGTATCCAAGGATATAAACTTGTTTGTTGTGACAACCATCTAAACAGTCCAAAAGGCCAAAGAAAAAACACACATGTCAAATTTTCAGTAGTTTTATTGAAAAATGCTTCTTTTGTTTCAGAAATAAATAATATAAGGCAGTGAAATTCACAATCTGCAGTTAAAATATAAAAGCAGCAATTCTATGTTCATAGTCTTGCAAACATTTCCAACTGCTTTTGATAACTAAGAAACATTATATTCTGAAAAAAAGTTCATACTAAATATACAACACAAACATGCAATTCCATCTCTGCAGAATAACCTGCAATTTGGCATAAATGTTAGTGTGTCTAAAACAAGGAGGTTTAAGGCAATATGAAACTGTATCCAGTTGATACAATAATTTCGCTACATGGTTTAAGGTCTGTGGTTGTTAAAGATGTATGAGAGCATTCTATGCCATAATATATAACAGAAGATAGAAGAGGAAGATAAATAATTGCAATGGAGTTGGATTTTCCCTCCTTTTCGGCTGTAGGAGGGGAATTACTTGAATCGTAGTGTAATTGGGTTGTAAATAATTATTGGAAAAGATAAACTGCCCTCTCGAAATATATAATAAGTTCTGGGTTCCAGGACTTACTGCTTAGCCTAAGAGTTTCACTGAGGCTGCCCGCTGTCAAACTAAAGGCACAAGCCACGTTCTCTCCTTGCAGCTTTTGTGAACAAAGTATTTTGCAAGCATTTTAAGAGGTAATGCAAAGATGTCTACAGATTGCGTACAGCGAACTAGGCTTCTTAGAAACAAGGTTCTCTTAACAGTCAGAAAGGTACTCTTGGATGAAGCAACGCTGGAAGAAACATCGCAGACGAGACGTACATTGCTCTTTCTGACCTGTAAATGAGAATCCCACCACCTCCCCTCAACCTGGCCGCGGAGGGCGCAGTCTCAGGTTCACTGCCCCACGCCGCGGGGCAGGGCGCGCCGCCAGCGCGCGTGGGGAGGATGCTCGTCCGCAGGCTGGTCTGCGCCGTAGTCCTCGTACTCGTCTGTCCGCTCAGGCTCCACCGGCACGATGAAGGGCTCGCGCTCAGGCAGGTAGGCCCCGCCCTCGGGCACATAGGGCTCTGTCCGATTCAACATTACAGTTATGGCATGATTTGGAAGGTACATACATAGCAAAAGCTAAATTATCACCCGAGGTGATGGCACTCCAGTCTTAATCTCCTAACTATAAATAGATAAATTACAATGTCTAATTACTTCCGTTTGCAAGAGAATTTGGTGATGCTCAAATAATGTAATGGTACTTTAATTTAAAAAAAAAAAAAAAAAAACTTCAAAGATCCAGCAGTAAATACAATCATTTGCACAAATACCTGGGAAGGGTCAGAGACTGGGCCAAAGAACCGTAAACGCAGAACCTAGGTAGGATTTTCTCAAATCCTCAAGTAACTGTTCATGACTTCAAACTCCTCAATTCAAAGAACAGTTGGGAAAGATGAGGAGGTGAGGGGAAGTTTTGTTGGCTCCTAGAAACTGAACTCTGAAAGTGAAAATCAACTATAACCAGGTAATATACAGTACATGACATTTGTCTGTGGCTCTCTCCCACAGACTGAGTTACAGCTGGTGGGTGAGGAACACCAGTGACTACAGCGAAACAGGAAGAAAAAAATGTGATTATAAAACTTTGGTTTGAAAATTGCAATTACAAAACCCAAAATGAGAGTACATGTACAAAAAAATAATAATAATGAGACACATTTCCTGACTCAGACACATCGCTAACAAGCAAGAGATGAGGCGATTCCATTAGGTGTTATTGCAGCATAGAGCAAGCAGCAGGCATTGATGCAGAAGCTTACTGTAGAATTGTTAAGTGATTTTAGTGAACAGGGTCACATACAAATCATTTACAAGCCACAATTAGTTTATTATTTACAGAAGACATTTCTCTTTAACCAGGTTAATTGTTTTTCTCAAAATGGCATGATCTCTGCTGGTTAGTAGATCTACTATGCACCTCTTTCACAATTGAGGCTCCTCATGGTGGTGTATTTGAACTTTTCTTTTTGATAATATTTCTCTACATTATTATTGAAATGCATCAGACTTATAAACTAACACCACTGCTTTTGTCTCATTCAGGTTAGTATAAAGAGTCTCCACCCTCCTTTATGATGTTGACCTGGTTCGTTAACCATATTTGTGGTGAGATTTCCATACAGACTCATTTTCTAATAAGCACGTGCGCAAACATCTCAGAAACAGGATTTTCATGTATTCAAACTGTAAGCAGCACTGGCGACTTAGAAAATTTGTTAGCCGGAACCTGAAACAGGTCAAAGATGATAGTTTTTAAAAGTTGAATTACTATGCAAAAATATATATACACATCCATCTAAGTATGTAATGGTTAAAGTATATATATATATATATATCCATATATTTCCAGTTATTCACACATACCATAAGGCAGAAGTAATTTAAATTTATTTTATAAAGCATTAAATTATAATTTTGTGAATGGGTTGCCTGAGAAATTTACATTAAGATTTATTATTACTTTTGGTCATATGTAAGTATTCACATAAATATATAGATATATAGATATTTAGATATTCAACTACTCATGCACTATATGCTAGTAGCCAACCATATCAAACAGCAATATCATTTTTAAACTTGCAAGATGCTAGAGGGTGCGCTGATGAAAAGGTCACCACTGACCACAGCATGACTTTCTTTTCTTATTTCCAGATTAGCATATGTCCCCTGTCCCCACCTTCCCCAAAATCAGACATAAGAATATTCAAAACACTAGAATTTTATTACTCTTTTAAAAAATTAGGTCTCAGATTTTATAAATATTAATTCTATGGACAAAGTGAGATAGTGAATTATTTCGGTTGTCTGCACCATGTTATGAAATAATTTGCCTACACATTAGATTCCCCAAATTTTTAAAATATATATTCTTATTATTGTACAAGTGATTCAACAAATCCCTGTTCTCAACTTTTAGGTTAGGCAAAAAATATAAAATAAAATAAAAGTCAATTGGTAGCATTCTTTGAACTTTCAAGAAAAATAAGGAGAGTTTTATGATGTGATTTGGTAAATGCAGAAATATTGGAAGGGAGAGAAAATAATTATTCAACTCCAAACAGTGAAATAGTTTATGTTTTGAGAGAGAACAATATTACTAAACAAAACACACCACTAGAAGAGTTGATATCTTCAAGAAATCTTCAAATTAACCTTCCTTCAATGCTAGGGAACTACATTTTTATAAAGATTCTTTAATTTCTACACTGGCAACAACATACCTGGATAGCCTTGCCCGTTGTATGGGATGCTCGCACACTGGGACGAGTCACAGTATCCAGGAGGACCTGGGGGTCCTCGGATACCTGAGTTTCCAGGACGACCTGGGGGACCAGGAGGACCTCTTGAACCTGTGGACCCTGGTGGACCCGTTCTGGATTCTCCTTGTGGACCTAGTATGGCATTAAAACAAATATTTCCCCTCTTGTTAAAGACATCTTCTGAGGCAATCAACAACACTTTGAAACTTCCACTGCCTCCAGACTAGACAATTCACTAGTGTATAGTAAGAAAATATTTCCTTAAGAAATCATCAATATAAACCAAAGTTTGGAACTTTCTTACCAGTGATTCATCAAAAGTAAATGCCAGAAATCCAACTATTTTCATGATTTCATTCAAAGAAAACTGACTTAGCAAGAATTAAGCCAAACTAAAGATATCAATGAGTTCTCTGATCTGCTTCCATTCTCACAGAGATAAGACTTCCTGAAGGAAATGGCTGTATTAGCCACATTGGACTGCCCAGAAAACAGGTAAGTGCCTGCGTGCTCTATGCGTCCAGACTATGTAAGCAATGTTATTTCTGAATCAAGGGATACTATGGTTAATATAAATGTAAACAAGTAATCACTATGGCCAACCTTGGTTGCAAGGATCTCATGGACATTATAATTAAAAAAAAAAAAATCACTTCTTTCCAAAACATCAATAAAGAAACTGTAAGTGAAATCTTGTGATATGTCAGGCTTTTTAGTGAGAATATATTTTTTTCAGTCTACTAGCAACATCTTGAAGAATACTGTAAGAAATTAGAAATGACACCATTCTTAAAGGCTGTGAGGCCAAACATAACAAACAGAGATTTCATAAGAAAGAAAAAAGCAACCCTCTGTGTCACTGAAACTCATACCCTCATATATTAAAGTTACAGTGAATGCTTAATAGAATACATTCAAACATTTTTTGAGCAAAGAGAACATAGAAATGAGGAGGTCATACAAGTTGAACTTTTTGCTAAAATATATTCCAGGATGATAGGCATGCCCGAAGCTAAGAGAAGGAAGTTTTAGAACTCTTGGGGGTTTATGTGCTCTCTACAGTTAACACCATTTATTATGTGATGTACTAGCAGACCTACCTGGGGGACCAGGTGGTCCTCTTGCTCCTGGAGACCCATTACCCCTTTCACCTTTCTCTCCTGGCAAACCTAAGGAAGGACAAAAGAGATAAAGCACAGGGGAAAATTATCTGGAAACATGTAGTTTTCACTTTAACTGATAATACTTGATTCAAGTAATTATTTTCCCTTAGTGAAAGCAGAATGTAATTTTTCACAGAAGTTCACTCTTTAAGCCAAATTCTTTCTAGACATTTGGGTAATTCCAGATTCATGGCCAAAAAACAAATCTGGCTACAAGTCGGGGGAAAAAATTATTTGAAGAAAACAAACATGTCTAATATATTTTTTAGAAACAGTTATTAAGAACAGAAAACTTGAACAAATATTTACAATTCATTGAAAAACATTTTAAAGGTTTCTTATCTTTAGTAGCCTTATTAGCACAGCATTATTAGCACACTATTAGAATTATATAAATATCTTAAGTTTTCTTCGAATGTTAACTATTACTTTGACAGAAGCCGAGTACTCAGAGTCCTGAAATATCTGGAATCAGATAATCCTATTCTTTTTCCTTCAATTACACTTATCTACCATAAAATTAAAGCCAAAGAAACCCATAAGACCAGTGCCAGACCCTGAATAAAAGGACCAAAACATTCTGAATCTAAAACTATAGGACTGCTTAAGTACATTCAGTTGCTGTCTAACTCTTGCCAGTCACAACAATTAATACATTTTTAGTGCCTGACTTGAATTTGCCAAGATACAGTTTTTCCCATCAAAACAACAGCCAGAAAATAGCATTTTTTTTACTGAAATCTCCTAACAAAATCTTTCTGTTTTCTAAGCTATGGATCTCTATGGCTTGTGGCCGCCCGAATAAGACAGGTTCGTGAACACACTGCTCTTCTGGGGCTACCCAGATGAAACTAGTAAGTTTGCCAGTTCAGTCTTCCACATGCTTTTCAACCTTCCCCAGATCCTACACTTGCAGATTCCATCCTTTATGCAGCAGCCAAAAATGCCTACCTCGTTCCCCTGGGGGTCCCTGCATCCCTGGTGTGCCAGGGAAGCCTGGTCGCCCCCCGGGTCCTGGTTCTCCTCTGGCTCCCGCACTCCCTGGGGGGCCTGGGGGGCCTGGTGGGCCTGGCTGGTTGCGATTGGAGTGGTAATCATTTGGAATCTGATTCAGCATCTGATTGAATCTGTTCATCTGACCTATAAATAGAAATAAGACTTGTTAGTGAGAAACACCAAAAGGGAAGGTGAAACTTGTTTCTCTCAGTGTCCAGTGAAATCCATCTCTATTCGTCCCCCTCCAGGAAACATCCTAATTATAACCCTAAAAAATAAAACAAAACACTGCGGTCACCAAGGACAAAATGATCCCTAATAAATAACTATCTACACAAAACACCGACCAAGTAAGCCACAAGCATTGCTATAAACAAAAGAGTTGTACAAGTTTAATATGGCTCTGATAGAAAGCTCTAAGGTTTGCCAGATGATGTCCCTCAAAAGAGAACCTTTTTTATAATTAAGAAATGATACCATTCTTGTGTGCACCTAAGACGATGATAATCAATGTAAATTGGAATAGCCTGTGGGATATGTTGAAAATACAGATTTCTAGGCCTCATTTCCAAGGACAATGATTCACCAAATTTAGAGTATGGCCCAGGAGCCCTCATAACTAACAAGCAACACACGTGATTTTAATGCAGATGTTCCTAGAACCACATTTCAGGAAACACTGATTAAGACTTCTGGAAGAGGGAAATGTGAGTTCAAGGCCACACTTGGTTTGGAAGCACTGAGCTTTGTTGTGTAACGGGCCTCATGAACTGAGAAGAGTTTATGAAATACAAGGAGGCAGTAAGAATGTCCCCACCAAAAGGGACTTTCTATAATCAAGTTAATCTTGGCAAGCTTCCTTCCCGAAAGTCATGGGATAACTTAAAGTTCATAATTTAAAAGATCCAATGTTTGCTGCTTCCATATATACCCAGATGAAGATCACTAAAAATCCTATACTGAAAAGCCCTTTTAAAATATGATTTTGTATCAGACCAAATATAACAGGTTTTATTTTATTTTGAGTAATTATTTTATCTTAATGACAATCAATTAAATATCACTAGCCTTATCTACCAGTTATAAAACTGATAACATATAAAAATAAGAGATCATCAAAAATGAAATAGAAATATATATCTTAGAAACTATACGACTCAAACTCTGCATTTTCCTGCAATTTAATCAAAAACCATTCATGCGTTAAAAAGAAAAGAAATTTTACCACTTATCAATTGTTCACAGACTTGTCTTGCAACTGCCCGCATCATGTTCTGGGAAGCGATGTCTCCCTTGTTAATTAAATCAGTAAGAATCATTAGCACATCATTGCTACAGTTTCACACTTCAATGTTTAACACACAAAATAAATGTAAGTCAAGTTTTAAGGAATACATACTCTGTCACCTTTCTCTCCTTTCAATCCAGATTGACCCTGAAATATAGGAATTTCACATATCAGAAACTGATAAACGTGGTCTAAAATGATTCATGATTGACATGATGATGAAAGAGAGCAATGTTACTCACATTTTGCTTGTCTGTAAAAAGGAATCTAATCCCCTCTCCCACCATCCTCTCTCTGAAGCACATGTCCTCCAAAAGAGTGCTGAGATGTGAATTTTATGATCGTAATTTAGAATTTATGTACTATGCATACATTTTATGATAGCATTCACAATATAGGCCTGGAACTGAAATATATGTAAAATTGCCCTTAGTAACATGACACTTTCTTTTGCATTGCCCTGGATGGGTAATTCAGCTGGTTATTATAGATTGTTCAGGAGGTTAATCTTGGTTCAATTCTAGTAAGAACCACTGGGCTTCTGTCAATTCCCTAATTAAACACAACTGCAGAATGTTTGTTCCTACTTTATCAGGCTTCTCACTGACCATGAGAGGACCTTGGAAAAAGTTTTTCTTATAGTGCAAGAAGTTTTTGTCCTTTAGTAATGTATTTACAGACTGCCAACTGCTATCACAGAAAGAACATCCAAACCATTGACAATTCTGGTGTTCAGATAATATCCCAAACCAAACCACGTCATACAGTCCTCTAAACTTTTGCCTAAAATACTCCAGTATCCTCTTAACTGGTCTTCCTGCTTCCTGTTTTGCCTCTTTAGAGTATATTCTCTACACAGAAGCCAGAGTGATATTTTTTAAAAGAAAAATTAGATCATGTCACTCTTTGGGCTCCAAAGACCTCCCATGATACTTAGGAAAAGAATTCCTTATCATTGCCTAGATGGTCCACATAATCATCAGCCCAGCTATCTGACCTCGTCTTCATTTCTCTCTCCTTCATTCCCTTGACTTTGGGTACCCCAGGCCTTTCTGCTATTTCTTTCACATGCCAGACTTATTCTTCACTCAGGGCTTTTATTCATGCTGTTCCTACTGCCTGGAACCCTCTTCCTACAACTCTTCTAACAGTTTGCTCCTTCACTTCATTCCGATGTCACCACCTCAGACAGGCTCTGACTACTGTATCTAAAAGCCATCTCCCCACCACCACAATTACTCTCTAACCATTTTGTTTCTTTTTTCTTCATGTCATTCATCATCACCAGAAACTATATTATTTATTTACATGTTTTGGGTCTGTAACCCACTAAAATCTCCAGGACGGGAAAACTTTATCTTGTTTACTGTTGTATCCCCAGACCCTAAAACACTGACTAGCACATTTAGGCACTAGAAAAACAGGTGTTGAGTAAATGAATAAAAACAGTCCACAAGCAGTTCTTGAAAACACCCACTAGACAATATCTGGTGTTGTAAGTGCAAGATATCAACCAGTTATAATAGTTAACGTCATAAGCTAACCACGAGTGAGCCAAACTCTCTGCTAAGACACTCATCTACTAGTCTAGATTTTAGAAATTAAAGGTAAGATAGAATAGAGAAGAAAAGGAGAGGCAATTTGCCACCTTGGAAAAACAAGAAAGATAAAGCAAGAAAAAGATGTTGATAAAGTCTAAATAAATGTTACCAAATTATAATCATAGGAAAAACTGGAGTTTGGTTCTCCCTTTGCCAAAAGTAGTAGATGCTTATGGAAACACTGTTCTTACTGACTGGGAGCCTTTTGTAAATTTCAGGGAATTTTTTTTCACATTTACTGCTGCTTCAAGATTGTTCCTGGGGTGTTTTTTTTTTTTTAATTTACTGCAACTTTGAGATTTTTTTTTATATAATATGGTTTGTAGAAATTATTTTTATTGCCAGTATCTAAAGATCACATTTCAAGTCAAGAAAGTAGAAGTTTCTTTCAAGTGTCTAACCATTAATTTCATCAGTAACTTTTTTACATAAGACTCTTTATTTTGGTCATAGTAAAATGAAATAGAATTCTGAATAGGTAGCAAAGTTCCAAGTACTTTTAACTGCTCTTATGAAGTTTTTGCCATGATTCGTTAAGAAAAAGAGAGTGATAAAGTCACGTGCTAGGGTACACAGAGATTAAAAAGTATATCAGGAGTCCTTTAATCTTTATGCTGCTTGCTTAATTTAATGTAAACATAGAAGGGAAGCCAAGACACATAAAGATTCTACCCTAAGTTTGCTTGACATTAATTTTTTTTAAAACTTGGACAATACTTAAGAAAAGAGAAGTTCAGTCCAGAGGATGGTCCTGAGAGGTTTGTGTCACTGCTAATAGTTGGACTTAAATGTCTTTAAGACAAATTTTTATATTCCAGAATTCTATTCAGACAAAAAAAATACTACTTAAAATAAATTTGTGCTTTGTACATACAAATAAGGAATAATATGTAAAGAATATGAAGCCCAACAGTCATTATAAATACTTCTGGGTATTTTAGAAACTTCAAATTCAGTTTTAGAAATACTAATTTAAAAATATCAGATATCTCGACTATTATTTTAACCAAAACATCTGATTAAAAGAAAGTTAAACTGGATGTAAACTTGAGCAGGGCTGTATAAAAAGTAAAAAAGCAGATCAGATCAATCCTTTGCATTCTGAGACTATGTTCTTAGCAGCCTCAAGGAAAGAGAAAAGACCGAGTGGCTTGGTTGCACGATACTGCCAAAGGGTTAATATCTGCACACTGCATAAAGAGGCACCATGCACCATCATCATGTATTTTTCTATGTGAAGCAGCACGCCACTCCTAAATAAAAAGAATCATTCTGCTGACCCAGCTTTGAGTTTATACAGTGCAGAAATATGTGCCTTGGCTTATAACCCCTATGACCACACAGTTTTCATCCCAGAATATTCTAACTCAGAGAGAAAACCTTTAGAACTAGTACCAAGTTAAATCCATGAGTTTAGCATAGTTTCAACAAATGCTTCAAACACATTACAATAGAGATAATGTAAATATGACAAAGTCTTTCAGTCTCCTCTCTACCAGTGGCCAAAAGCAAAATGACTCTAGACATGCAAGCTGTCCACTTACTGGTCTGCCGTGATCTCCTGGCTTTCCTGGTTTCCCACTTGGTCCCGTGACTCCTGGAGAGCCTGGGCTTCCCTATAACACACAGGTCAGGAAAGGGAATGTCATGATGAAAGAAAAATCCCATCTAAAGTAAACTAACAAAGGATGGCCAGCTTTAAGAGCTTTTAAATGAAACAGCACATAATCGCATATTAAGGAAGAGTAAAACCAAATTTTAAATTAACATGAAAGAAAAAATATTGAAAATTCCCATTCAATTTTTAAGGACTGTATAATTCTAAAATATATTTTGAAACCATTTGAAAAATATGTACATATATATAATCGGTTTCACAATTCACAGACTGTGGTCCCAGTAAATTTATTACAACGTGAATCTGCAGAGAGCAATCGATGTTTTCTTAGTTTATTTCTATTACATAACCAGCCAACTCATCAAGAGACAAGAATGAAAACTTTGGCTGGGGAAGAAATTAAGAAGGTAGCCAGTTTTGTGTTAAATTGAACAACACTGTGGCAAAGTCTTTCCTTATATGATGAAAATTGCACTTTCAGCCTAGAAATTTACTTTTTCTTTGGTACATTCTCCATATTTCTACTTTCTTCTGTCATATCAGCACCCTTCACCCTCTCAAAACCATAAGAATTTCTCTTTGTTTCTTTTAACACAGCTTCAAGACATTTGAGCCATATTTTCAGTAGAATATAATATCTACTAACCAAAACATTATGTTCTAAAATCTAAAATTTTCCTAACATGGAATCACCAGATTTACTAAAACAATCCTTTACTTCATCAATTATGCAAATGTTAAGCTCAGTAATAAGTACTTGAGTGAAAGTTTACTATACATTTGAACTCCCCTTTACCTGAGAACATATAAACATAAATAATGATTGTTTTAACATAAGCTCTTGAATCTTCAGATCATGCCATAAGACAAAGAGCATTCATAACCTCAAAGAATTTAATTGTGATCTTGCCTGGATGCAGGTATACAGATGCCACTTTCAAAATCATTGACTGCAGTATTTGCCCCAAAGATCTTAATTAGAAGATTTACTTGAGTAAAACTTACTTCCTCAGAATAACTGATAGTTATTCAGTAACAAATGTTCTTAAAATTCAAATATCATAGGCCACAGATTGTTAAAATTGTGGAATATGAAGTAATTGGTGAAATCATAACATTTCACCACTCAATGTGGAAATGGAAGGACTGAGGCACTAACTACTGATAGAGTTCGTTAGGGACTTTTTCATATTTTTCAAATATAACGTGATTAAAAAGAAAGACTGTATTCTAAAACACCTTTTTCCTTACCCCTTTTTAATTTAAGAAAATAAAAACAAATAGCAACCTCAATCGCATACCCCACAGCATAGATGGAATGCACCTCAAAAGCCAGGTTTGCAGGCTCTTCTCCAGTAATATTGGGATAGGGGGAGAACCCATTCCTTTCTTACCGGTGGTCCAGGTGGACCCCTGGGTCCCATTGCACCATCTTTTCCAGTAAAGCCCTATTGTAAAAATAAAATTAATTATAGATTAGTGAGATAATGACTAAGTGAAAAGGAGTGACACTAAACTGGTTGCTAAGTGTGAACGGTGAAGGATTGAATCCAATTTGTTGTTTGCCAATAACTTTTCAATATAAAGACAGATATAGAAAAAAATGCTTTTCAGTTTAACTTATACCTTTTACTGAATAATTAATTTTTATACTCGTTCATTAGGTAGTTATAAATATAACCATTTCAAAACTCAAACAAATCTCCAAAGAAAGGATTTCTTTCTATGAAAATACCAGCTTTTGCTTTTGTAAGAGTGTGAGGAAGTCTAAAGGAAGACTAAGCCTTTCTACTAAAAAGTCAATGTCCACAAACTGGCCCCAGAATGATCAAAGTGGGATAAAAGAAATGATGCTGAGACAAACATGTGATCTCATAAAAAATGAAGGAGAGGCCAGCCACCTGATTAGAAAACTCCCTCATTCTGGAAGCAACAGCCAGACAGCCAGGGCAGGACTACTAATGTCTCTACTCCTGTAAATTTCTCTCCTCCCTGCCAAAAAAAAAGAAGCAATGCGTCTTAACCACTCTCCCCACTCAAAGCAAAGGAAATCTTCAGTCCTCAGCTAATTTTTTAGTGGCCCATCTCTCCTCTCTTCATCTCACAGGACAGACCTGACCCTCATCAGTGCTGGGTTGACTGGGAAGGAGAGCTCTGTCCCCAGGGCACAGAACAACCTCACACAGGCTGGCTTTTTGGCTCCAGCACCCCATCTCCACACAGTGCCAAATGACCTCTGCCTGGAATGAGTCACTATGCTACCAGCTAACATTCATCCCAAAAGCAGGTCTCTGAAATCCAGCCTAGGATTTCTGAGTCAGATCATTTTTTATGGTTGTTGCATTCCTCTGTCAAAGGAGATTTTTGTCTCTTTTTCGGCAGAGAATGAGAGATAATTTCATCCATATTCTCGGATTCTAGCAAAAATAAAAAATATTTGGATCATTGCCTGCATTAAGTATCCACACTGGTATTGATTTTACAACAGGAAGTTTAAATTATTTCCGTAAAATTGTTAAAAGTACTCTACCCTCCTCACCAAAAAAATTTTTTCTCTCTGAAACTTATAGAGAGAAAAATTTCAGACTGTGTTCTGGAAGATCTAAGCCTGCTTAATAAAAAAACAGGCTTCAAGTTCATTTGATATAACATTAACATTGCTTCTGATAGCCACCTAAGAAGCAAATATGTACTGGTAGTATTGTGTGGACACTTTGGACGGCATTTCTTCCATCTTAATTTCTCCAACTGCTATATAGGACACTCTTTTTTCTTTCTTTCTTTCTTTTTTTAGATAACTGTCATATTTCTGAATAATCCTCCTTTGGTCAACCTAAGAACATTTTTTTCCAAATTTATTGATGTATAATTGATACTTATGGCATAGAAGGTAATGTTTTGATACATGTAATCATTGTAAAATAATTAGCATTACAAGGTAATCACCATAATCATAATCATACCTATCGCCTCACATAGTTATCATTTTTGAGTATATTGAGAACATTTAAGATCTATTCTGTTAACAAATTTCAACTATACCATAGTATTATCAACTACGGTCACTATGCTATATATTAGAGTTCAACTTTTTAAAAATTCCATACATGAGATTATTCAGTATTTGTCTTTTTGTACTTAACTTATTTCACTTAGCATAATGTCCTCCAGGTTCATTCATGTTGTTGCAAATTACAGGTTTTCCTTCTTTTTTAAAGCTGAATAGTATCACATTCTGATATATGTTACTATATTATATATAGTGATATTATATGTAGTAATATATAATATTTCATAATATATTATAATATAATATATAATATGTAATATATAACATAACATATAACAACATATAACATATAACATATAATAATTACATAATATATATTATATATTATAACTATCTATAGTACTGTATATAGTAATATATTACTATCTATAATAACATATATGCCAGTTGTAAAGAAATAAAAGCCCTCTTGTGGAGAAAAAAATATATATATATAACTATTTATAGTACTATATATATATAATCTCACATTTTATTTACCATTCATCAGTCAATGGAAACAGGTCTGATCAACCATTTTCTTTTAGGAGAAACATATATCTAATTTGGGATAAGTAGAATTTTAATCTGATGGCCTAGAAGGGCTATGAGTCATCTGCAGAACTTTGTGCTATAATTTTATTCTCTGTTTTCAAAGCTGCAGCAATTATTGCTACTTTCCCCCAATGGGAGGGTGTGGCTCATAAGATCTATGGTTTTCTTCACAAATACACATGTATCCGATACCTATACTTGCAATTATTTTGTTACTTCCTAACTCTCCATGAAGTTGTGTCTCAATTGGAACATCATCTATGTTGAAGACCCATGCATCCTGTTCCTACCAGCTCCACTTTGGTAACAGTCTTCTTCCCCACCATAGTCTTTGGGCTTGCTCTCTTGAATTTTCTTCTTTTCTCTTTCCCCACAGGGTTCAGGTTCCTTCCTTCCTTCCTTCCTTCCTTCCTTCCTTCCTTCCTTCCTTCCTTCCTTCCTTCCTTCCTTCCTTCCTTTCCTCCTTCCTTCCTTCCTTTCTTTCTTTCTTCTAAGATGTCCATACCGAAAGTCACCTAACTTCCCAGACTTAAATTCCATCAGCTGTGTGTCCTACTTTCAGAATTAGTGGTAGGAAAATAAGTGGTGAGTAGATGTACAAAGCTGTGAGGGAAAGATTAGAACTATTTCCTGAAAAGTCTCCTTGCTCACAACCCGAAGGACCTGGGTAACCTCATCACAAAGTTAGATTCTCAGATTAAAATTTGAGAGTAGAAAAGGCATAGTCCTTCCCACTCACTCATTTTTTAGGGAAGCAGTGATGATGGTGATGGCTGTCTGAACTGCCAGTTCAAAAAGAGCATGTAGGTGGGACCTGCACTGGAAACCCACCATTTCTTCATGAAGCCCACACTAGGAGAGTGTGATGGGCCAACAGGCTTCAGTAGTAGCAGCAAGTGAGTCAGCCCATCCATACCTATTGGTTGTGGCATTTTTGGTTTTGTTTTCTATTGAATAGACTGACTTGTCACCCTTGCAATCTTCATTTTTATCTTTTATTGTAAAATAAGAATTCGAAAAAACAATGCCAGTCTCAAAGGCATCATATTAATGTGTGTGTGTGTGTGTGTGTGTGTGTGTGTGTGTGTGTGTGTGACCTCTAGGTCCTAGACCCCCCAGAGAATACAGTCTTCTCTTTTACCTCTCTCTTTCTCTCTCAAACTCACAAGTAGGCAAATTTTTGGTCCATCTGAATGACATTCCTCCAGTGGTGTCTTAGAGTATGAAGGTAAATAAGTCAATGTTTTTAATGACAGCTATTATAGCACTGGCCCTCTCTGATTCAGCTGTTAGTCATAGATGTCAACTTTTGATTAGTGAGAATACAGAGTACTCTCACACCATTTTCTGAATCATAAGATATTGAAAAAGTCATTAGTTCCTTGGTTCTAAAATCTCTTATCAAAGTATTCATGGATTTCCTGCACTGTTTTCATAAGTCAAGAGCAAATGTGAAAACTTTTACCTTTTAAGGCATTTCTCCCCCTGCTAAGTAACAGTTGTCTATCTCATCATCAAGGCCTAGAGGTGGTATCTGAGTTCTGAAGATATAAGGAGGATGGCCTGACTTTGTGGACAATGCCCTGGAAACAAAGACTGTTCTCAGAGTTACATAAAAGCTGTCTCATAACAAAGATGTTAATTTTATGATTTAAAACAATTTGCTAAGATTCTTAAATCTCTTTCTAATCAGGTTATGGACTACTCCTAATCTGATAAAATAAAAAGTTTTCCCAAAATTAAAAGTTCAAAGACTCTCCTAAAGTCCCACCATTTCGCTTCATAGACCTTGAGATTGATTTGATAGTTTTTCAGCCTTCCACAAGATATGTAAACTCTGCTTCCCAGCCATGGAAACAAATTGTCAAGGGTTCTTAATTAATTGACAGCAGGGTGATATCATTTCCAACATTATTATAGGTTGCCCAAGAAAACTTACTCTATCTCCAGGAGGTCCCATTGGTCCTGGTGGGCCAGGTAGGCCTGGGGTTCCCTACATTAAAATAAACAAACAAGTTAAACACTAATATATTTCTTGTGTGGGAAAATATACTTGTTATGCTCCAAAATGTTAATAAGTAAAGATGAAAGAAAGAAAGAAAGAAAGAAAGAAAGAAAGAAAGAAAGAGAGAGAGAGAGAGAGAGAGAGAGAGAGAGAGAGAGAGAAAGGAAGGAAGGAAGGAAGGAAGGAAGGAAGGAAGGAAGGAAGGAAGGAAGGAAGGAAGGAAGGAAGGAAAGAAGAAAAAGGTAGTTCAGGGAGCTCTGAAAAGAAATGGAAAACTAGAACCAAGCACAGTGCCAGCCATGTTTTAGATGCTCAGTCAACAAGCAGATACCTGACCCAACAAGCACAAACTTGATGACTAAGACTAGAGTATGAAATAGAAATAACGTGAAGCACATAGCCAGTCTTTTGCTTTGCTGCTTAACCTTGGTTCATCTTTCAAGGCACTACAAAGGTAACTTTCAAATAACACTTGACAAGAGAAAGAAAAGGCAACTTCGAGAACAACTCACTGCCCGGCCTGGAAGTCCTGGCTCTCCAGCATCACCTTTCATCCCTTGGCGACCCTGGAGAAAGCAATGGGAAAATAGTTCCCAGGCGTTTTACAGAGATTAAGTGAAAAAGGGAGACATGAGTCATTTCTGAAATCTCCATCACTTCATAAATCCAATGGAAGACTATTTTTGAAGGGAGATGAATAACTCATTTTTTATATCGATGCTCACTTTTTAAACTACAAATGTCGTTATAATTTCCACTTGTAATGTTATGGGATAATTTTATATAATTGTGGGATAATATACCTACTTTAAAAGAATATCCTTTAACATAAGAGACTTTCATAGAAATAAAATTTGATGGAAAAAAGCTATTTTTTATTTAATATATTTAATCTGGTGCTAATTTTAATAAATATCCAGTAAAATGTTCTAAGAAAATAACACAATTTTGGTCTTTATAACTACATGCTTGAAGAAACTTATTACAAAGACAAACTGAATTAATTAAAACCAAAAAAAATTTGCTATCAGTAGTAGTAAAAAAAGGTAAAGCCTCTAAAACTTTTCTTTTGCACATAAGAAGCTAAAAGATGCGTTCAATCCTTTTGAAAGAAAGCCTTGTTCCTTCACGTCTCACTTATTTCTTGCTATATCAGATATGCATTTTTTTCTTTTAACTGCCAAAAAATATATATCTGTCCTCTATTATGACATCTTAAAAAGGAATTTAGAATTAAATTTAAGAACTGTGCAGTTATTATATTCTTATCCAATACTGTATTTGTTTATCTTGATGTATATAAAAAAAGTTAGTTAAATAAAATATAAGCCTTAAGGTAAAACAAATCTGATAATTTCAGATTAGCATTTGGAAATGCTAATTTTATTTAAATTTTTTATTTAAATTTTTTTAAAAGAAGTAATGACCTAGATAAATACTTGTAAGCTTGCCTTGAGGTCATTAACATTAGAAAAGTATTCCAGGGCTGTTACAGATTGAAAGCAGTTTGAAAGTTTTCAGGATGTTGAAGGATATATGTATTACTTATAAAAATAATTTTTAAAGGTCATATAAGTAATAATAATATTTTATACACAGTTACATATTACATATACTATTTACATATCTGGAATTATAGTCATTATAGGAAGTCATCTCAGTGAATAACCTTGTTGAGTTCTCTGAGAAAACATTTGTTTGGCAAAATATAGTAAAAAAATGTTCCAGTTAAACTCAGTGTTAATCCACCATCCTCATTTAATACAGAAAGCCTTTGTGCTTACTTGTTCTCCAGGAATAGAGAGTCCATTGGGTCCCTGGGGGCCTGGAGGACCCTGTGGGCCTGGAGGACCTGTGTCTCCACGAGGGCCAGGGGGCCCCTAAAATACACAAGATAGAAACAAACATAAAGTCATGTAATGCTTAGCCAGCACTAACATCCAGTCAGAACTTGTCTTCATAACTCTGAAGACACTAATCAATCATATCTTTGCAAACATTTTAGAAGCCTACACATCTATAAAGTTATTCATTAATGCCATTCCTTTCTTTCTTTTACAACTTATTAAAAAGAACAATTGGAAAGTGCAATAAATTCACAATAACAATTTCCAAAAGTCCTAGTAGAAGTAAATTTCTTAAAGTAAAATACATTGAATATACCATATTCATATATTTATATTCACATACTCATGAGATCAAATCTCAAAATTTCATTGGATTTAATTTATTTTAAAATAGTCCTGATTTACCTCAGACTTGGGCTTTAGTTAAATTTCTGGAACCAACATATATAGAAATCAAGCAAGGAAAGAACAGATATCCATTGAGTAGATACTCTAGGCTAGAGCTTCTTTGCAATGTACATAGGTGGAAAAGGCACAAACTTTGAGTCAGACAGATCTTGGTTAGCATCCCAGCCTCGCCCTTTCCCAGGTGGGTTAGCTTATCATTAGTGATATAATGACAAAATCTACACAGTATCTTTATATTTCTCCTAAGAAGCTGGTTTTATGGAAGACCAGTGTGTAACTGGTAGAAGAGGCCAGGGACCCCCAGGGAATGCATATGTGGCCTCAGCTCTTTCTCTGAGACAGGTGAAAAACAGCAACAGAACTATTCTCAGCCCTCTCCAGCTCTCTGTCAGGACTCTGCTCCCTGTGGGATCTTCTGATTGATGACCAGGTCACCCTCTCTGCTTCCCCATGTTGCGGCAGAGCCATTAGGTTCTTCTGCAGATTTCCCATGTGCAATTCCTTCAGCAGTGAGATGCCCTGTACATTTTCTTCTTCGATCCATCATTTTGACATTCAGAGACAAGACAGAGGTAATTATATTGCCTAAGGCACACTAAACTTGAACTAACTTACTTAAGGTCACAAAATTTGAACAACCAAACTTCAACATATAAATGACATTTAAATGCATTCTAAAATATACTTACAACTGCCCCATTGATACCTCGTTCACCTCTGGGACCTTTAGCGCCAGGTCCTCCCTAAAATGCATAGTAAGAGCACATTTTAGGGTGAATGTAAAAAAAATAGAAATAAATTGATATATAAAAATTTCTTCAAGAATTTTCCATACAATAAATACTTCTCCATATAGCCAATACTTCTACAGTTACAAAATATTAAAGTAAATATTTCATATCATACAAATATATGGCGAAAGAATTTCAAAACTCTGTATATTCTCTCTCATTTTTACATTCAGAGCTTTTCTTGTTACCAAATTCAAAGTTTATTTAAAAATTTGAGGTTTATTAGAAAAAGCAAGTATTACTTAAATACAATAAAGAGAAAAATCCATTTGGGAATTCTATAAATGCATTCTTCAGAAAAAAACAATCTGCAAAAAAAAAAAAGAGTATCTTGAATCTTTTAGAATCTCAGAACATAGTTTAGTAACAAAAATTCAAAGACCACTGAACAAAGAGAAAATAAATATGATAATGACATCCAATAACGTTATCTTACAATTAGAGAAAAAAAATCTCTATTCAAAAATACCTAAGTCACATTCAGGATGTAATTTTATGACTACAAATATAATTCAGGTAAATCACTATTTTAAAAAAAGTACGACAAATCCAGTGACATTTTGATTCTATATATAAGAAGCTGGTTTGTAACTAATCTAAAATCAATTTATATTATTTGCTATGACCCAAGTATAGTAAAATTTGGTGTTTTGAGAATCTCTGAGTTTTCCCAAGTTAATTAACCATTTTCTTAAAAGAAGCCAATAAGCCTTAGAGTTATCACATCCCTTCCATAAAACCAACCCAGGTCAGATGTTGGATTAACTAAGTCAAAGGGTTCATGTTGATTAATGTGACGTATCGCCATAATATTCAATGTTTTGCTTCAAATTTACTAAGCTTCCCCCAAGAGCAGACCTAGTCAGTCTTCTTGCTCAAGTTATTCCAAACCTCGATACTTTCACCCAGCGTTTATGCTATCACATATGTAAATTATCCTCTTTATGTTATTCTCCTGATATGGCTGCTACAAAAGGTACACATATTCTGGGTTCTAAACAAGCTGTTCTTGGGTCAGCCTCTCAACCATGGCTCCATAATATACATACAAGAAGCTTTCAGGAGATGTAAGAAATTTTCAAACTCATGTGACTACAGATGGGAATCCAGATCCATATCTTTAAGAGGAAAGCTCATGAATGCTAAGCCAATGTCATTCATTACTGTGTGGCTAGAGGAAGTGCTCAAATGTGTTTATATTTTCTTCTTGATTTACTCCAGATCTCAAAACATACCGCAAAAATGATCTACAGTTGGGCTTGCTCTGTCCTAAAAAACAAAATGGCTAGAAGCATTATGCAAAAAGATGATTACTCCAAAGATCTAACAAAAAAAAACTAGGACTATTTCAGTTTCCTTACTGCAGGGCCTGGTGGTCCTGGAGGTCCAACACTGTCCTGTGTACACGTGCAAGCATTCGGAAGAGCTGGACATTTTGCTTCATCTCTCTGCAATTATGAGAAGAATATTCAGCCATAAATTGAGGGTAAAAACAACTTCTCACCCCACCCCCATTTATCTTACCTACACAAGAAAATCTGTTTCCCACGTTGCAGAAATAACTTTTAGTTATCAGTAAAAATAGTCTCATGTTGAATATTGCTTTGATCCTTTGTCTTTATGTTTTACTTTAGGAAAATTCACATAACAAAGAAATATTTACAAAACTACTACTCAGACCACAGGTAATTTAATCCAATTTTCTCTAATCCAGTGTTAGAGAAATGCTGAGTATCTCAGATATCAACACCCATTTCATTTAGAATAAAACCTAAAATCTTTCCCATGGCCTACAAGACTTTACACGCTCTGCAAACCAGTACCTTATCACCGTGGCCATCTCATTGCCTCCCACTTTCCCTCTGCCATGAACTCTGCTCCTGCCTCACTGATCTAGTAAATGTTTCTTAGATGTTCAGGACACATTGTGGCTTTAAGGCCTTTGCATTTGCAGTTCCCTATGGCTGGAATGCTCTTTCTCCATTAGCCACATGTTTTGTTCCCTCACTCCAGTTCCCTCAGTTCTCTGCTTAAATTTCACCTTATCACTGAGGTCTGATGATATTCACCTAGCTATCTATCCCTTTACCTTGATTTGTTTTTTATTCTAAGACTTTTCACTCTATAACAGTCTATACCTGCTTGTTAATTCTTTTTCTCCCCTAGCCTTTCACTAGAATATTCATTTTTCATTTTGCTAATGTTAGCACATAAAATAGTGCCTTAGCACATAGGCTTATAATAGGTCTCAAGAAAGATTTGTTGAATAAATAATGCATACTTATTCTGTGCATATATGTAGTTCACTGCTTGCCAAAAGCTTCAAATCCATCATCGGCATTCAACTTTGTAACTATTACCACTTATATAAATACTATGAGGGAGAGCCATCATCTCAAAAAGAAATATGGTTATTGCTCCATAAACCTTAGACATCTAGAGAGGTGAATGATGGCTTACTCTGTAAAATGCTGAGATTTTTTTCAAACAATAGGATGAATTTGCAGTCAGTGGGTTTACCAAACATGGTGACTCAACAGAACTTTTCTGACAATGCAAAACCACCCTGGCTGTTAGGAAGAATTTTCAGATGTGTCTTGTGCATTCCTAGCTTCCGGGGAAGCGTTTGCTGGCCTGAGCTTGGTAGCTGATGAGCATACACATAATGCATGTACATCCTAGAGACTCAGTTATTGAGTGCTACTTCCTCTCCCAGACCATCTGCATCCATATCCCTTAGGGGACTATTAAAACTCAGACAGGATTCCATTTTGTTTTACTTACCCTAGAGGGAATATCACAGCATCTGTCTCTACTGGTCCACACCGGACTGCAGACGATATCAAAATTCTGGATTTGGAACTGCAAACAACCAACAGCAACATCAGCTAAAGATGCATGAGAAACATTTAAATTAACGTTTCTGCATTTTATCCTTTGCAAACTTCTCACATAGACTGTCTCAAGGCTTCAGGCCCTTGAGAGCAATGTGATCCTCACTTTGTAAGGAAAGAACATAAAAACCTATGCATTAGAGAAAAAGACAGTAAAGCAAATGTATACATGAAATTCCCACTTCTGATTCACTTTCTTGGCTAAAATGAAATGTCTGATTGAGTTTTGTTTTTTTAAGAGCACATTAATGTCCTTATTTAATTAAGAATTTATTTCATTAAGAATTTGAAGACTATACACATTTAAATTAACTTTTAAGAATCTACCCTATAGAAAAGTAACATTTTTAAAAAAAACATTCCTTACTTATTCTATAATTGATGCTCTTCTTTTCATAAATTCTTACCTAGGAGCTAGCTAATAATTTTTATGATTACTCTCAGTTTAACAATTTCAGTATAATACAATCGTCCCTTGGTATCCACAGGGGATTAGTTCCAGGACCCCCAGCAGATACCAAAATCCACAGATGTTCAAGTCTCTCATATAAAACAACATAGTATTTGCATATAAACTATGCACATCTTCCCATATACTTTAAATCATCTCTTGATTACTTATAATACCTAATACTACAATGTAAATAGATGGTATGCTGTATTGTGTATGGATCAATTTTCTAGAATTTTTTTTAATTATTATTTTCAATCCATGGTTGATTGAATTCATGGAGGCAAAAACCACAGATAAGGAGGGCCAGTTGTATATATTCTCTTTCTACTTTTTAAAAATAAAACTTTTGATAAAAAGGAAAAGATTATTTAAATATAACCATTTTTTTATAACTGATGTAGTTGTTCTATTTAAATATTCAATTTAAAAGTCTGTATTTTAATCATAATTATATTAAATTTACACTTTTTTATATTGTGCAATAAAAATTTTACTTTTGAATCTAGGAGGAGAAAATTCTGTCTGTGGAAGAAAACTAAATTAAATAAATGTAATTTTTTAAAAAAAAAATACAAGCCAAAGATGGTAGACTTGCTTTCAGAGCAATATAATTATTTGTTGACATTTAATATAAATTTAATTAGCCTGGTACATTGAAAACCTTCACTTAAAATTTTATTACTAGATAGCATCATAACTGGGTTGGCATGCTCTTGCCTCAAACATAAGCCAGTGAAACTTGTGAGTAATGCGGTCAGTTGGCTGCCCTTCTACACTGAACTTCCAAGACAGACATACATGATGACTTCTCTGTGAGAGAATGTGGACTCTAGTGATGGTCACAGCCAGTGTCCACACATGCTTAATGTCCTGACTGCATAAATTTATACTAACAATTACTATCTTTGAAGAATAAAAAATAAATTATTTTAGACTTTCTGGCAATGATTTATGTTGGACTCTCCAATTCAATCCTATTTCATGATGACTACATGATGTTCTCTGTTGCCTTGACATCTTATTTTGTTTTTAGCAATAAAGCACATTATTATATTCTGACAGTAGCATATTTTCTCGGTATAATTTTACTAATGTTTCAATCTGTCCAAAAAAATTAACAATTTAAAACTCACTAAGAAAAAAAAAACTCGCTGATTACTTAAAAATGCCATTTCAATCTTAATACAAGTTACGAAAAATAAATAAATACGTGTTTCTTACTGTGGCTGATTTCCTCTCCCCCTTAAGTAGTTTTCCAAGAATTTCATAACCATCTGTTGTGATATTTCCGGCTTCCTTGATGTCTTTTTCTATAATTTCGTAGCAGTCAATGTAAATCTTTACACTTTTTGAGGTCACTACAATATGAACCTAAAACGATCATATGTTTCCATTATAAATTTTCTACCACCAAAATATTGGTTGACTTCTATAAATTTCAGATCACACGTTTTTTTAAAAAATGTTCTTTATGTTATTCTCATCCCAAATCAAGAATTTTAGACTAATATCCAAAACCAAGTTGTAATGTCAATGTCATTTATTAACAACATCCAATCAAATGACCCACTTAACCTCTCTGAGTCTGTTTCTTTCATCCACATATACATGCATAATTTCTTATTTTCCTAGTATGTATTCTTACTGAGATGACCAGAGATAATGTGGTAAATGAAATGACTCTGTAAACTACAAAGAATGATTTAAGTACAAGTTAATAAATCATTAATACATTATTAGATTCAATACAAAGGAATGTCAAATGTCTTCAACTGATTTTACTAAATTCAATTTTTATTTTCTAATATCAGTCAAAAGAATTTGCATACCGTTTAGATACCTAACAGTGAAAACCAGCATGTGTCTTCTACAAAGTTTCAGCTCTGAAAATTGGTAGATTCAATATTTGATTTCTTTAGAAGTAAAGACTTTGTCAATTTATTTTTGTCTCATATTGAGTACATTCAGAATCTTAAGAAGTCTATTAGTACAGATAAATAAAATATTTGTATTTCAACAATGAAAAAAAATGTTTACAGGCAATCTTTAGTTTGTAGCTGATAGTTCTCATTTATCACAGCTCAAATATTCAGGTAAGCACTTGATGATTATTTTTGAAAAGTTTGGCTCCAAGTTAAAAGGAACAGAAATTCCCTTAAATTCTTTGAGCCAATAAGCATAAGAATAATCTGTAGAGATTTTTTTCAAACAATAAATTTTTCCACAGAGAATCACCACCAAAATAATAATTTAGTGCATCTATAATGGTAAATATTAGTTAGTTATTGTTTTTATAGAAGAGTGATATATACCTAACTAAAAATAAATAAACTTTAAATGCCCCCAGCAGTCATCTAATATTGAATTCAACAAGACCACCATTCAAGCATTCTCAAGATATGTATTATTCAATAAGAACTAAAACTTATTTGCTGGCTCTTGTATGAACAAACTCAGAGGCAAATATTACCAAGTATCTGAAAAAGCATAATATGCAGAAAAATTATTTCAAAATCAAAATTTTTAATTTGTAACAAAATTATTCCAAATAACACTGGTTATTCAATGACAACCATAAAAAAGCACATACTAAGAACATTTTGCTACAATCTCATCTATATGTTTTATTGCATATACATACATAATGCACATGCATAATTTCATTTCAGAGTGAACTCTTCATCTGTAGACCATTGTCTCAAGTATTTAAAGACTATTTCCCAAGTGTAAAACATGTTGGTCATAGACCAGTAAAAAGAAGTAAGAAGAGTCTTGCCAACTTATCTCCTGTCCTAAGCTCTGCCATTCCCTTAAAACTTTATTTTTCATCTATTTTACTTTTTCTCACTTGGAGCTATGTCATCTGTTACAATAGAATGGAAACACAAAAAAACTTTTCAAGAGAATTCTCAAGCAATAGCTGTCTTCCATTCCCTACTTAATCTTTTAGCCAGCCTATCCCCTCTCTCCCATAAGCTCCCTGCCATGTCATTTTCATTAATTTCCTACTATCAGGGCACTACAGATTACCCCAAGGATTGAAGGACTTCAGTTCCCATATTAGATAGAAAATAAGAGTGGCTAAAGCCTTGAATCAGTAAAGAATGTAAATAGCTAATAGTGATTGAACTTAGTACTTGAATTGATGGGATACGTGGCAATAGGTTAAAAGAATAGGGTGGGGGAATGGAGGAGAGAAAAGACTATAGTGAAAAGTATAGGAGAAACTAATAAAAGTAACACATAATAGAAAAAGAAGGTAAAGAACTTGAGGAGAGAACAGAGCTTGTGAGGAGAAAGAGGCATTATGTAAAATCTAGGAATATAATACCTCTCTATAAAATAAAGAAGAAAATATCAAAAAATAATTAACTTGATTGCTTAATTAATGACTGTTACTATAGATCCCTGCAAAGTATTGTCTTTTTTTGTTCAAGTAAAATAAAGCATTCATTGAAAGTTTAAAATTAAAAAATAATAGTTCCTAAATGGTTAACAGTAGGTCAGCTAATATGACTAAATTTCTAGTATCTACAGTGGATATGAAAGGAAAAATAAAATAGTCCTTTTTAGCAAGTTACTCAAACATAAGTTTAATAGGTGTATCAATGAGCCAAAAAAACTCATAAGAACTTTGCCAGATTCTATTATTAGATAAAGCAGTTGAAGTTAATAATATTTGTCAAACTAGAATGTGCTTTCTCAGTGAGGCATTTATTTTACTGAGCTTCACCTTAAAAGTCTGTAAACTGTTAAGTGGATATGCTATTATACTCAAAGATTTTCATTTTTCCTTCATTGTTTCTTTGTCTCTCACTAATGTGCAAATTGCAGCCTCTTTGAGCCCATGAGAAGAGTCCCTTACTGTCCTTACCAAGAATCTAATTCATGAATAAGAAATAAATTCTGAAAAGAAACCAAAATTCTCAGGAATAGAATCAGTAAGAAATGCAGCTAAATCTACTCAAATACATAAAACTTCAATTTTCACTTGAGAATCAGATTGAATTGTAAGTATTTGTCTTCAATGTATGGAGACTAACTTTCTGAGTGCCACTCTGGAGAAATTTTGGAACACTTGTGCAACAAGTAGTATTCCTTCTGTTAACTTAACCTAAAGGATGAAGAGATACCATTAAAAAGTCCATTCCTAACTTAGATTGTTCTCTTCATTCCTAATGTTCCAAACTTCAATATTCTCATTAGTCAATTAATCATCCTTTAAAAACCTGATAGAAAGTCTCTATTATTCTTGGATGTTGATAGATAAAAAATTTAGATAGATAAAAATAGGCGATGCCCTAAGAATGCACCTTAGAACGTTAAAAAGATTTTTTTAGAGAACTCATAAGTGCATTCATGTAAAAGTGAATCTCAGAAACACTTTTCTTAATTATTTTGTTAGATAATGATAACTTTTAGACTGGCATGTTTGTAAATTTACAATAAATAAGCAAGCAGAAGCAGCTTACTGGTCTCTATAAAATAATAATTTTATCAATTAAAATATAATCCATAAAAGTTAAACTTTTGAAACAAAATGACATAAAGATTCACAATAAAATGATAGGTAGAAAAAACAGACATACAATATTTTATAAACTATGTGATTCCAGTTTTGAGATGATATTAGAATTAAAAATATGTCGAAATGTTAATAATAGTTACCCCTTCTGATGAATAGAAATTTTGTATTATTTTAAATTTTCTTCTTTGAGTTAATCTAATTTTCCAAAATAAGATTTTGTTTTTATTTATTTTTCTATATTATTTGATGTTTTTTTTTTATTTTTTTATTTTTCCAATTACAGTTGACATTCAATATTGTATTAGTATCAAGTCTATGGCAAAGTGGTTGGACATTTATATAACTCCACAAAGTGATCCCCCCAATAACTCTAGTATCCTCTTGACATCATATGTAGTTATCATAATATCATTGACTATATTCCCTGTGTTACAAAGAGTCATGAAAATGTAAAGATTTTATTTTTAAAAGACATAGCCATTTTTCTACAAATTGAACATGACATTTTAATAAATGTTATTTAAAATTTTTAAGTCATATTCATTTTTCTATTAATAACCAGGTAATATTTTTACCTTATGAAAACTTCCATAAAATAATGCCTTCACTTCTTCTGTGTCAAATGTAACAGTCTGCACCTCACCTCTTGTATCCTTGTTAAAGAATGATAATGTCTTGCTAGAAGCTGTAATTGACACACAATTGTTATTAACACATGCATGGTATAGTTTATATTAAAAGTATTAATAAATAATTCTTGTTGGAGAGGTTTCTAAAAAAGCAGTAATTTCAGTTGAAATAAAATGTAATTAAAATGTTTACTAATATGTTATATTTTAAAAACATTAAACATAAAAGCATATATCAAGTAAATATATACATATATTCAGAAGGTTCTTAAAGAGAAAAGGAGAGAAAACAATAAAAAATATGTATACATGTGCCTTAAAATAAGATAAAGATCCTTACGATCTGCAATCACTCCAACTTGTGGTTTGTAGTCTCTGTCTGTGATTTGCCAAATTGCAAAAGGGTCACTAGGAGTTTCTGGAAGAAGTCTGAACAATAATATAATTGTGTATGAAGGAGGGAGTCCATTTGGGTGTAGATCTCTGTTGGATGAAACAAAATTAATTAATTAATTGATTGATTGATTAAGATTTTTTCATCAGAAATAGAGAATATTTTAAATCTTTGGACCAAAATTTTACTATGGGCAGTATTAAAAGTCATTCACATATTAGAAAGGGGAAATTTTAGGAAAGACATCAAAAGAACAAACACTAAAGGTCAGGGGAATGAGATCATAAGTAAGATGACTTAAGGTTTTAATTTCTCCTTATCGCTAGTAGTTTTTACACTTCCAAATTCCTTCCTTGAAATAAATCAAATAATCTCCAGAAGCTCACAGGTTCCCAAAAATAAAGCCAGTAATAGTGTTAAGGACATGTACATGTGCAAATGTTTAATGGTGACAAAGGGATGCAATTCTATTAAAAAGAAATGTTTCTTGGCTCTAAGGCTATTAGACAAAAAATGTGCTTCCATATTTCCTTCCAGAATGAATCAGTCAGTATTCAGGTGCAAACTCTGAAGGAAAATTGATGGTTTTCTGTCTGAGACCACTTAATAACACTATTTCTAAAAGTAAGAAAAAGGCTTTGATAATCAACTCTTAAAAGCCATTCCTCCATTAATTTTGAAAGAGGACACAGAATGTTTCTTGAGGTTGCATGCCCCATACCAGTGGTAATTATGGAATGTAATGCTGCCCTGCTTCTTAAAACATATGTTCTGGGTAAGCTGAAATGATATCTTTTGCATGTTAAATATCTACTATCTTCATAATATCCCATGTTAAAAATAATATCTTCTCCAAATTAATTCATGTTGAACTTTATCTATTTTTCTCTTTTCTCAGTTAATGTATGATTATGACAAAAATAACTGAATTGCTTTTATGCTTTCAGTTCTAATTCTGACTCTTGAGAGAACACAGGCTGTTGCTAGTTAAAATGTAGGTATCATACCTTGAGGTGACTGAGAGTTAAACATGGGGTATTAAGGTTCACTGAAAAACTAAAACCATGAATCCATGTTGGTTGACCAAAAAAGAGTTAGGCATTTACAGTGTAGTCAAACTACAACAATATGATCTCTGCTTTCTTAAAATAAATTAGTTTTGGTTTTAGTCTGAATTTTCCGTCAGCTTCCCCAAAGCATTTCAAATTTCAGATAGCATTTTCTGACCCCGTCTTATGTTACTGAAAGCTTTATTTCTTGTTCTTTTCTCTCCATAAGTTGCCAAACACATATATTTCTCGAGACTAAAATGTTTTTATTCTAATGAACAAGAAATATATATTTTGGTTATCGTACCCAGGTGTAAACTTTCATGAAGTAAAACAATAACATCTAGAGCTACTGAACAGATTGCCAGAGCATTGGCCAATGAAAACTAACTGCTGCCTTTCTGAACACGAACAAGCCAAACTTCTGTGGTCTTTCATCTTCTGGAGGTCTGAAACTCTGGAAAGAACGCTGCTCTCATTCTGCACTTATTCCATCCAGTGCCTCTGCACCACAGGAGGAAATGTTCAAAATAATAAGTTGCCTTTCTGTTTAAACAACCTCCCTTAGAAAAAGCAAAAGTACAAGCCTAGCCTTAAATTCAAAAGGGTCAGTAATCTCAAACTGCAGAAACTGGACGAGATTCTCAGGTCTAAGGGCAAGGTTTGAGTCCTAGTCTCCTGGGTGACCTGATGGAAGACACTTAAACCAACTGTAACCCAAATTTCCTTCAATGGAAATTAAGCTAGGTCATTCATAAAGAGTCTTTCGACAATTCTAAAATTCCAGGATTCTGAGAAGTCAGTAAGAATTTCCAGAGCCTCAAAAAAGCTTCTGGCCCATTAAAAGAAAAAGAACCTCCTACTGTCACACTTACACTGTAGGCTGATTTACAAAGGCGTTCTTCTGAAGCCTGTAAGAGGAGTGGCTGGGAAAAGACCCCGACTCCAAAGAGACACCTTGTACAGAAGCAAAATTCTTTTCTGTCAGGTTGTATGCTTCAAGCATCTTGAAACCTTTGCATCAGGAAAGAAAATATTGAAGTGAGGTCATTTAAATTATTTTATTGCTTGAAACCTGAAATAAATTAACCCAAAGAGTATAAATGCTTACCTGGTGAGGTATAGCCATCCAAATATATGAGAGGACAACCTGCAATGTACAGCGTTCTTTAAGTACATTTCACCAACACGATATGCAAACATTGTATATGTACAGAAAGCAATGTTGTATGTATATCAAGTAATGAAATTGTTCATGCGTTTATAAAAACTGTGCATAAGAGAAATTATATTATTGACCTATATTGCTCCAGTTCCACTGGAATTTTACAAAGTTCTTAAGAATAGTAAAATAGAGTTAAAGAAAAAATTTTCAGATGTTTTTCAATAGATTACAGAATTTTCCACCTAGGGAATTTCAGATTTGTGTAAAGGCAGGAGGTTTGTCCCTATCCAACCTTCTTCTCTGCCAAGGCCCCACGCTTTATGGAACAGTGACAGTGGGCAATAGTTTTCACCCTGGGTCCCACAAAGCCAGGGATATCAGAAAGGGGTTGTCAGGACCACCAAGAGTGGACAGGAGACAACTGCAGTTCCCTACTCACTTTCACCAGTGCGGCTTCTTTCTGAGCTTCCAGGTCAGTTTTCATAGTAAACCACTGACATTTTTCTACTACTGCCACCTCATCAAACTTCTGAGTCTTTAATATAAAGTTTAATAGGTGAAAATATAACACTTGTAAAGTATAGCCCTGCTTAGGATATGGAATCTAGATGAGCCACATAAAAGTCTCCATAATCTAATACCCCAAGAACCAATGCTTATGGTTAGGGAGGATAAATTGACAAATAATCTTTTGTCCTTCACTGTATTTTAAAAGTTGAACATGAGATCTTGGTATAACAAGAAAAATCTACACCCCCCCCAAAAAAAAAATGAGAACCACATGAATTTCTATGGAGCACACGTGCACAAGTCAGTTTTTTCATTGCTCCCTTGAAGTACAAATGTCGACAGAACAAATACAAATTGATTGCTAATAGGGAAAACCTTCGTCTCTCAGAAATGTTTCTATAAATGCATCCCTAAGCTGAAGACTAATTTACTTGAATGTCACAGGCATTGGGATAGTGGGAAAGGGATATACTAAAACCCTTTATTTCCATACAAGGAATACATTACATCTTCAAAGCTAAAAATGGACTTTGACAAGCACACATTTAGCATGATCTCAATAGGAACAATGATTCATCAGGTTTTCAAGTGATTTCCCAGGATCTATTTCTGCACAGACTTAATCCCGTATAGGATAGGGAATAGCCTGCTAAGTAGTCATTTTCCAGAACAAGCAAGACTATAGATCCATGTGGACCAGGACTTACTTGAAGTGGCAGTTTCACAGACAAATGTAATGAGGTTGTCCTCTATCTTCTCAAAAGATTCGAAGTCATCCACAATGAACACATGCCGTTCACTTGGTTTGCTGGCTATATTGGCAAGCTCATTGTACTCAACATCAGCCACACCAACTACAAAGACGCTGAACCCTGCAGAGCAGTGGTTATAGAGTGAATTACACAACCCTTTTTTAGTCCTTTACTATTTAAACAACTCAAAATAATGCCGTATTTTCTCAGTATATGCAGCAAACTCTTGTCATTAACATAAACTTTCTTTCACGAATATGTACTTATTCCAGGTCATCCTATTTCCTAGCTCATAAAATTCAATTCATTGGATTTCCTAGAATAAAAGGCTAACAATTAAAAGACAAACATTTTAATAGCAGCAAGACAACATGGTGCGTATTCCTTTCCACGGATCCACAGTCCTAACATACCCATGAAATCTGCAGCATTCTTAGGCATCATTAACATTTTAAGCTAGCATGACTCAGAAAGAAAGAATTTGATTCTTGAAATTGATTTTCTCAATAAACAGGGTCAAAGACAACATTTTGGTCACTTTTAAAATGGAATCTACAATTCTCATTGACAATAAACTTTTATTTATTTAGGTTAATACAAATAAACAAAGTTTTCACTCCAAAAGCTTAATTTGACAATAAAAAATAAACTATATAAGAAATTAGGTATATCTAAATAAAGTAACTTGAGGAGTAAGCATTCATAATCCCAATTTAAATCAGCAAGGAGCACAAAATCTGCTGTAATCTGCTCAAAGTACATTACATAATAGCAGTGATTTATAAAAAGATGAATCCAATTCCCTGTAACAAAGTACTTTGCAACACTACAGTAGATAATACATAGCATAGAATTATCTTTAAAATATATCCACCTTGGACCCTGGCTAGGGCTGGGGATAGGGGTTAATGCAAGTACTGAAAAGATCTAATTTCACCTCTGCTAATCTCAAATAAGTGGTCCAAAGGGCAGTGCTGCTAGGTGGTTGTTGGGATGCGTGGTTGCCCATATCTACCCCAAAGACATGTCACTAAGGTCTGGCTGCTACTCATACCTTTCAGCAATCTGCTTTGAGCCTGCATCTGCAAGGCTGTGCTCAAGTAAAGGCTTCCCTTTGTCTCCCCTTGCACAGGAAGCAGCATCAACACTCACTTCTACTATGGCAGGAAGCCTGCTCTAGGATCGTCCCATCATTGCATTTCATAGCCACCCCGCCACAGCGGGGAAATCTGGTTTGCTCTTTGACAGCTCCTGAGTCACATCTTATATAAAAACTACACCATGTTATTTCTGAACAATCACCAAACCAATCCACAATTAAATATAATTTAGGGTATGAAGTACAGATTAAACAGAAACAATGAAGTAAAATCTGCAATTTGGGGGTTTTTGCACTAATTCCTGAACATTTAAAACCATTAAAATGCTGAGTGCAATCACTACGCATCAAATTCATTCCTGGGCTTACCTGACTGCTGGATGATCAAAGCTGCCTTCTTGACCTCATCCTGTGACCGACCATCTGTGACCACAACCAGCACCTTGGGGACATTCTTCCTCATGCCACTCTCCCAGGTCAAGACCTTTTCCTTGATAAACGTGAGAGCCTTACCTATAGAGTGTGTCATGAAACATTTTAGTATCACCTCAATGCAAACTATTCAACTGCCATTTGTCATACCCAGATGATAAGAATTTGAATATTAGAGTGAAATTGTATACTCAGTTCTACCACTCCAAATGCTAGGAAGAGTGAAGGTCTATGTATACTCTGATTAATTGTACCTGTTCTTGTGTTTCCTCCTCTGTACCTAATATTCTGGAGGGCCCCAAGGGCTAGGGCTTTGTCGTTGTATGTGTTCAGCTTGAACTCAGACTTGACCTCATCACTATACTGCACAAAGGACACCTGAAAAAAAAATGTAATTTGGTAATGAGGGTATGTAATCTCTTTTATATTTTAATTTTCCAGTGATTCCTCTAGCTGCAGAATGAGAAAAAGAAGTGTTTCAGACTCAACAAAATTATATGCTTTTTATAGCTAGTAATAACACTGACTACTGTTATCTCATTAAATTCTCTAATTTCTAATCTTCATTAAAATTAATAATTGATATTGAAATGTAAATATTCTGTATTCATGTAGTACCTTTCTCTAGGACAGGAAGGGATGGGTAAAACTGGAGAGCAGTGAGGTTCCAGAATTAGAAATGAAAACACACCATCTTGAACTCAAACGTTGACTAAACAACTGGTTCTCAGTCAACTGCTCTTTCTGACTATACCCATTCTTCATGGCAATACAAAAGTTTCACATGTGTGATAATAATCAGCACTCATCGCAAATTTAGTGGCAATGTGATTTAGTGGAAAGAGTACAGACTTTGTAGTCAGGACATTGGACTATAACCCTAGCTCTAATTAACAGCCATGTGACATTGGGCAAGTTTCCAACATCTCCAGGTTTGGGCTTCCTCATCAGTAAAATGGAGATAATTATACTTACTTTCTATGCTTGTTTTAAGGACTAGTAATCATGTACACAAAGTACCTGGCAAATAGAAGTCAATAAAATATGATAGTTATTTTTTATTTTTTATTGAATATCTTAAATTTCTAAAAGAATAAAAAGTGACTTAGTTGTTGACATATTAAATTGAGAATATAACTAGCCTGACTCTACTCTTTACTCTTTTGGGTTGAAACAACATCCACAGGAGTATATTCCATAAAGTACTCTTCCATAAAAGAAGACATGATTTGTTTGTGGTTTATATCAAAATCTCTTATTTTCGTAATGCTTCTAAGATGCCACAATGAAAAAGTAAAAGTGCCAAAATAAAGGACAAAATTCATCAAAAGGAATGGGGAAGGAAAGAGAATTCAAAAGAATAATAATACATTATAGTCTCTTGCTTTAAGGAGTTAATGATTTAGACAAAAAAGAGGCATACAAATAATGACAAAATAAAGATATATTTGCTATAACAGTAATACAGACAAAACCTTCAGGAGCAAGGAATGTCAAAAGTCATCAAGGAAGTCTCTCCAGAAAGAGTGGAATTTGAAGTGGGTCTTTAAGATTGTAGACTCCAAGAAGTAGCTAATAATAACTTTAATCATATTCTCAGAGGGGTCTGGGAAGATTCCCAAGAAAAGTTTAGAGCCACTGGCCCTGAATGTTCAGTTTATGTGTATATCGAGATTAGTAGAGGAGATTCTCAGCTTTACAGGTAAGTTATTGCTAAATGATGAATTACTTTTCGAGGCCCCTTATACTTTCATGGAAAGATAAACTTCTCTAAGTTCCTACTCTAGTAAAACAAATACTTCTGGAGTAATTCTACAACAAAATAATTGGTAGTTATTTGGGAAAAACAAATAATACACTCTTACAGTCAATAATGGCTATTCTTCTGGTCAAGGTAATATCTGCAATGCCACAATAGAGAGGGCAGCAGGGCTCTATACACCCATTTCTGTCACTATTCACCACTGATTCCTCTGACTTAACAGAGTGTGACAATCACAGTGCATTAATTTCCAGAACATTAGATGACCTTTTATAAAAATGTATCACTGTCAGAGTTTTAAGCAGGAAGTTAGAGTCAGAATCCCCTAAATTCTCTGACAGAAATATTATCTAGCCAAAGAGAATACCAAGGGGAATATTTATTTTTCTGTTTATCATTTATACCCAACCCCTTCCCAAAAAGACATGTGTAATGAAAATGGCAAATAACAAAACTCAAAATGGAATTTGTACTGAAAAGTCTTTCTACTTAAAAGGAGAAGTTTAAAGGAGACAGCAACACATTACAAATGAATAGCCACCTATGAAAGAGCACCCACCTGAATTCCAGCAGGACTGATTTCATCAAAGGCTCCCACAGTGTTGAAGATGAACTTTACAACTTTGTTAAAATTATCATCCCCAATACTCCAGGAAGCATCAGTCAAGAATACAATATCTGCTTTGGCCCCTTTGCATACTGAGAAAAAAAAAAAAACAGAGGAAGCCCCAAATCTCATGAATTCTTTCATTCAAGTAAAATTACATAACTGAGAAATATAATCTAACAACTCACTACTCAAAGTGTGGGTAAGCAGCACTAGTGTCGCCTGGGAAGGTTAGAAACACAGAACCCTGGTCCCTACCCTAGAGTTCCTGAACCACGTAAGAAAAGGCCCAGATGATTTCTATGACCAATACAGTGAGAGGCACCAGTCTAACCGGCCCTCAGTTTTTGCTCTGGAATTACTTCTTCTGTTTAGATCCATGATGCAACTATGCATTCTTTCCTCATGAAATGCTTCAAGTGTCTTCAAATAATAAATAAGAAGGAAATCAAATGAAAAGCAATGATGTTCAGAATTTAAGAATACCCATCAGTGGATTTGAATATTTTGTACATAATAATCAAAGATTTGGTGCAAGTAAGTAGTCTTTTAATTTTAAAGTAGGCCTCTAGAATCTTATGGAAGGAAAGTAGAGAAGGAATAAAATAAATATTTTTAATTTGAATCCTCAGACTTGGAGACTAAAAAAAATTCTGAAAGTAAAATTTAACAAAATTTTTGTGTTAAAAACTTAGCATGTAGAGTATACAACACCAAGAGTGAACTGGAATGTGGACTTGGGGTGATAATGATGCATCAATATAGGCTCACGGATTGTAACAAATGTACCACTCTAGTGGGGGATGCTGATAATGGGGGAGGCTGTACATGTGAGGGTGCAGGGTATACGTGGGAACATTATGTAATTTCCGCTCAATTTTTCTATGAACTTAAAACTGCTCTAGAAATAAAGCCTATTTTTAAAAAATTCAATGTGTTTTTAAGCCAAGATTATTTACTGAGCTTCTTTCAAGTTTAATTTTTAAAAATCCATCATTATTTCACCCTATAACAATATACTTTTAATTTTTCTAGAACTTTTTATATTGAAGAAAAATACTTTTAAAATCTGAAATGCTTTAGTTAAACACTTGACACAATGTGGGCAAAGGATAAAGCAGTAAATAATTAGTTTGAACTTAATTTGATAAAGCACTAAGAATTGCCCCAAATTACTGACAGACTAGTCTTAATAGCTCAAGTATGTCTTTTTACCAGTTCACTACAAGTGACAATTATATCTCAGACTTTAGTAAATAGAAATATTTTAGCTTTGTATAATCTGGGTACCCCTCAGGTCAGAAACCAGGAATTCCAGAGCCAAAGGCAAGGGGCTAGTTTACAGATACAGCCAAAAAGGTACACTCTGCCTATGGATGCCAGCAGCCCACAGAAAGAAATGCCCACCAGGGGCCACGTAAAGTATCACTTGATGTTAATCTGTAAAATTTAGGAAACAGAGCTCTGAATGAAGAGCTAGAGTAGTTTAATACTGATTTTATTCACACTAGAATGTGCTTGGAGGGAGAGAGGAAGAAATTACTGGTAATCTTTTCTTTTAATCTAAAAACTCTTCAGGAAGAATAATAAATCAGAAATGTTCTATACAAACTGTAAATGAAGTGCAGGCTGCATAAGAGGCTATAAATCCCTCTCAACTGAATGTATTGCCAAGTAGCTGTACTTACCTTCCCGGGCGGGTGGAATTGTGGGAGGGGGAGGAGGTGTGGGTGGCTCTGTAGGGGCTTCTGTTGGTTTTATGGCTAGAATTAAAAATTAATAATTAGAAAAACACAACATGTGCACATTTCATATCACAGAAAGTAAATGTTAAGAGTAATTTAAATTCTTGATAATGAATCAAGTCTCATTGACAGGGACATACTGGGAATTCTGTTTTATCCAAATTTGGAATCATTGGTAGTGATTCAGCATTGACTACACAGCTGCATAAAGCAAAGCCAAGATTTAAAGGGTAATTATAAGGCCTGCAGATAAGATCGAATGAGTAAAAGTCACTAATATAGAGGTCTATCACTTTCTCACTGTCAACTAGAGCCACATCTCCCTCCTTTATCCCTTTCCTTAAAATAACACCAACTCTAGTAACAGAGGCAACATGAACTTGCTGCAGATAAAGGTCCTGAACAGGCCATAGGCTCCACCTTCAAGAACAAGCCATCATTACATCTCTACTGTTGCCCCTAGAGAGAAGTGCCAATACAGGAGTCGCTGAAGCCTCCCACACCAGATCATTCTATTTTGAAGCCTTTCCAGAGTACCCAAAAACTTACTGGTGTGTTCTTTGACAGGGACGCCTGGTCCTTCAAGGTTTGGTGTCTGCACAAAAACAGTGACTCCATAATCAGTGTCTGGTGAAAGGCCAGTGAAGCAGTGACTGGTTTCTGACCCACGCACGGTAATTTCTTGTCCTCTAGTTCCTGATTATGACAACAAAGGAAGATAAAGCTTCAATTATATTTAAAGATATTTTTATAGATAATTTTTTAAATAAAATGGCATCTTTACTGAAGTTTAAAATGTTGCTACTAAGTACTCCAGTTTTTTTGTTTTTGATTTTTGTTTTTTTTTACACGTACCATCTGCAGGGTTTAGTTTTAGCCTGTAGGAGGTGGCTGCCCGGTGAGGTGACCATTTAACACAGAACGTATCCCACCCAATCTGGTAAGTTTTCAGATCTGTCACATTTAAATACACTACAAAATAAAGAAAGAAAGATATAGATTTGTTTTGTAAATAAGGCAAAAAAAAAAGCATACTTTTAATCATAACACAATTTTAAAGCATCCACTATGGCTGAAAAAAATAAATGTCAAAAATTTTGGTGTTTATAAGAAATATATATGAAATATACATGAAAATGCACACAGTCAAAATAGATCTCTCTTTCTGTCACTGATTTTCGAGGGAAAAAAAATCCACACAGTCCTTCTCAACACTACAAATATCAAAGACATCTGATGGATGATAATAAGAAATTTTTCTGAAAGGCTATCTGCTAAGTGCTTAAAACATTATTAAAGTACTGGTGACAACAAACTCTATCTGGGCTGAATTAGTAATCATGGCATTCTCATGAAGACTTTCAATTAAATCAATGTATTTAGGTAATATATATTTTAACATCTAATGTCAAGAAAAACTATATAACAGTCATCCTCTTTCCTCCATCTTGGATCCTGTGGTGGCCCACTAGAAACAGGACTTCTAAAAAAGACAAATATGTGTGGAATGCCATGGTCCAAAGCCATCTTTGTAGGCTATAAGTGGGGTCTCCAGAACCAGAAGGAGCACACAGCTCTTCTTAAAACTGAAGGTGTTTATGCTCGAGATGAAACTGAATTCTACCTAGGGAAGACATGTGCTGATGTGTACAAGGCAAACAACAACACAAGTGATTCTTGGTGGCAAACCAAATAAAACTAGAGTCATCTGGGGAAAGGTAATGGTGACATGGTTCATGGCAAATTCCAAAGCAACCTTCCTGCTAATGCCATAGGACACAGAATCCATGTAATGCTGTACCCCTCAAGGATATAAACTTATTAAAAAGTAAATACATAAAAGTAGATTTGTTTTAAAAAAAAACTACTTAGCATGCCAAATCATTTATGAATGAAATTATAATTTCTGTTATTTTTATCTGTTAAAATTCAAAATATAATATTTTATGTAAACTAAACACATCTCATTATATATATTTATATACTCAATTATATTACTTATGTGTTTGTTTAGCTGGACACAAAAGAGCCAACTACTTAATGTTGAGGAATTATGCATATTTTTAGAAGAGATAAAATTAAAACAAGCTGACCCGGTACTTTGTACTATACTCTTTCTTACAACTATTCAGATTTGTAACTCACATGTAGTGCCTTGATCCGTCAAGGGGACACTGAGTCCAGAATCATACTGAGCATAAACATTCACGTCATAGCTGGTGCTGGGATGGAGATTGTGTAATGTGTATGATGTCACTTCTCCAACAAAGACTTCCATAGGCTCATTGGAACCTTTAATAACAATCACAAAAATACAAAGAAATATGCTAACACTAGTCTCAAATTTTTCTTAAAATCAAATGTCTTAACTTATACTCAAATAAGAGTACAAACACCATTAATTTCATAATCCTTTATGCATTTGCTCACTATAGAACATTCCACATTATATGGTGAATACCAAACTGTAAGCAGAGACTGGATTTTTTATCTTCTGATTCTCAAAGCATAGCACAGTCCCTAAGATATATCAGGTGCGTGATCAATTTTTCTTTCATTTATTAATCATGCAATCAACTACTCTACACTCTCAAGCTTCTTCTCTAAGTCCTACTTTGCCAGCATAGTGCTCTGCACATAGCAGGTGCTCAATTTATATTTTTCAGTGTGTCTTAGATATGATTTAAGAACATCTACCTTAGACCTCATTCCATAAGTTTAGTGACTAAAAGTCCTCCTCCTCCTACAAGTTCTCTCTCCATTCTTTACACAGGCTCATCTTTTCTTTCTTATGCCTTCTCTCCTTTATTTTTTTTAGGAAAAGTTTCTGGGAAATATCAGTAAGTTCACACTCTTCCTGAGTGCATGGAAGATGCCTTAACTAATTTTGTACAAAGAATATTTTTCTAAGCATGTAAACTAAATATAGAAACAAAGATAGCAAATAATTTAATCAAGGTGATATTCATTTAGGTGAACATATCGATGAGAAGTTGAAAGTAAGCATGTCATGAATAAACTAAAATGCATATGCTCAAAGTGGAATAACATCTTGATATAATGGAAAAAATACAGAAGTTTATATTAATTAAATATGTCTTATTTCATAATTATAATAACACATAGGATGTCTGAACACAAACACCTTGTATTTATGTGATTTTACAGTCCAGGTCAAACTTTTAGACATGCAAATTCATGAGAATTTCATTTATACCCACAGTAACAATGATACTTTAGACCATAAACTCTTCAATATCTTTCTATAATAATAAAGGTGCTTCCTTACCCACTGGCTTATACACAATTTTATATCCAAGAACTGGAGAAGGTGAAGGATCCCAGGATACCCTGAATCTTGTATACCATTCATCAGAGATGTGTATGTTCTGAGGTGGAAGTAGTCCCACTAAAACAAATATTGGCATACATTACTGACCTTTCATAGACACACAGAGTAAGCATAGAACTTGATGAGTATTTATTATGAGTACTGATAGTGTAGCCCCATGAAAGAAATTTAATAATATCCCAAAATTTCCTTATCCAGAAAATTAAAGGTATTAAAATGTTCAAGAGAGAGGTTAGTAGTTTTATTAAACTACTATAAAAATAATGTTCTTTCCCAATACCACTCTATTCTCCAGCAACATAACCCAGAGTAAATTCTTGAGCCTTCAGAGGTACTACCTACAACTCTGAAAATCAGTGCTATTAGACAGTATGTTAAGTAGTTGCTGAATTATTATTCATAGCATTACACAAATAAGGATTTCAACCTGAAAAATTTTTTCCTAAGAGAAACCAAAAATGGCTTTGGGCCTTCTAGAAAATTTAATAACTATGAAAGATATTTTAATATATTTTGATATGCACAAAATTATGAAATATGCTATTTTCCCCAGAAAAGTACCAAAATATATTCTAAAACCTAAGAGAAAGAAAAAAAACAGGAAGCTGTTAATTAAAATCATGTTGATTTTAAATTAAAATTTCTAAACTAAATACCATTGACTCATTCCTAAAGACAATGGTTATCAATAAATACATAAATTTCCAGCCTTAAGAGACTGAGCTCAAACAACTCTAGTTCTGCTTTTCTCTTAAGAACAAATTCTGTAATGTTGTCAAGGTAATTTAAGCACAAAAAAAAAAGAGTTTGAGCAATTGAGTGTAGTAAAGATCCTGAAATTATGTTACATAAGTGAATTTTTGCTGAATAAAGTGGGAAAAGGGAATGCCAATATTTACCAGTAATGGAAATCAAGTCTATAGCCTAACACATCTTTATACTAAAGCAGTGGCTTTCAACCTTGGCTGTACATTAGAACATCAGCAGGTCTAGGCCACATCTCAGACCAGTTACATCAGTTTCTCTGGGGGTGGCACCCAGGCATAGCAATTTTTAAAGCTTCTCAGGTGATTCTAATGAGCAACCAAACTGGAGAAACTGCCCTAAACCATAAGAAATTGCTAACAGTAAAAGCTAGATAAGGAGCTTGAACACTGGTAATTGTTCATAAATTACTAGGTACAATAGAAAAATATATTTTTTAAAGTTACATTTGTAAAGATAAAAGATAAATGCTATTTATCTCATTTATTTATGACTTAAGATTCTATCATAGCAAAATGTTTTTTGCTGATATTAAATTGACGGAGTTAATAGCTACAACTTTAACCAATACCACAAACTAAAACATTATTCAGAGAATAAGCAATAGTTTTCCAAAAGAGAAATAAACTAACTCAAGAAAGCAAAATATGCAGATTTTTATCTCCTTTTTCTTCTTTTAATAGACCTTTCAACAGTTAAAAGACAAATTCTGTTTTTATATTACTTTGACAAAATTTAATGTCAAAATTTAATGTTAATATAAATATTAACCCGGTGTTAATGTAGTATTTGAGATGCATTTGTAAAGGTAAAATTTAAAGGTTACAAAAGGTATAAGACATTTACCAGTCCTTCCATTTCCTATCAGATGGCTACCATCTCCATCATCATAAACAGCAATTACAGTAATTTTATATGGAGTATCAGATTGCAGGGGCTGTAGTATTACATTGTTTCTTCTGCCTGGAACTGTGGTCTGTAGGGAAAGTCAAATTATAAATTTATTATCAGTTAGAGGACTTCCAGATCAAAAGACAATATTGTTTTATGTATTCCCAAAACAGTACATTTTCTTCATATTTTCTTTTTGTTGCACAATGCTCATAGCAAGGCAAATGGTCTACACTGCCTATGTGCAGCATGGGAGAATGGTTTTAGAGTCAAACAGATGAGGGCTCAAATCCCAGATTAGCCAAACATACCTGAAGGAAATAGTGGGCAATTACAGATGCAACGTTTCAGTACTCATTACTGAGTACTGCAGCACTCAGGAGCACCTTTGTTTCCCTCATCTCATTCTTACATGTTACCTTTTCACGTAGCCCTTCCACAAACATGTAACAAGTACCCACTGTGAGCCAGGCATGGTACTAGTTACTGGGAATCCCTTGGTGAGGGTTTCTGCCCTATAGAGTATCAGTTTGGCTGATACTAACTAGGTAAGAAGATGAAAATTAATAAATGGAAAATACATTTAACTACTTCTACCAAGAAGAAATGATCAGAAAGATCTCTCAATCTCTCTTTCAATCCCAAATTTTACTTCTATAAACAATGTGAATCACTTATGACAGTGATTCCCAGAGTAGAGTCCCTTGTTTACAAATGGTAAATTGAGGGAAGAAATTATATTTTTACTCTTTTCAGAAAGTGAAGAGAAAATGCATATTTCTACATGAGAAGGCTGAACAAACACTAAAGCATGAAGTTCTTTGCTTTGGCAAACTAAGTGTGGCAATACTGCTTATATAATTTTGATAGAAAATACTAAATGGCAGTTACATGTGTTTCTGATTAATAAAACAAATGTTCGAATTAAAGCTTAGTATATCAAGTTCAAGTAGATAAAATATTTTATAACATAGAAATAATGGAATGATCAAAGAGTATGTATATGGCAAAATGGTTGCATACCATAGACTTAACTGCATGACAATCAACATTTTGTGTAATCTTCCACTAAATAATCACATCAATTAACCACTAAATTTTAAAGAAAGTGCTGAGTTTTTCCATTCATAACAAATGGTTATGCACAGCTATGAGGGCTATGAGGAAGCTACAAGAAAACTTAAATATGGTTCTAGAGAGACAAAATATGACACTCAAAAAATCTGACACTAATTAATATTAGAATATGTATGTTCCAAAACCAATGTGTACTAAAAAATGTTAAATTTAGAGAAAAGAGAGATCAAATAGCACTGAAGTATTTAAGACAGACCTTGTAAAGAAATTAGATTTAAAGAAAGGGTAATATTTGAAAAGTCACGGGATTTGAATATTGATTTAGGTAGCTAAGAATAATTGGTATCATGTTTCTCTAGACTTAATTTCTAAGGTTTAATTAGGTGATTAGAAATATGCATTTTAAGAAAAAAGACAGTTTACAATCTGTCTTTAGAATAGAAATGAGCTCTAAAGGCATTGATTCTCTGTAATGTGGAAGGCCATACTAGGCACATTCGGGTGGTTCCAGTATCATGTCAGAGAAAGTCATATAGAATGTAACTGTCACACAAGAGTCAAGGACTCAACTGTAATCCCATCACACTCCTAAAAAAAAAAAAAAGCAAACCTTAATTTCACCCTCCAACTAGGTCAGAAATTATAAAATGCTCAAATGTAAATGAGAATCAGACTCACATATTCATCAATTGGATCACCAATGGTAGGAGAATAAATGATCCTGTATTGCTGAACTGGCCCATCAGCATGATCCCAGGCTACAGACAGGCTGTTGGTTGTCTCCCCAAAGACTCTCAGATTTCTTGGTCCACTTCGTGGTACTAAAAAGTAAAATACAATAGAGTTATTTACCTACCTGTGAGCACGACAGACATGGGGGTGAGAAGCGGGGTACAAAAAAGAAAAATTCTTTTACTCAAGTCAGATTAATAAAGTTACTTGCAGGTATTTCACCATTAACTAGGTTGTTTACTCCCTATGATAAAATACATATCTTCTACAGTTTTAATATGAAAACATAAATAGTAAAAAAATGCTACATTTCAAAGCTATAGTTACATGCTAAACTAGGTTTGAACTTAAATGTACAGACTGGGAAAGAAAGGCATTATTTTAACTACTATGATGTGGTTAAATACATTATAACAGTTAATGTGTTTAACAAAAAAATTGAGGCCAAGGCCTCAATTTGCAAAGTACCCATTTGGTGAGAACATCCACTGAAGGGCAGAAAAGGGGAAGAAACCCCTTCTTAACTTAGGTCCCTGTTGAGAATATGACCAAATGAAGTTCACTCAGCACAAAGGGCAGTCATGGACCTAAGGCTTTAGCCTGGAGTGTGAATGAGGGGAAGCCCAGGCAGAATCACACGCCCAGGTGACCCCTCACTTGCACAAAGGTGGAAAAAGCTGTCACCACCTCTCACTTACCACCCACCTTCCACTCCTCACTCACTCAGATAAGCCCTGCCAATTGAATTACAAGGGAATAGGTGGAGAAAGGGTTTCTGCCTCACGTGTTCGGCCCTGGGCGGGGCTGGGATTCCCCTCTCCATCCGAGTAGAGAGCCACGATGTTCACGGAATAGGGTGTGTCTGGAATCAGCCGCTCCAGCTGCACCGTGCGGGTATTTCCTGGCACCACAATCTGGAGGGGAGAAAATGCCAAATTCTGCCTGATGACAACCCAGATGCTTACCAAGTCTTTTATTAGTCAGCATAAGAACTTTGATAATAAAAGGCTGAGCCCAGACATGTCAAAAGCCAACTTCTGTTTCCTCATGAGATCAGCCCAGCCCACGCCATTAAATGCAATTTATCCTCAGAAATCCTCCTCCCCCGCCCCGCAAAATAGGTTTGTTCACACTTGACCTTAGTCGCTTCAGTTATCTTGCATTTATGTTTATTGTAAAGATTCTCAAATATAACATACAGGGTTCGTGATAATTACCTAAAAAACATCCTGAATGTTGGTACACATAAAAGAAGATACTTCTATCTACATTGATGGGGGAAAGATTTTTACATTAAAATAAAGAGCAACTTTATGCAATGAATATGGGCAAATCTGTCTGCATATGTCCTACCATACACAGGGACATGCAAATCAATATTCTTACAGAACACATGTATTGCTCATCATTTGTTTATCTTTGTTCATCATTACTGTTTATTTTTATAAAGACCTGTAAATAAAGTTAGTATATAAATTTACTTTTCCTTAGGCATTCTTATACTGTCCTTATTCAAATCGATAATTTCTGATTTCCAAATTATTAATCTACTTGCAAAGCTGAATAGTATTATGAATTGAAGATAGATTAGGCAGTTTGTACAAGCCAGTGAAGTCCACAATATAAGATAGTTTAACAATAAAGGTATTTGTATTTTACAATAAAAACCTATGTTGACAAGATTGAGCAATGATTTGTATTTATTACTGGAGTTTTTAATTTACATAGCTAATTTGCATTTTCCCAAAATTTACTTTTGCTAACTAATCTTATAGTTGATACACCTTCTTTAATTCATCAAAACCTATCATTTAATCAATATACTCTGGCATGTTTGTGGTTTGCATTCTCACAGGCTACCTAACATGACGTAAACAAAAGTCTATGTTCATCAGGAAGTGGAGTTTCTCTGAGACTCGGTGCCATACTAACAACTGGCTTATAATTCTGGGCCAGCAGCCATGGCAGGAGGCGCAGTAGAATCTATAAAATTCATTTGATGAGCTCCAAGAGGACAAAATTACTTACAGATTCCGAGGGTCTTGTGCCAGCCACAGGAGAATACACAATGCGATACTGCTGCACAGGCCCAGGGGCAGGATCCCAGCGAACATCTAGGCTGTTTGGTGTAGGATTGTACACTTGGACGTTTCTTGCCAATCCTCTCACCACTGAGGAAGGAAAGCCAACACACTTTTTTTAAGTCTGTTTATACATGCTGAGCTTTTGTTATCACTTTTCCAGAATTTACACTCTGTAAAAGGATAAAATACTATCCTCCTTAAACTTCTAACATCTACATACAAAAGCAGAAGTAAATCCTCTAAATCCAAATTTACCCACTGTTAGCCAATTATGGCCTTTGTCTATATGGAAGCAAAGTTGTTGCCAATAAAAACAAACTAGTAAAAGTAGTAGTATGATTGGCCACCAAGGATTAAGGGATGAAAAACTGGAAAAGAAGCTTCTATTTTACAACACATGTAATGGAGAGACAGGAGGAATTTTATGGTCTCTGCCTTCTAAGTAAAAACTAACAGCTATGAGCCCATCTAATTCAGTCAGCCAATTTCAATCATTTTTTCTTTATTCATTCCTCCTTCATTCAACAAATAACTACTAAATGTCTTCTCCAATTAAAATTAAAGACAAAAGAAGGGAGAAATAAGATTCTCAGTTCTCAATTAACTGCCCAATAAATACTTAAAAAAAAATTTAATCCATGTATTATTCCCAAACTCTAGTTTAGCCAATAACATCATATTTCTAGACATTAACCTTTTCCAAAAGAAACCATCCATAGTTGCTTCTTTTTATCCATCAGCAATTATATTTCTAAAGCCAAAGAAATGTTCATAAACATGCACAAAAGCTTTTAAGCAATAGTACAAAGAACAGTAAAACTTTATAAACTGGTAATGGCAAATGAAAGCATACAGATTTTTAATGCCATTTTCTTCTGGAATGATAATTTCAAGATTTATAAATCTTGAATGTCTTGTCATTATAAATCTTGTCATTATATTTTTATTTCCTACACTAAAATAGTAACAGTTGGTGGTGCTTAGGAGGTGAATTATATTTAATTTTTAAGTCTTTGTTCTATCATTTTGAATTTTTAAAATTTATTCTAATGGGCCTATATGGCCTTTATCATGAAAAGCTAAATTTATAATGAAAAGGCTAGATTTCTCTGCCTTCTTCCTTACATGTCCTTCCAGTATCTGATGTGCGTCCTCCATCACCTTCAGTATAAACAGGAACTACTGTAACAGTGTATGGTGTATCCGGCTGCAGATTCCTAAGAATGGCATAATTGGTATTCCCAGGGAGTGGTACCTAAAGATTTCAATAAAATATAAAGCACTTGATTTGAAAAACTTGTTAAAAAAAAAAGTAATACTTCAAACAATATAATACTCAAAATACTAACTCAAGACCAAGTCAAGAAGCAAGCTCTGTAATACTGGTATATAATAATGTGCCCCCATATGAACTGTTACAGAGGTTATAAAGACTTCTCTAGATTCCTACACTCACCCTAGACTCCCCCTTTAGAACTTCCAAGAATACTTACTTCCCCCAGCTTCAACCCGCCTAAATTCCCTTATCACCGAGGCACTAAAGCTCAAACCTATTATCTTCTACAAGTTCTACCAAATAAATATGAACTTCTTCAGTACTAAAATAAATCAGTTAACTCTTCCAGCTCCAGTTTTTAAATCATTTAGTTTAAACAGGCAATTTTCACTGTAGAAAATAATTACCAGTTCCTCTGGACCACCTGCTGTCGGTGCATAGAAGAGCTTGTACTGACGAGGATTACCCTCAGCATGGTCCCAGCGAACATTCAAGGTACTGGTAGAAGGGTCATATATTCTTAGGTTCTTCACAGTATTTAGTGGTTCTGGAACACAGAGAAGTCACATCACAGTATGATCCTAACCAAGCACACATAAAACACAGGTGCACTGGTATCTCCCAGGAGACCTAAAATATAGCAGGCAACACACAGTCAGCACCCCACAAATATTTGCTGAAGCAATGAATAAATGGAAAGATGTCTGTGAAAATCTAGTACATGTCTCATCTCTCCACAAAATATTTTGGCCCCAGATATTTTTTTATCTTAAAAAATAACATATGTCTTTCTCCACAGAGACAGTTAATTCTAAGCAAGGATGTTAAAAACATTATCATTTTCATTTTAAGGTATTAGCAAAACTCTGTGTCACCCCAGTGTTTCCAGATAAAGTTGTGATTCCATTCCAGTGGTAATTGTCAAAGAAGCTATAGCAGTCTGGCTTCACTTACTGGTCTTGCCTCTTCCCGTCATCCGACCTCCTTCACCATCAATATACAGGGAGGATACAGTGATAGTATAAGGGGTGTCAGGCTTCAGTTTTTGCAGGACCACGCTGTTTTGTCGTCCTCCTATCGTGGTCTTGAGTAAAACATACATAGTGTTAACTTTGTTCTCTCCATCTCACCAGTCTGTTAGAAAAAAACCTCTCTACAGGAGAGCTGTGTAAAACCCTTGCCAAGATCTGGAAACATGTACCATAGAGAGGGTTTAAAAGATATTTTATGGTATAATTTGAAATGTAACTATGCACCTTAAATCACAAAAAGAACTCTAAGCCTTAAATGGATGACCTCAAAACTGTATTTCAACTCGTTTACCGCCAGCACTGCAAAATTTCATCCAAAACGCATTTCATAGATCTCCTCCCAAAAAGGCATTAATCATAAGTGAGCTACAAAGAAACTTTAAGATACCAAAGACTTGCATCATATTAGAGGCTCAGCACCATTCAGTATTATTCTTACTTTTTTACAGATGTTTTTTATTTGCTTTAGAAAATATTAAAATGATTCAGCGAAAGCTCTAAATCTTTTGGTGTTTCCCCAAAATACTACCACTCTAACAGTGTTAGTTGTGTAAACTACATGTTCAGACCCTTTGCCAGGACACATTCAGGTAAGGGTTCTCAGTTGTCTTCACAATACTAGCCTTGTGGTATGACACTTTTTAAATTTCCTCCCATTACAGAGTTTTAAGTATTTTACTAATTGTTTAAGGCATCTAGCTATCTTGTTGAAAGAAAATTTGTATGAATTGTTAACAGTTTACCGAATTCAGATGATTATGCCATAGTAATTAAAATCGCATGTAAATGGCATGCTGCCCACAACGAGAGCACATGTGGATGGCTGGATGTACTAGCACAGTCCAGATGTTTCTTACTTCACACCCATCCCCTAGAGTAGTCTGAGTTCCAGAGGAAACCTCAGTGAATCACTGTAGTCATCCTCAAAACGAGAGAACTGAATTATAGTGGCTAATTTTAATAAATATAATATTTGATGGTATGAGAGAAAAGTATTAATATCAGTAACAAATCTGAAAGCAACCACTTAGAAGAACTATTCTTATGAGTAAGCAGAGAGAGATCTGCCTACTTCTTCTGTCCAACTCTCCAACTCTCCAAAATAATTTTAGCATCAGTGATTCATTATTTTATTTCATGGACTAGCATTGAAATGGAAAGATCCCTAAGAATAAGAAGTGTAAAAGGATTATCAGCTATACTTTCCAAAAGATAAGTTTATGAGACTCCATCTAATTATAGTGGATAACTAAGAGACAGTAAAAGAGATTTAGGACAGCAGTTGGAGGGTCAGTAACACTAAGAAAAGAAATGTTAAAGTGAAATTTAGCTTACTTTAAAGCTCTACCTAAATCTTGCCTGGCACAGACAAAAAGATCTGTTTCTGACATTAAAATATCAACCCATCAAATGTATCTTACCTTATTTTATATAAAAGCTAGTTGGTTACAGTTGATATTTAATTTTGATAAGCTATTTAACTATTTAGACACATTCTCAATCCAAATATCTTAAACTACCAAAGTCTAGTTCTATGGAAACTTCAAAAGACCAACTCAAATGTTGTGCTGGGACAGGAGTATTTCTACTTCAGCTAAATTCACTTACCATGTACTATCAGAGACCTTTAACCATACACCTTAACCACTGCCAACATCTACTTCCGCTAACCATCTAAACTGGCAAGATGTATAACTTATTTTCTGGAGCTCAGCTAATCAGATGATTAAAGATTAATAATACATTTCTAAGGCTATGTGAGGAAATATTATAGTCTTCCCAAAAGTCAACAAAATACTAAACCTCACCAAAAGAGATATTTGAAATAAATCGGATAACATCACCCTATCTATGTAAAAATCATGGTGCTTCCTGAGCTAGGATAGTATGTGCAGTTCTAGCCACACATTTCATAAAAACAAAGCTGGAAGAAGTTCAAAGACAGACAACTATATGGACAAGGGCTCTGTTAAAAAAGGGAAGACTGGAAAGATAAATTAGATAAAAGTTGAGTTCATAGTCCTATTGTCTTTCTCAGAAACGTCCATTGGAATAAATATAAAAATAATAAATAGTACGAATTAGGTGAACAAGATCCAGATCTGGAAATACCAGATCTAGGAGATACCTTATGTCATACAAAAACAGAAAAAAGGGAGTTTAGGAAATGTTCAGCACTTGATTAAGCTAAAGAGATATAGATTTTTAAAAAAAATCTAAATAGACTCAAAAATCTAGATATCTTCATGGATAATTCAACCTTAACAGTTTTTTAAGGAAAATGCAGATTCACTGAGGTACCAGTCTGAAGCTGTTTGGCACCCATGAAGAACAGCTCTTGTCTCTCATGAGGACATCCACTGAATCTCCATCAGGGATAACATTAAATAATTCCACCCAATACAGTAAATCTTGAATCTCTCAAAAGAGTAAATATTGCAGTAAAGGAGTTTAAAAAGAAAGGGTAGAATTTGTTCAAGTAATAGTTCTTACAAAACAAATTACCGTTTGTTCATTGCCTTCACCCGTTGAAGGCTGATAAATGATTCTGTATTTCTGCACACGACCACTAGCAGGATCCCACTTAACGGTCAAGCTGTTGGATGTTGCATTGTACACCTGAAGGTTCCGTGGGCCACTTTTTGGAGCTGAAAGAAGATTGTTGAGAAACAGAGTAAGCACAGAGAACGAAGCCTCCCCGCAAAATGTGCACTGTTCCCAAAGAAATCAATAGAGCCGTACACTTCTAAGTTTAGAACTAAATTTGATACCATGATACATCATAGTCATTGAAGCTTAGATGACTCCTTAACAAATAGCAGCAAAGCAAAGTTTTCCAAGAAAAGCCTATTTAAAAGAGGTTTCAATCAATATATTACAGTTTAAAAGCAGGCCTATCTGCAATGAATTTTGTGGTATTTTTCATTCATTCATTCATTCATTCATTCATTCATCATCTGGCCATACATACAATTTAATTAATTAAATTCTTACCTTGTGTTGTTAAGGGTATCAAACGCACTGAAAAAAAATTGGGACGATATTACTAATATAGCTACAGCTCTATTTTTTAAATTAATTTTAAAATAACAATGCCCTGAGGCTAAACACCTACATGTGCGCTCACTGCCAATCAGGTCATCACTCTCTGACTCATCAGGATAGATGGCAGTAACAGAAACTTCATAGAGAGTGTTTGGATTCAGGTTTTCAAACACCAAAGTATTTTCATCTCCATTTAAGATGGTCTTAGGGAAAGAGGAAGAAAAACAAACCCACACAATATTAAGTCACCATATATACCAAACACTCATTGGCAGTTTGTTCACATTATCCCATCAGATATTCCTCCTGCTTTGATTCATGGCATGAGCTCAAATGTTACTAGTAGAAAAAGATGCTTTTCTGGCAACAGAGGTAAATACATATTTCAAATATGACTTCCTATAATTAAATGGGGCATTTTTAAAAAAGGAAAAAAGAGAGCGTTAACACTACCTCCATCTTATCTGAGCTTCCAAAAGGTGCCCAGGTTATTCTGTAGAGAGACACATCTGAAGCTCCGTGATCCCAAGTTCCTCTGAAACTCTCTGGTGTTACTTCTGTAATCTTTAGGTTTGTTGGGGCTGGCACCATGCCTATCGTGAGAAAAGGCAGAAATAAACTTTTTAATATGATCTACAAATTTAATCTAATATAATAAAATTGCCTTCTTTTATTTTAATGGACTTCGAAAAACTGGCTGAAAATGTTCTTAGAACCAAAAATATCACCAATTCAGTTCACTTGAAATAAGAGAGAGCTCTGAAAACCAGAAGCATAACATGGCCATAATAGATGATTATTTATATTCTATTAAAATGGTGTTTTTTTTCAAAGGTAGCATTTAGTAATACTCTTCTAGCTCATCATTTTGCATCTCACACTTTTTGAGAATCTAATGAAAACCATGGACTCTTTCACACAGCAGAACACATAAGCACAAACTTTGGCATATTACATCAGAGAGTACATGAACTTTCATGGTCCATGAAATGTTATGACCGAGTAACTCATGCATAAGTTTCTCTCATAGTCACTAAGCTTAGACAAGATGTGGAGCAGGCTGTACTGACTCTATCCAGAGAGAGAGAGACAAGCCTGGAGCATTAACAACCGCTGAAGTCCCAATTTAAAAGCCCCTCTTTAACCAAGCACTCTAGTTAGTTTGTAGCATGAGCAGTTTGGAATGTCTGCCACTAGTCCTGAGCTTTCAGTGTCAATTATTTCTCTATCTCTTGGTAATCAAAGCCAACTTCAGAAAACAGAGAGCCACTAAAAATTTGTTTCTAATAATTACAATGAAAAAGCATACTGAGATAAAGAGAGTGGTACCACTTACACAAGCACAATCGTCATCCAATCATCTATTAAAGATAAACCTTGGGTACAACTAAAAGTTATTAGAAAATCTTAAGGATTAAAAACATACATTGAAGGTATTAATTTAGTATACTAAATTACCTGCTTCACTAGCCATTTTTTCCTGACTTTTTCTCTTTACTACACTTGTTATATTTATGTAAAGCTGTCAGTCTACTCATATGTATAAATTTTCTTCTCTAACCACTACCCTTATTACCAGGTAAGAACTGATGTCGAGAAGGCAACTGAAATTACTAACAGATGTCACATGGTAAGAAAATCGCAGAAGGAGATACTGGCTGATGTTAAGGAGCAGGCTGTGACATTTGACAAGATGCCCTGATCATGTACATACAGCTGAAAAAAGAGAAGCTTTTGAGCCTCTGGTGAGGGAGTTACTAAATAAGAAGTAAAAGTTTCAGGCTATAGCACTGATCCTACCACTAGCTTATTAGATGATGTGAAGCAAGTCATTAATTCTCTAGACCTATCTTCTCTGGGAGCCATTAGCCACATGTACCTGAAATGTGGCTAGTCCAGCTTGAGATATGCTCTAAGTATAAAATTAACACACATTAGATTTCAAAGAATTTTTATGGAAAAAAATGTGAAATATCTCATTTATAATTATTATACTCATACATGTTGAAATGATAATATTTTGAATATACTGGGTTAAAAACACATTATTAAAATTAATTTTATCTGTCCATTTTTACCTTTTTTAATGTGGCTACTAAAAAATTTAGAATTACATATGCAGCTCCCATTACATTTTTTCAGAACACTGCTGGCTCTACACCTCAATTTCTTAACTACTATTTGAATTAGGAAATTATGAGCTGAGCCCTGTGCCAGGTACTGGAGATACAAAGTTGAACAAACTAAATAAGTCTTTACCTTCATTAGAAGAGAGCAAGGGGAAAGTAGAAAAGATTTTTTTAAAGGCATTAATAGTTGAGTTAAATGCTATAGAAGTACCATGGGAAGGGGAGAAACTGAGGTCCCTTGGAGAAGAACTCCAACAGAATGGAGTATGGAAGGAGGGGCAAGGCAGATTGCTCTGTATCTGCCTAGCTTTACCCTGTAGAAGTCTCTCCCTCCTCTGAAACCTGACAGCATACAATCTGAGTGCTGCATACCTCACCTTCCTTACATGACCCCATGTATTGTTAATCAATTTTCTTATCTCCATGATGAAATCAAATCATGAACTATTGAGGGCAAAAATGCTTGTATTTTATTTCATCTGATAGTTTTTTACATATAGTAAGATGTCAAAAAATATTTGATAACTAATGTAGCTTTTCCAAAGAAAATGCTCAACATACACCAAGAGTGTATTTTCTTCCCCCAACCCTCTCCCAACACACACATCAGTTAAATATCTAGAAGATATATTAATGACAGTGACCGATAGAATAATAGTAGGATAGAAATTATCATAAAAGAAATGGACCTAAAGATGAAAGAGAAGAAAATAAGTGCACAACAATCTATCAATCCAAACATTATTAAATATTGTCTAAAATAGCATTAAAGACAAAATGACTCAGTAAGTTCAGTTACACATGAATGTGGTCTTGTTTCCCAATTATCAATGAAGTGTGATCACAACTCACGGGTAGTTTCTTGAGCAGTCACTGGTGGAGACTCTCCCTCATCATACACGGCAGAAACGCTGACTGTGTACAGAGTTTGTGAGATGAGGTCTTTGAGAGGGGTGCTGGTCCGTGATCTGTCCACTTCTATCTATAAGAGAACAGTGGACTATTTTTACAATGTGTTAGGTTGTGACATATGACTGTTGTTTACTGTACCTCTCAGTGCAAGAGCATAAAAATAGCAATGTTTTCCAACTTGCATAGGAGATCAAGAACTGGAGACAGTTTATATATTTCCGAAGTGGAAAATAATTTATGTACTAGAGTCGTACATAAATGGATTAAACAATCTAATCATTTTTCACCTGTTTCACTTTATATCACTGCCTTTTTTTTTTTTCAGTAACATTCTGTGCATTATCTCATTTCTACAAGAATCCTGTGAGACCTAATGGTGATTGTACCTCTTTTGAAATTGAAACCCAGGATGAAATGAATATGCATTCACATAAAAATTAGCTTTTATGTAATCCAAATGACTGGCATTGTCAGTAACTGGGTGCTTAGAGAAATTATTCCAAAAATGCCCCTGAAATTCTAAGATGAATGACCCCCAAGCACATACAGTTTAAACCCATTCTCTGGTGAAGCCCCTCAATTTGCTCCCACTTTGATTCAGATTGTCATAGAAACAGCTTTCCACCCAACATCGCCTCAAAAATGGTCACTGTCAAAGGGACATTCCTCTAACAACATAGTCATCCATCCTTCCTCTTATCCTTTTCAATTATCATATTGTCCTATTATCTGACAAACTCCCCAACATCCCCTTTTTTATTTCTAGAAACATTATTAACATTTTTTAGTAACTCATAAAATGCAGAGCACCATATAAGGCATCTGTGCAAAGGAAACACCACTTAATTCTATAACTATCTAAGGGATGATTTTTTGAGATTGTTATCATACAGCAAAACATTTCTAAACTAAATACAAGACAATCTAATATTTTATCAATACTTAAGGAGTGCTTTATTAATATTACAAGTTTTTAACATTGTATTAATAAGTGATAATATTCAAAACATGCTCTCCACTACACTTGTTTGGGTTCTTTGTTAAACGTACTAGGAAAACAAATAATTCCAAATCTGTTTTAATCTCCAACCTACCTCCTTGAAATCCTCTTCCGGTGTTTTGTAGCGCACAATATATTTACGCACTTTACCAGGCACAGGTTCCCAGAGGACATTCATGGTGCTGTGGGTCACATCTCTGAGTTTCAGATCTCGAGGTCTGGGTAAAGGCACTGGAGATGCATGAGAAATTAGGTCCAAATGTGATTCTCAACCATAAAGCTCTAAAGAATCCATACAAGTTTTCAAGAAGTTGTTTCAAGAAAACTTAAGGGTGTATAGCAAAATAACTTTAAAAAAAATGATTACTATGATAAAAGTACTATGATTCCACCAGGTAGAGCTGAATTACTCTTAAGAAGGCTTGTTAAAAATAGTATAAATTTAAATTTTTATGACAACTCTAGTGCCCATTTATATGTCAATTTCTTCTACTCTATTTATGAAAGCTCTTACTTGCTGCTCGGCAATAATAAATCATAATTAACCATGAATGTATCACTCATGTTTTCTTACCATATTTTTCAACTGGCTAAGATAGAAAACAAAATCAACAGAGTTAAGTTCCACTATAAATGTGATAAAAAAACAGTTACAAGAATAAGGAATAAAGATGGGCAAAAAGTAATATCCAATAAACCTATAATACAATCCACAGAAGCCTAAATGGTTAGAAGAAAATAAAAATGATAATTTTTTTCCAAGTTCAACACTTTACCATAAGAAGAATAGGGAGAATAACTGATAAAGAGGTTTTCTTTGGTTATATGAGACACATTTCACTCTTTCTAGCTTCCCATTTGACCAAATTCTTTTGTCTCTCATTTCAACTCTGTATATCTCTGTTCTTGAATCTCTCTCCTTCAATGTTTTCATCTCTCTGCATCTCTCTGTGCTCCCTACCTACACTGTTGCAGTCCAACCCCATATCCAAATCCATGACCACATTTGTCTTTCATCCTACTATGGGTCTTCTCTCCCAGTACTCTCAGAACACATGTCTCCATCCCTGACTGGCTTCTCACTCTTTCCATCTGCCACTACCCATTTCCATAAAACAACCAGCTCCAGGCAAGGTCTAATATATAAAAGATGATTATTTGTTGTTCATGAATTTATTCTGCCTTGCCTTAAGGGGCAGTTTTCTCCTTTCTGCCCTATCATGCTTCTGTCTCAATTGTCTTTCCCCCTTGAAATTTCCTTCTAACTTCATTTCCTTAGAAATGTGAGTTGAACCTCACAGAATTTAAGCCAAGTCATCTATCCCAGCACACCCACTTCAACAGCATAAAACTGAACTACCAGCTAGGTAAGACAAAGGTCCTAAGTGCAATCATTGCAACTTTTCAAGAAAAAGCACCTAAATGGTAGTGAAACAAACAGGAAACATAAAAGGGATTAACTGACACGTACAAACAAAGTGCATACCATGAAGGAATCCATGCGATCTACCCTGCTTTGTATTATTCGTTGGTACATTCCCAACATCTAGCACAGTGACTAGAGTGTAATAGATCAACATATTTTTGGATTAAATTAATTGTTCAATTCACTTAATTGAAACAGACTTACTCATGCATGCCATCGAGTTTCTACTTCAATAAGAACTCAGAGCATTCATGATCTTAAACTTAAAATCTTCCTCAAAAACTACACTCACCCAACATTCCCTTCTCACCAGTACTATATATCATATTTTATGGATTTACAACAACATCAATTGTAAGATGTACCATTATTTTATGTTCTATGTTCTGACTGACATCTGGTCAAGAACAATTTGTTAAGACAATATTGATAGTAAGATACATCTCAATATCAGGCATGTTAAAAGTGAAAAAAAATGTAAATCCCAGTATCAATTTAAGATGCTGCCATAAGTTTAGAATTCACCTTAATTCTCAAATTTGATTGCCATAAATAATAATCCTGACACTTATACACAATTATGAAATTATGGTTAGCATCACTGGGTAAAAGAAAAATCCTAATGAATAAATTTACAACAATAAGGAAAAAAAGAATACTGGCAATGTCTTACAGGTGACTTCCCGAGCAGTGACAGGTTCACTAGCGAGGTCGTGCAGGGCAGCCTGGACTGTGACTGCATACTCTGTGTTGGGAAAGAGGTCAGTCAGCTGCACTTCATTCACTGTGGGCCCCACACGCATCTGCATATGGATATTCCAAGGAGAAATAAGACATTCAAATCAAACATTTCCACTTACTGGAGATAACCAAGTACAGCCCATTTGTAAGCACTAGATTACAATAAAACTTTTATTTTTTAATTCCCTGAACTCCATTTCCTTTTTCATGCCAATGTTTTCTATCAAAGGCCAAAAATCTAATTTTCTATTTTTCTCTTTTGTGTGTCTAAAGATAAATGTGTTCATAATAATTACAGTCTAATGAGTATTCTAAATCTGTAAAGACTTAGGAAGATCCAACAGTAAAGAAACAAATGTCTCTCACCTCTTTGGATTTTGTCGGTTCTGTGGCATTGATTGGTTCATATGACAAAGTGTAACCAGTAGCCCCTCCAACTGGTTGCCACTGCACATGCATAGTGGTAGGGCCAACATCATAAATATTGAGGCTGACTATAGGGACAGGCACTATTGGAATATAAAAGCAGACATCAGTCTAATTCTTGTTATTCTACTCATTTTTTAGCTATTGTTTCTTACTTAGTTATTGATATTTGTATTGCTAGAGAATAGGCTGCTGTGAGAAATCAATGAGAATAATATAATCTTTCCCCCCACACCCCAAAAAGAAAACAATCTCACTGTCCTTGCTACTCCATACTCAGGACTATATGTTATAACTATGTTATAAGAAAAAAAAAGTTAAAATTTCAAATGGCATTCCGGTAAGCCCATATGGAAGCCAAAATAAACACCAATTTTCTGAGATTTCAGTCTCTTTTTCTGGAACATCTCTAAGTTGATTATTCATTCTTCAATCATTGAATTTCATAGTTAAGTAATCAACAGAGTATTTTATTTCACTTTTCTTTAAAAAACATTTAACTCAGAGTACTATACATTAATAACTGGAACTTTAGGGATTTACAGGTTTTTTGAGGTCAAGCCCATGAGGCAAAGTAAAAGGTTTACACCATCTTCTTTACTTAATACCCAATGATTGAGTTTAAAGTTTTAAGGAATTATCAGCTTAATTTTGCCTATTACAAAACACATTATCTCCCATCTTCTGTGGTCTGACATGAAGGGAAATAAGAGAAGACCCTAAAGACCTAAAGAACTGAGCAGTAAGTTGAGTAAATTCTTACCTTGGAGAGAGTGATACCCACTCTTTTCTAAGTGGCCTCCTTTCCCCACTGAAGCCCAGCCAAGAAAATGGTAGTGTACTTTCATATGACCTGACAAATCCTACCAGGAATAAGAACAAGGAACATCTCTCCTAAAAACTCTACTCAAACTCAAAGCCATTAGAACTTCTCTGGTAAAGGCTAGAGGCCAAAGGCCAAAAAGAAAATAGAGAGATCTCACTACCAGGAGAAAGATCTAGCCATCAACAGAACTGAAATAGTTCATCTCCACACAGCAATTCTTCTTAATGTTAGTCCTGTTCTCTGTGTGGTATCTTTCATTAAGAAGTGAATAACTATGCAAAGTAGTTTTTTCTCTAAGTTATCTGTGACTATGATTACCCATTCCACCAGTGGGGTCCCATGATGGCAGGAGCAGCCAGTAAGAGCAGAAAACCACTGAGTATTTATTGAGCACCTGCATAAAGAAGGCACTTGGTAAATATCTATTGAATGGATGTTGAATGAAGAAATGATTTGGAAGACTGACAAAAATCCCACATGGGCTAGTACCTCTTTATCTTAAAAAGCAAAACAAAAAGAAGTTTTATTTTTTTAATCTGACTTACAGGTTTTTTCTGTGCCCTTCAGAGGCTCACTATATTCATCTTCAACCACAGAATAAACATTCACAACATACTCAGTTTCAGGCTTCAGATCTTTCAGTACTGTGCTACTTTCCAGTCGGCTCACATAAAACTAGAGGGAAAAATTTTAAAATAATAACAACTTATGTTATAATTGCTTCTCTCTTTTCTACTACAATTACAAAGTAATTAACTACAGTGAGCTTAGAAATCATATTTCAATGAGGCCATTGTCTTTTGTTTTTGGAAACTACCAGATTACAATATCTTAGATAATCCATATAATTTATTTTCCCATATGCAATTTTCTTATTTATAAAATGAGTGGGTAAAACTAGAGCATGTTTAATGTTTCCTACAATTTCTATGATTCCAGTATAAACTCACAAACAAATCAAGCATCCTCTAATTAACTTTTAATTAAAAATCTTATTGTATGCTTCAATTCTTAGAAGCCATAAGAATTTAAGCAAAGAGCTTTCCCTTTAATTAAGCCCAAATGGAAGTGCTTGACTGGCAAAAAATAGGAAGCACCATTGTTGACTTAGTTCTGCACCATTCTACATCTCTCTTGCTCTTCACCCAACATTTTTCTCAGAGTCTGAATGAGGAGGTCCCAATCTCAGCATCAGGAAGGAGCAGGTTGTAGGTGTTGTCTACTCACTTCTTGGCGTTTTCCTCCAGAAACCGGGTAGTATTCCACCTTATATCTATCCACGCTGTCAGTAGGAGGTGTCCAGCTCACTCTAAAAGAACGATGGGTTCTCTCAGAAATAACTAGGTTAGAAGGTGCTTCCAAGTCACCTACACATGGAAATAAGGTACATACACTCTCTTATTATTATATCAAGGTGATGAAATCTGAAATTAGATTTAAATGGTATTAGTTTCTATATTAAGCTTGTATGTACATCCTTTCTCATACTAAGTAGCTAGAGTAAATCAGTATAGAGGCCCATTGCCCATAAGACCTCTCTGAATGGGCAGCCAAAGGTTTCTCAGTCTCAGAAAAACCTAAGCTCATTGTATTTCATTAAAACTTGATCCCACTCTTCTGATGGCACTACCAGTTCACCAGTCACCCACATTCAAAACCTCTGTATCATCCTTTGGATACTTGTTCTCCTATCCTGTCTTGTAATCAATTTATAATCTAATAAATTTAATTATTTATAATCAATATAAATTCTAATTAATAATAAATAAGAATTTGGGACTTGACAATTCCCCTGACTCTATTAACAATTAGTACCACCCAAGTTCACTGCCCTCACTATCACTTGATTATTTATATTCATGTCTTATCTCTTTAACAGAAATTGCTTATTATCATGTTTATTTCTCCTTTAAGATCTAGTTCAGTGATAAGAGAAGCTAATCACTTTTTGACTCAAGAGAGAGAAAAAACAACCAGCTTTTTAAAAATGTGGTAATATAATACTGTCTGTGATTGTGGTCTCTCTGTGGGTAGATATAGGTGAAATGAGTAACACAGAACAAGATCTGGAATAAATATCAATAAAAATAAAAATATTAAGTTCAATAGGACCACTAGAAAAATGTTAAAAATTTAAAGAGAATTAATTCAATGACTTCATGAGCATGGCAAATCATTCTCATATAAATTCTTTCTATTTTCCTTGTAAGCCAAAGCTGGAGAAAGCATTTCCATTCTTAGTATCCTAACCTTTATTGTATTTGGGTCATAATCAAGCCTACAAAATTATCAAGCAATTTTACTGTCTGGGAAACTAGAATGAATGCAACTATTACAGAGTCGACAAAAAAAATAATAAAAGAAAACAGATAAAAGATGTTTTCATCCCTACTCAAAGTTCTCTCCAACTAAATAAAACTACAACTCTCTCAGCTAATCCAGAGCCAGAAGCAAACAAATCCTGGCTTCCTGGCTAGTCCATTTCTCCAGGGAAAAGGTCAGTCTGTTGTTCAAAATCAAAAAAAAAAAAAAAATCCGCAAAAGTTTGGAGAAATTCAAGAAGGAACAGTCAAATAAATGAATCCCCAGTACCTAAAGCATGTGAACTATTTCTACTACATTATTTGTTAAATTCATTTTAACTTTTCCAAAACCAAAATAAATTAATAAAAGACAGTCTTTACCATAATCTACATGTAATTAAAAGAAACTTTTATCAATAATAAAGACCACAATTTTTGTCATTAATTTTCCAAAAGCCTTTGGAAAATTACAGATAGTAATCATTTTACACTATTCTTTGTCATTACAGGTTCAGTTCCACAATTTTATTTCCAAATTGTAATTTCTTATCAATACCTACTTTTTTCAAAAACCTCTGAAAACATCTTTGACCATTTGAATAAGTAATTTAATTCCTCTAAATCTCACTTTCTTCACATGAAAATGCATGTCATTTCTAAAAGTCCAAACTCTAAAATTATAATTTCTCTGTATATTTAAGGGATACAAGTGCAAAGTATCAAACCTAATCATCTATAGTTGAGGCAAAGCAAATCAGATATAAGGCTCTTTCTTTCCTAATTAAAAAAAAAAAAAAAACTTACCAAATTTTAAAAAAGAAAAATCTGGGAACGATCGTTTAATAGAAACTTAATAATTATAAAGTAAAGATGCTTTATTAAAAAAATATATATATACATTAGAAAAGAAAGCATCTCTCTTTCCCTCTCTTCCCCAACCCCCATTTATGTGTCTGTGTGTGTGGTCAGTGTACAGGCACATATAAACTAAAAGTATCCTCAAATAAGATAGAAGTCATTTCTAGTTTGATGTTGTCAGAAACAAATTTAAAAAATCAGGGACTAAACCAATGATTCTCATGGAGGGCAGTATTCTATTCAGCAGACATTTGGATTATTCTAAAGATATTTTTAGTTATCACAAATTAGGGGATGCTAGTGGCATCCAGTGGGTAAAGCCCAGGAATTCCACTAAACATCTTACAATGCACAAGAGTTTCCTCCCCCAAAATATTATCACCCTGGGCTAACCTTACCTGGGCCTTTGACACTGTTACATAAGTTAATGGTGAGATCATCCACAATCCTAGAGAGTGATTCAAAATCTGCCACGTTGTATGCATGGATATCATCAGGATCCGTTGCTATCATCTTTAATTCAACTTCATCAGCATTTTTAATACCTCAAAAAAAAAGGATATATACAAATTGAAAGCACTTCTCAAAAAAAAAAATGGAAGCAAATATTTTACAGACTACCCTTATACAGTCAATGTTAACTAGAACAAAAATATTATTTTTCTCAATAATAAAATGATTACCTATCTATAATTATAAACTGGAAACAAATAAAATAATATAAACTGACAGCTATTCTGAATTAACTTCTAAATGCTTCTAGCACCAATTTCCCATGAAAAAGTGTCTCTTCAGTTTTTTTTTCTGGAAAGTGAAATAATGGATATCAAAAATAAACATGGTGCCATGGAAAACCAAACAGAAATTTGCCTGAAAACTATTAATAATACATTTGTCCTCTTCATCCATTACATTCTTCCAAGAAGATGTGTAATTTTGTCTCATTACAAAGAGAAAAAAAGAAAATGAATTAACTTCCTGATACATTATTTTGATAAATTATGTGATAGAGAAAATGTGTCTTTTTTCATGCTTTTATATTTTTATTTTTAACTACAAAAATATTTTTAACTACAAAAATATCCTCAGTTTTTATTAACTCCAGGAGCATTGCTAGCTTTTTCAGTGCTTACCAACAGCAAACAGCTCTACACCTTCATCTTTGAGTTTCTTTGAAGGTGCCTCAACATCATCTTGTGACTTTCCATCAGTGATAAGAACACCAATTTTTCGAGCTCTAGGCCTCATGCCAGCCTGGGTTTTGAAGCTTTGTTGGCGAATGAAATTTAAAGCCATGCCTAGTGAGATTTTTTTAAAGATTCAATCATATCATTATTCAGCCATAAACTTTGACCAAAAAGCACGAGGTAAAATGACATCAGACCTTTCTTACTCACCTGTGAGAGTATTGCCTCCTTTGTATGGTAAGTTTGCCACAGCTTGCAACAAGCTCTTCTTGTCTCTGTGAGCATTTAACTGCCACTCTGTTCTGGGGTCCCCACTATACTGAGCAAGGGCTAAAACAACACCATTGACATTAGCATATACAAAAGAGCATAATGAAAATTTCTAAATGCCTTCAATATTGTCAGACCTACCAATTTGTACTCTTTTGGGGCCAATCTCAAAGACTTCCACAATACGAGAAATGAAGCTCCTGACAGTTCTAAAATTTGCCCGGCCGATGCTCCATGATCCATCCACCAACAACACAATATCTGCTTCAGCTCTAGTGAGACACTCCATCCCTGACATGGCAATTGTGAAACAGGGCAGAGTAAGGAGCAAATTCTTAGTAATGTTATTTCTTAGCCACACCTTTGCTAATCCCTTGATGCTCAGTGCTGTCTAACTAGTTCAGTTCTACAGCATTGGGATTTGAGACTGAAACATGTCCACATGATTTATTAACCTCAAAGAAGAGTCATAAGGATCATCGATTCCTCCAATGATTATTTCAATGGCAAATCTTTCTTTCATTTTGACCATATTTCCTGGCCACAGTCATAGACCCTGGAGACTTAAATTAAACCGTCATTATAAATTTGAATGTGCTCACAAATAAATAAGTGGGAATGTATAGCTATCTAACTATAAGGCATTAATAATTTTAATAGAATTTTAATGCTATCTAAAGATTAGATTCACATTTTTCTGTAATATTCAGTGGTCATTAGCATACAAGTATGAGATGAACTGATAAAATGTGTAACCTCAAAAAGGTTTTAGTAAGCCAAAAATATCTTGTAAAATAATTAAACTTTCAGGCAACTATTATATATATTAATAATGTGTTAGATACATGACTCTTAAAATTAGAACCTTTTTGAAGTAAAAATATATGTTTTAAAACCTGATAGCTATCATATTATTTAGTTATTAACTACTTAATCATCTACTATGTAAAATAATCAGGTAAATACAGATAGTGAAGTCTGCACATTTAAAAAATCAAGAGAGAAAGAAGACAATTTAGAAAAAGTATGTGAACAAATATGCGAATTGAGAGCTGTAGAGACAGCAAGCACAAACATTGATACAAAGCTAGGGTGCTTTGGAAAGAGAGAATAATTCCAATATCCTCAGTGCACAGGCTACAAAATAAAAATATAAGTCAGTTAATATCATCACAGGAGAAATACAAGAACATTAATGCAAACAGCAAGATCTGACACGTTCATTTATTTTATCTACATCCATATTTTCAAATGCTCTCTTTTCCAGGAGCTGATATTACCAGCTATAAATTTTCTAAGCTCTTGCCATATTGGTATCCAATCTTCATATTACAACAACAACAAAAAAAAACTCCCAGAGAAAAATTAAGGCGCCATTCATATATTAGCCACTAACTCAGGACCGAGGTTACCAAATACTGCTCCAACTACCTAAGCCTTTCCAAGCCTGCTCCTGTTCTGCCTACATCTACTCTTTTTTTTTTTTTAAGCAAGTAATGGAAAACATTTAGAAGTAAATGCTATCTACCATTCAAACCTGTAAAAATATTCAAAATTAGCCTCATGTACATCAAAGCTGCAATTGTGGCAGGAGCAAAAATATCTAAAGGGCTTATGTTACAAATTTGCTTCCCAAGTTGTGGCTGCCCACCTATTTATGTAAGCCAACTATGCTTGCTCAGCTCAAATGAATCATTTATACTACTACTTTAACAAGTAAAACTGCATTTTATTCATTAAAAAGAAAAAAATGTATATCATCTACCTATTGTAAAAACTCATCTTTAAATAATACAGTACTATGTAACTAATGCAATGCTGACCAAAAAAGCCTTAAAAATATAATGGCAAAAGTATGCTAAGCTAGATGTTTAAAGAATTTTTTTCAGTATATAAATTACTTAATTAAATTTTAGTGTGAAAGTTTTATAGTCATGTTTTATTGTATGATTAATTTTACAGCTCATATTTGAAATAATTTCATAATATCAAGGCATCCTAGGGAAATGTAACTCAATTTCTTACCAGAGGATAAAAATGGCATTACAGTTGTATCAGAAAGGGTTGTCATTTCTTGTCCAACAAGTGGTGAACTTTCTCCTCCATCAAACATTCCAAAAACATTTACTTTATAGGTAGTACCTGCCCTGAAATGTTAAAATATATAGTCTGTATGTATAATTGGCTCAAATGGTAGCATTTTTTCCTTCATTAAAGACATTCATCTTAATTTGCAAATGTTTACTCAAAGGAAGTTATAATGTATCACATTGCAAGAGAAGAAAAATAACTTCCATTTCATTTTAGCTTAAGCTTACAATGTGAGGGTATCAAGGAAAACTAGCCAGCAAACATTGTAGAGAACACTAGGGCTTCACAGCACCAGCTTCCATCTTGACTTTCTATCAGATGTAGAATCTCCACCATGCCACCAAGCACATCAGGGAAGAATCAGGCTCTTTACTCTTGCTGCTTTTGAGCAATAGGCTTTAAGAAAATAATTTAAATGTTGTACCTTGCAAGGTAACATAAAGCACCTCACACAATACCTGGTGCATGGTAGGCTCAATAAATTTCATTCTCCCTATTCTGATAAAAGTAAATAGCAAGCATTTATATAGATTTCAATATCGTTGAATGAATGGTTGAAACAAACAAACTTTTCAAAAGACATTGCACAGTAGTCCATTCTTTTTACTCTAATGAATGTAGGGTGCTGTTCATACTCAAACTTCCTTGTTTTCTACCACACGGCCTGAAGCAAGACTTTTAATCAGCCCACCCTTCCCTGATCCTGCCAGCTGGCACCAAGCACAAAGTCCTGACTTCTCTCTCCCATGGCCCACCCTGGAAGAAGATTCATTCTTGGAATCTCAGCATGAGTCACCTGAGCCTTGCTAGAAGGCACAGGAAACCCCACATTTCCACAGAGCTGGCTAGGGACAAGCTGCTTTTGGTAATTTAGATGTGTAATATAGATGTTAATTCTTTATAAGCTGGGTGTTATTTAAAAAAATGCCATTCCTGATCAGGTAATAATAAAAATCATTAAAATATTACAAAAAAAATCTCAGACCTAAATTCTGTTGCTAGCCTCTGAATCCTATGTGAACTTCAGTAGTACCAAGAATAAAAAAGCAACCTCAACTAATCTTAAATATCCAGCTAGCAAACAGACACATAAGTGACTATCTGCATAAGACCTACTAATTTACATAAGTTATTCAATGTTTTAACACAACTAAATATAGGTCATTCCTACCTAAGTTCCTCCAAAACAACTGTGTTGTCATATGGTCCAACCACTAACTCCCCCAGTCTTCTATCATCCCCTGTAGGGTGGAATGTGACTTTATAACCTTTCACTTCCCCAGGGGCAGGCTCCCAAGTTACTCGGAAGCTTGACATGGTTGAGTCAGATGTTTTGAGGTTTCTGGGAGACTTAAATCGAGAAGCTGTAAAGATAAAAAGATTTTTAAATATTATCCATAAGACTAAGCTTTGGGGTTTTTTTATTAGCCCTACAATAATAAATCAAATTAGAAATATCTAAGTCACATACATGAGAATCATCACAAACATAACACTTCAAAATGTATATTTATAAAAAGGTTAAGCTGGTATCACAGGATGTAATACCCAATTAAAATCTTGATTAACAGACTACTACCCAAGTGGAAGTATAAATAATTCTCACAATTAAGAAGATTAGATTAGCATTAGAATATTAATATGTAGAATCATTTTACTAGAAACTAGACTGGTAAAAATTATATGCTAATTAAGCATCTTATCTAATTATTCTAATTTATTACAGAATTTTAGACATTTATAAATAAAGTAAATGTATTAAAGTCTTCCTTTAAAACATGACACACTTTTCCTCCAAAATTATTATTTTGTACCTGTTGTTCCTGATCCTTGCCTAAGCTTTCCTTCTCCTGTCTTGTAAACTGGAAGAACTGTGATGTCATATGTAGTCTGGGGTTTCAGTCGTTTTAATACTGTTGAAGTGACTGTAGGTGACACTTTAGCAACCATTTGTCTTCCTCCCCCACGGGGCCGATATACAACACGGTAGTTGATGACTTTCCCAGGTGCTGGTTTCCAGGTAACTCTCATTGTGTTTTCTGTTTCTTCATCTACTTTCAAGGCTTTTGAATCTTGGGATGCTGTGAGATAAAAGGAAGATTAAAATGTACACCATGTTGAAAGAAAATATAAATGTCCACCTCCCCATTTATGTGAAAAACTCTACGGTATCTTAAATATATATACTTTTCTCTTGCTTAGCATCCTTATTGCTCATAAATTCATGATGGCATGTGAGCCTAATCTCAGTAAGATCACAGTAAACTTTTTTCTTTTACTGGCTAATAAATAAAAAATATAAGTTCATACTGGATGGATTTCCTATTTGCATTCTCGAGACTTTAGTGAAGAAAACATCCATTTCTGGAGGTAAGATTGTAAGATTTTTATTATATTTCCATCTGTAAAGAATTCCTGTCATCATGCTGTAGGAAATACTAAAAATCATGAATGCCAACTCAGAAGTATTATTTGGGTCTTTTCAGAAAAAGTACAATCCATTAATGACTAGCCAGAGTGACTACAGTGGACACTATACTTTGTGAGTGCCACAAACATGTAAGACTATGAACACAAAGCAACAGGAAATACCTCAAGGGCTCTAAAGGTAAATTGGTAAACAGTGAGTGTGTTGGTAAACTTTATGTAAAGTGTTTGATTAAAACATAATAAATATTATTTATTAAATTTTCTTTTACCAAAATTTCAGTTATTAAAATTATATCACAAACAGGTCACAAAACATCCACAAATAGCCAGCACATCCTTTTTCTTATACCTAACTAGAGTTTATAAGCAGGATCATTTCATTTAGTTCAATAATCTTAATATTTAAAAGCCGTAAGCATTTTTTACAGAAAGAAACTAAGCTAAAGGAAAAACTGCAAAAAATCTTTCTTGATTCTAAGAGAAATTTCTGTGTTCAAATGAATAAGGACGACTTGAAGCAACTAAAAAGCTAAAAAAAATAATTAAAAATAAATTTAATAAAATAAAATAAAATGTGTATATATAGAGAAAAAAGATTTTCAGACATTGGACAATAGGCAGCATAAGAAAATAATCCTTGAGAGATGGAAAACAAATAAGAGTATGCTTTATGATTGCCCTAGCTTATTGCTTGGAGAGATTTTTTTAGCCCCACTACAGGAAAGGGGAATCAAGATGGAGCCTGGTGTTCCTCCTCATTTGAGAAGATAGTTTTGTGTGTCTGAAGAGCCCTGGACACCTAGAACTTGCAGAGAAGAGTACTGTAGAAGTGATGGTATTACAGAGAAAAAGCTCCAAAAATCTGCAAAAGGTCCTCTTTGAATCTTCAACCAAGTTCTAATCAGTATGTATGTATGAGGAAACTACTCAAAGCCAGGGAAAGAGCCACCCAAAAGGAGCAGAGGAAGTAATTCCTGGAGTTCCTGCAAGACCAAAAATGTTTCCCCTAACCAAAGTAAGAGGAAGAGGAGACACCAGAGAGCTGGCCCTCATGTGTTCCCTCTCTCCTCCCTGCATTCTCTTTCCTACTCTCCCTCCCACCCTGCATGTATAGACCAAGAAAAGGCCATGAGATGACATAGCAAAAAGATGGTCGTCTGCAAACCTGGAAGAGAGCTATCACTAGAAACCAATTTCTGACATAACTTTGATCTTGGACTTCCAGTCTCCAGAACTATGAGAAAATTAATTTCTGGTGTTTAAGTCAATAGTCTATGATTTTTTGTTATGGGAGCTGGAGCTAAGGAAACTCGTAAGTATATAAATCAATCAATAAAAACAGAACTGGAAATAACATATATGGCATATATGAATTATTCAAAAGAGATATTAAAACAGATATTACAACTCTATTTCACATTGATGATAAAAGAAATATTAAGCATTTTAAGTAAAGACGTAAAACATATGAGACTCTAACAAAACTTCTATAGCTGAAAAATGTACAAGATTAGAAATTTCAGATTAGAAATTGCAGAAACAAGATTAGTGAACTTGATGACACTATAACAGAAACTATCCAAAATGAAACACACAAAAGAAGATTTAAAAACAGGACAACACAACAGTGAGCTGTGAGATAACTTCAAGGTGACCAATGCATGTACAATTGGAGTACCTGAAGAGAGTGGGGGTCTGATAAATAAAATATTTTTTTTAAATAATGGCCTAAATATTTTCAAATTTTATATGAATCCAAGAAGCTCAATGAACCCTAGGCACAGGAAACATAAAGAAAACTACAAGAAGGCACATCGTAAGCAAATTGCTTAAAATCAGTGATAAAATATTTTGAAACCATCCATATAAACAAAAGATACATTATGTATAGAGGACAAAGATAAGAATAATAAAGTAATTCAGTATATGATTATGAGCTATGTTTCTAAGAGATGCAAAAGTATAATTTCAACTAAAAGTAAATTGGTTGCAATTTTTTATTTTAGGGTTTAAAAAAAACTAACTTAGCCAAATCTATTACTTCCTGAAAATATTAAAATTTATTCAGATTAATCCTTAATTCCCTATTACTATTCTCTAGGTAAGTGAAGTATTAAAAAAAAATGTATATTTTCAAACAAAAAAATGTAAAGACCTTATGTAGAGTTTTAAAAATAACATGGAAAAGAATGGCATATAGAACAATTTATTTGGGTTATCATTACAAATTTTCACAAATATTGAATAGTTGTGTGTGTCTAACACATTTCTAGAAAGGGTTGTGCTAAAATGTTTTCTGATCTCTTGTTTCTATTTTAAATTTTCATTCAGTAGAATAAGACATTTCTTATACAAAATTTTCAAATTTCACACAACTCAGAATTGAGGAAAATGGGTATATATATCTTACAAGTGTTGTTCTGAAAAGAAACTTGTTTCCAAAAGAATGGGATCCCAAACTTTTTTTTGTATACTCATATAGACTGACTTCTTTCACTTAGTATGTACTTCCTCCATAGTTTTCATAGATTTATATCTAAATACTTTTTATTTTTTTATTCAATTTATTGGGGTGACTGATTAATAAAATTATATAGATTTCAAGTGTACAATTCAATAATATGTCAAAGGAAACCTCAAATACTGTTGGTGGGAATGTAAATTGATACAGCCTCTATGGAAAACAGTATGTAGGTTCCTCAAAAAATTAAGAATAGATTACCATATTACCCAGCAATCCCTCTTCTAAGTAGCTACTCAAAAAATTTAAAAACATTTATTCATAAAGATATATACACTTCGATGTTCACTGCAGCATTATTCACAGTAGCCAAGACATGAAAAAAACCCAAGTGCCCTTTGATAGATGATTGGATAAAAAAGATGTGGTCCATATATACAATGGAATATTAAAGAATAAGAAAAGATAAAATACTGCCATCTGCAACAACATGGATGTACCTTGTGATTATCATGCTAAGTGAAATAAATCAAACAGATAAAGTTGGGAATGACATGATTTCACTCATATGTGGGATATAACACTGAAAGCAACAAACAAGACAAACAAAGACATAGACAACAGTTTAGTGGTTATGAGAGAGAAAGGGTGAGAGGGAAGGTTAATAAGGGAAAAGGGGGTCAAATATATGGTGACAGAAGAAAATTTGATTTTGGGTGATGAACAAACAATGCAATATACATATGAGAGATCCCAAACTTTAAAATATTCCCCCAAACTAAATATGTTAATAATAGTTCAATGTTCTTCATACCTTGAAATGCTTCAAAGACCTCAATTCATTCCTGCCTTTTAGTTAATCCTTTAATATAAAGGAATTTAAATTAAATAAGGTACAGCATACCTCATTCTAGTTTTAATGGAAAATTTTGGATTTTAAAGAAAAATTTTTAAAAGCTTTATTGGCTCCCCATAAGTAAAATGCAAGATTTTACTTCATTGATAGGTATGCCACATGATATAAAATGCTGTAACACTCACATTCTAAGTTCTTTCCATGTTTCAGGAACTCTCACAAAATGCTTTCCAACACCAGCAGCCATAAATTAAAAGGCCAATAGAAAGTTTCTCAACTGTTGGCTTTCTAGACACAATTCATGGTTTTCATTCTATCAACAGTGTGCATACCATGTCTCTGAGTTGAAAGCAATCCTGAAAATATTTCTAAAATGTCCCCTTAGAAGTTTATAAGAAACTCTAAGAGCATGACCTCATGACTCTGCCCAGCTATCCACATGAGGATTTATCCACCATTTAAATACCACATCTGACTCAGATTTCTCAAAGTACTGTCTAAACTGCTTTACCTTCCACAAAGAGAGCAAAGTAAAACACAGCAATAAAATAGTAGTAAAACAAAGAAAAGTTCCTGCTTTCTCTTTTTCTCTTACATATGCTTAGATGACTAAGCAGTTTGCACATACTCATATATATATATTTTATATATATATATATTTTTTATATAAATATATATATACACACACATATGTATACATGTATGTATGTTTCATTCCTGCCTAGTCTGCTCCTAGTTCAAAAGAAGTCTTTCTGTTCACCCACCTTTAAATCAATCAATTAGCCAAGAAACACTAAAAATTTCTGAGATGCTCACCTTCTTAGAGATGGAAAATTATTTAGGATTTCTGTTAACATACTTGCTTTTGGCTAAAATATATCTCTTGTAGAGATTTTCCATTCTAAATAAAAATCTATAGATTCAGTTTTTTTAGAAGACATGATGAAGGTGAGTTTTTTTTTAAAGCTACCCTCTATTCTAAATACATGTTCTTTTCTATTTCTCAGCCACATGATTTATATCTTTACTCCTACAAATAAATTTAGCTATATGTGTCATATCTGGCCTAAGTTTACAACATGGTTTCTCTTTACAGAAATTTCTGCCAGGTTCTTAAACAACATCCGCCAATATATTCAGACACAAGATTTCATTTATTACTTATATAAACCAGTCATGTGACTAAGTCATATGACTTTCCATGTATTTAAATTTCCTGAGTTGAATTTTTTTAAAATATTGTTAATTTTGACACAAATTTAAGCTTAGACATAGATAACTGAGTTTGCCAGTGATTTTAAAAAACAAAAAAGATGAATTCTTCAGAAAACTCAAACCAAAAGATTTTAATTTAAAGGTAACTTAATATCAAGATATAGGACTTAATTCAAGTTGCTTTTTGCCAGAAAAAAAATTACCCAGTTGCTCCACTACTTTCTAATGAAAGGAAATGCAAAAATTATCCTATTCTTTCCTCTTTTTCTAAAAATTTCCCAAATGAAAAGAATAAACTGTCCTCATAACTTTTAAGAAATGTTCATGATTAATAAATGATTTTTTAGAAAAGAGAATTAAGAAATGTTGACACATATTTCACCAGCTAGCTGATAACTGATGGTATGTTATTTATAATTATTCACAAGAAAGAATATTAATGAGATTAAGGTAAATCGTTGCCACTAGAAAATTAAGTAGGCTTTCAATTTAATCTTCCCACCTATTGTAGAAACAAAGTAAAGAATCTAAGATTAGTCTAGGGTATATAATAATCATAGCTTCAATAGCCACTATCATTTATCAATCATCTGTAAGTGGCTAGGCACTATACTTGGTGCTCTGCACATTGTCATTTCACTTGGCCCTCAGACAGCTCTAAGAGATGACATTCTACAGATTAGAAAACTGAAGCTCAAAGAAGATTAAGTAACTTGCCTGAGGTCATACAGCTATAAATGTGCCAAATTCTTTGTCTATATAGCTCCTGATCTTTCAACTAGTTTTTCTATGTAGTTGAATTTCTTATATAGTTGATCATTCCAAGAGAGAGAGAGAGAAATAGGTATTTAGAAGAAAGTCAACATTTCAAAATTTTATATAAATTTTACATACTAAATAACCTGAATTTACACCGCATTCTTTAAAGGTCCTAATTTTTCAGTCTTCAATGATCATATAAAGAAAAAATACAAGAGGCTTGGCTTCATGTCACTTGAGTTGATAACTATGAGGTAGCACCAACGCACACTCAAACACACTTGTAATGTCACCTACATTCAGTTGTGGCTTCTCCATTCAAAGGTTCTCCTTCTCCAGTGCTGTAAACTGCAAATACCGAAAGTTTGTATTTGGTCTCCGGCTGCAGATTTTCTATCACAGTATGAATTGCATCTCCAGGAAGACTTTTCTCTCCAGTCTCAACATCATCATAAAGTGATTTCCATGAGATCCTGTAACCACGAACCATTCCCGGAGCAGATGTCCAATAAGCCCCAATAGATGTGTTAGTGATATCTTTAGTAATTAAGTCACGAGGTGAACCACGTTCTAGAATAGAAATTAAAGGGGAATCATTTTTAAACATATTAGATATGTAAATATTCCTTCATCCTGGAAGACATCCTAACTTGCTGGACTCAAACTCAATTTGTTTAAAGTGGCTCATTTCTTCTTTCTGAGCTGTCTGTCCTATTGTCAATGGAACAGACTGATGAAATAAACTGTGGAACTATATCTGATTCCTACCCATTGCCCTGCTCTCCATATGTCTGGTCAGACTATAAAGTCATTTAGGACAAGGATGACACCCTAATGTGAAGGAGTATATGCCTAACAGAAAGTGTTCCAAAGGAAAAAATACACTTTAATCCCAAAATCTGACCACATTTTAGTCCACCTTATGACATAGCCCATTGTTCAAAAAAAATCTTTAGTTCTTTACAATTATCATTTCTTCTCTAATCTAATTTAAATAAGCTCAGTTTCAATGTATGATTTACAATAACTTCAACAATTTTATGTCACTTACAAATCTTAATTCCAACAATCATTTTTTAGTGGAAACTCTTATTTGTTCACGCAGTTAAAAAAGTAGAAGTGAAAACTTTCAATACAGCTTACCGCTAATGAAACTAAAAACCACCAATTCTCTTGGAAAAAGCGATTAGTCATCAAAATAAAACACACCACTTGTTCTAGCCGATAGAAAATGTCTGCTACTAAATTTTGGCTCTTTCATTCAAAAAAAAAATATAACACAAATGGAAAAATATGGAAACCTCAACTTAATAGGAGGCACAGATGTCTTCCAATAAAACCCTCACTTTCCATAATTTAAATGTAAGTTAAATATACAGGTCACTTTATACTGGCTACCTTTACTAGGGTTTATGCCACACTATGACATAAATATAAAACTATCTGCTTCTACTGCATACACTTTACCAGTAATTGTATATTCAAGCAAATGATATATAATGTTGTTACAAAAATTTTGAAAGCTGTTGTTTTTCTTAAAGAATAAAATCAAATATCTTAAAAACACTCATAATTAAATAATTAATTTCAGCACAAAAAGTAAAGATAGCAATAAATTTTTTTTAAAAAAAATCTGCGTGAACAAAAACCTATTATATACGGTAGAATTTATGATGCTTGGGCATCCTATCAGACCCCAAGCTCAAATGGAAAATTCTAACTCCATTATAAGTAACTTTAACTGCTGACAAGACACTTCATCTCTAGAGGGAAATTAGTTACATATTTCATTGTAACCAAGAATACTTATTTTTAAGGACATGTTGACTTTTTTACCTAAGTATTTGAGGCTAATTCTCATCTAAAGGGCTTCTCTACTTATATTTGCTACTTAAATGGCCACACACTTTTATATTTTCTCTACTTAAAAAAATATAAACAAACTGTTTCTTTGGTTTAGTTTGGTTTGGTTGCTGGGTTTTTTGGTTTTTTATTTTGTTTTAATTATTGATATTCCCACAACTGGTGTCTAAATTTTACAGGTACAACACATGTTTCCTTTGATTGATATACAGCTTTTTTTTCATATATCTCTTCTCCTAAATTTCTTAAATTGCAGTTAGGACCAGCTATTGTGAAACAATTGTACTTAAAACTGACTAAGTTTAAATAAGCTAAAAACTTCATTAATCACATTTCAAAAATAAGACAAATAAAGTTAGCTAGAATGTGCACATTATCTTCCAAATTAACACTGGAGTAATTTACAAACAATAATTTTAGCTCCTAATCTTTTCAAAATTTGTGATTCTCAGCCTGTTTTTCTCTCTACTTTGAACAGCATTGAATTTGTGATATCGTTTATTTCCATGACAACAGACATCAGTTTCACAAACACAGTCTAATGATTTCACTGTGAGAAAATAATAGGAAGAGAATTGTGTTTGAAGCAAAAATACATTCATAAAGACATTTTTGGGCTACAAACAAAAGGAGCCTAGGTCACTAGTCATAAATTTCCCATGGATTTTAATCAACTGTTTTAACACTTTCAAGACCTATAAAGTTAGAATAAAATACTAGTAAAATTTTAAAAAAGACCTTTTTGATGTCTATCAATATCCTGAAAAAAAACCTGTAAAAGCAGCTTTTAAGACACAAATAAAATATTAAAAGAAAAATATTCCTTGGTTCTAATTAATTGCATAACAACACTGAGTTGAGTGAACACTGTTTCCAACTACAGGAAAAAATAAAGGCTCAGAAAATTATAGTTTCTGCCTGTGTTACACAAAGGCCTTATTTGCAGTCACTGACATTGTGACATTCCATGTTAATGATAGAAATATGAACTCCAAAGAAAGGAGAAAGATACCTCAATCCAATAGCCAAAATTGAAAAGATAAACCACTCTAATGGGCGTTGATGTCAATCAGTCAGTTTGATAAGAATATTCCTAAATATTAAATTTATACTGTTGTCAAAAACACTGATAAACTTTTTTTCTTAAAAAGAAAGTAGGAGGGTTGGGTATGCCATCTTTTGAATAAGACCAAAGAATTTTGAGAATATGATATAATTATGACAAGTAAATTTTATCAGACCTATAATCCTTGAAGTTTTTAAAAATGGAATCTTGGCTTGGCCAAATATTAGATTACCAAGTAAAAATGAAGCAATTGGATTATATCCTATGACATAATTGATAGGCTGCCAAGTGACCAAGCTTGTCTTGGAACTAGATGTGCAACCAGCTGAGCAGGCCACCAACAGGCTGTGTCACCTCCTGGGGCCCAGGGCCCTCAGCAGCAAAATAACTGAACTTAAACTAATTGAATACATAGAATTACCTGGAGAGTCAAAACCTAGGCCATGCCCAAATGAACTAAATTGAAATATCTGGAGATATGCCTAAGAACTGATGCTTTCTAAATCTTTTAAACCTCCTCTGTGGTCCTAATTGCCTTACAATTCTTTATTCTTTTCTCTATTTCTTTCTTTTCCTTTCTGCTGCTTCTAGGCCTAGAGAGGCATTTATTTGGAAGGCATGCTTGCTCATTGTGAGAAGGAAACCTCATGCTTGCTTTCACTCTGAAATGGGGTTCCTTCAAACTAAAGACAAGTGTGGTGAAAGGAAAACTGTTCAAAACTGTTAGACACAATGATGCTGTGGAGGACAGCTTGATGATTTATGTACTGTGTGGGTCTATGACCACGCACAACAAATCACTCTTTAGATGGTGCAATAGGCTAAAGACTGACACTCAGATAGGTAAGAAGTTTGCTGAACCTTCCCGTCACATCCTTTCCATCCCAAACACAACTGAGGTGTCCACTGTTCTCTACTACCTTGCATCCTGTCTCGAAAGGAAATAGTTCTCTCTACACATGCTTCTTATTCAAGAATACATCACATTTCCCTGTGACTGAGGATCAATCCAAGTGTTGCCCAGCCAGGCATTTGGTTTGGTTTAATATATTGAATTGTAGGTTTTGTTCTCAATCTAAGGCATTTCTGACATCAGTAACTACAAGCTGGTCTACGAGGGAAAGATTAATCTGCTTGGTTTGGTTAGATTGGGTTTGAGAGAGAGTCTCCTTTTAGAATACATGACAGGGAAGAGGAAAGAGAGAGGACTAAGAGAGAAAGATGTCAGAAGACATAGATTTAGTTCTTTCAATTAAGTCTATTTATAATTTATTTTTTTCATGTGGATCTCCAATTATTTAGCAGTATTAGTTGAAAATTCTATCCTTTTCCCATTGACTTATTGAATCATAGAAATTGTACAGAAATGTAAAGTTCTATTTCTGCACTTTGAATTCTGTCAGTAACCTCTCCAGGAAGAATTACTGTTCCTCAAAAAGGAAAGGCATATCTACGGTGGCAATGAACAGAAACAGCTCCAGTAGACTTTTTGCCACTTTGCCACTTTCCCCAGAGCCTGGATCCACTTCTGCTCTAGCAAACGCTCCCTCCTTCCTTGAGCTCTTCCTTTCCCTCTGCCCTAAGACTGACAAATGTATGGTTTATGATGTTTCAGTTTGTTCAGATTTTTTACCAAAGTGATATTGTTTTCAACATTAATCTCATGGACTATATATCAGTGCTTTCTACATTACTTTTATCTCTGATAATAGAATTTCTGGCAGCCATTTTAAACAAGTCATCTTCTATACTGATGGTATGCCTTCGTCTATATTCCTCTGATCTCTTCTCAGTAGTTTTCCTTTCTACCTTATTCTCCCCAGTATAGTGCTAGTATAAATATAAGAAATAACAATGCTTTTCTGTCATAAATTTAGGCAAACAAAATTCATCAGTTCTTGAAACTTTTACACTTAGCATTTCCACTTTGATTATAAAATGTATTTGCATATGTTCAAAAGGCACTTTTCACATGCCTGCTTGCATGCATCTCCGTGCTGTTGCTGTGGGAAGTAATTTAGACAGGTGCATTTCTCATGAGCTGAACATCCACAAGGGGTTGATTTCTATTTTTTTCCACCTATGAGGCCAAAAAACTAATGCCTCATTTAATAACTTTCCTACATTTCTTTAGCCCTTTTCCATTTGCTTTCTGAAAAGCAAATCATCATCCAATTCAAATATAATTATAATACAAATTAGCCAATGATGATAGCTGAAAAATTAATCATTATGAAATGAAACTGTATTTCATCTTATAGATTGTTCCAGCCAGCTTTCATTGAGTTTCACATACCACTTTCAAAAATAGAAGTTAAATTGAAAATGTAATGTAAACCCTCTTCTAAATAAATTTGTCTTTTCCGTTAGAGCTCAACTCAAAAGTCATCCAACTTTCCATAGCAGAATACAGAAGACCTGCTTCTGGATAATGTTCATGTGGAAACACACTTGATTTACAACCAATAAATTAGAGCCACCATTCAAAAGGACAAAGTTCACTATTGATAAGTTAACTTAATTACTTTAAGCAATAAAGAGTTCTTTAAAAAAAAAAAAAGCCCCTTAATTAAATCACCCATCAACCTCAAAGCCTGTGTCAGATTTCTTTTATAATTATTACCTCTCCAATTTGATTTAGATTCTTCTCTAGTGGGCCATAAATTCACAGAAAAGGAAATACGAATTATTGTTTAGTGATTGTGTTCAAGTTCCTTGGAAACATCAGAGTTGTTATACCCAGAATGTATAATTTTTTAAATTATGAGACAGCAGTAAATCTAGGAAAACATAGAGGCCTTGTTTAGTACATCTTGGAGAGGCCCCACATTACTCAACATCATGTAGAATTTCCTGATGTGCTAAAAACCTCATTGTAGCAAAATGTCAGCTGAGTTAGCTCAGTTTGATGTACAGGAAGACATTCATGTCTAGAACATTGGCAGGTTACTATAGCAACTGAAACAAAGGAAATTCTGAAAAGTCATCTTTTTCATAGCCAAAAAAACAACACTCAAAAATAAAAAGAACCATATTATTCCCAAACTGAAATTTTCATTCATTTGTGGTAAAACTCTGAATTAAAATGAGTATTATTCATTTCAAGGTTTAGAACAGGTTTTCCTCTCTCTAAACACTAACAGTGACAAGTAAAAGTTCTATCAAAATTTAAAGTGCACATGTACAATAGTGTTTTAGTAATCACATTAAAACTACTTTAACAACAAAAACAACAAGAAAAAAAATGTAAATCAAACCTAATGGTTTGTTCTCAGATTCCTCTGAAGTTTGGATCTGAAATAGTAATAAACTCTGCCTTTGTGATTCTATTTCATACAGCACTAGAGCCAACCATGAACTTCCTCAATGCCAATGCTAATAAATCTCTCTTCCAGGGACAGGGGAATTTTCTGATCACTGGCTGCAATTCAGCGGAGCACTAGGAAACAGATTCAAGTTAAGGATGGTTGTACACCACGCTAAATTTTTTTAAAATTCTTTTTGAATTGAACAGAATGCACTTCAGGCAATTTATAAAATTTTCAACCTACAGAAAGCTCTTGCCCACTAAGCCATGCCTCTGGACGGAAGAAACATTCCTTTAAGGTAGGCTCTTACCACCTCCACTCCCAAGAGAAAAACAGATTAGAAAAACAGCAGCCCTCAAAAGCAGTTGCCTGGCTCTGTTTCTGGGCTTTCCATTCCCTGCATTTACCATCATATCCTATTCCTGTATATGGTATGTGGATTTGGCTGAGTTAATACAATAAAATGAAATGGAATAACCAGGGGCAAAAATCTTCTATTATTTTAATTTAGTCACAACTATGCTTTCACATATTTGTCAGGTTTACCACACATAATGCAATGGGATAAATATGTTAATAAAAGCAGGCTGACAGCATTTCATGTAATCCTTCACCATAGTTAAGAGTGTGGTATAAATGAAAAAAAATTATTTTACTACCCATGTATCTCCTTTAGAGGTAACTTCTGATCGAATATGTATGCAAGTGCATACTCACACATGCATGCAAGTTGGTAGATTTTCTATGCCACTTGTGCAAAGCTATCAAATTATAAACACTTTAACTCTACACCTAGCCCTAGAAAAATCACTGCCCAACAGAATGTGTTTGCTGTTCATTTAAAATGTGTATTTGTTTTCCAAAGATTGCTTATATATTATTCTTAACAAAAATTCCATAATTTATAGAATCAAGAGGATTTTGATTGAGTATTAATATATGTTTAAAGTAAGAAAATGCAGAAGAACATCAGAACATTAAAAGATACAAGCAGAAGTAAAACTACTAAATTATTTCCAAGATAGACATTCTTTATAAGGGAGAAATTTTCACAAATATACATAATCTACAATTATTCTGTAAAAAAAATAAAAGCTCAAAAGTTTACCCTTTAAAAAATCCTATAAACAATCTATGTTCAAAGCCTGTAGAAAGTACTTTAGAAAGAGGATTCAAAAAGTCAAAAGAAAAGGACAAACTTCTTGGTAATTCTGGATATTGCTCCAGATGTAAAGATCTCATGCTTTTATTATTTGGATTATGTAGCCAATCAATATCTCTGAAATACTTATAAAAGCTATATTTTTAGATATCAGTTCTAAAGTTAATGCTATTTCCTCTTGATAAATTTTATATATGTATGGTTTTTACAGCTCCCAAAGAGTTTCACTTAAATCCTCCCATTTGATCTCCACAGTAGGAAGATCTGGGGTGACAATGATCATCCTCTCTTTAAAGATGGGTAAACGGAAGCTCAGAGTGGTTAAGAAATTATTTCAAGGTCACATGTTTAAGTAGCAAAAGTAGAACTCTTATCAATATTTTACACACAGGTACTTAAACTTTCATTTAAATCATCTTCTAAAAGTAAATTGAACTCTCAATCACTACTAGTGATAGAATTTTTATTAGAATTTTTTATTTGTTTTTAATTCTTGACTGAGTTTTGAAGTTTTAACAAAAACTGCCTTGTTCCTGCTAACTAAAACATCTATAATCCTCCAAACTCCTGCATCCACCAAAATTGATGGATATTTTGCCTAATATCACTGTGATTACATATCACAAAAGATACTTCAGATTCTTCTTCTTACTTTAATCATTTTAAATAAGTCAGCTAAAAGATGGTGATAACAAGAGGGAAAACGTTGCTTGATTTTCCATTCAGACCTTCAACTACGGTATCGACCCATCACTGTAACCATCCATTGATATTTCTTTTTAACACTATATTCTATTCTCATTTAAATTAGTATTTTCTTTCTTACATGACTTTGTAGCTCTAGTGAGTTACTCTAAGCTGCCATTATATTTCAAATAATCCTAAAAGATATGAAGCCTCTGACAATGCACTCTAGAGAACCAAGAAAAGTCTTGATGGTTCTCACTAAATACTGCATTAACTGTGAACTTCTAAAATGGAACTAATTTTAGAGGTCAATTGGAAAACAAACAGAAACTTGGATTCTCATATTTCTCAAGCTATTATGAATATTTTTATGCATGGTGAATGAAAAGAACTGAGAGTCACAAATAGGGTTCCTGTCTCTTCCTGGGTGACAGGAGCAGCTGTGCTACTTTGGGCAATGCAAGCCCTCTTCATCCATCCACAGATGGTTCCCAAAGTTCCCTCCCACTCTGAGTGTCATACCCTTATTCTCCATTTAACAAATCTATGGCATTACAGATGTATTTTTAGGGCCTTATTTTGCATTCAGCTCCCTAATATACTTTTCCCTAATGGAGTTAAAATTTTCAGTTGTTTGCATTCTACATATCTGAATAAGAGGCAGTTTTATGGCTACTTATTTTTCAATACAAATTTCTTTTAAGAGAAAGTATTGCACATTGCAAAATGTGCTTCCTAAATGCAATCACAAACAAGCTCAAGGATTCCCATAATATATTAAAGCAATTACCTTCAAGTGTCATTCCTTCTCCAAAAAGAGCATCTCCAGCCCCAGATGCATATAATGCTGTCACAGACAAGGTATACTGTGTCCCTTCATTTAACCCTCTTAGCACAGTATTGGTTGTATCTCCTCTCACAGTGACCTCTTGTGTTTCACCTCCTGCCACTGGTGTATATGTGACAAGATACTGTTTCACTTTTCCTGGTGCTCCACTCCAAGATAATTTCATAGTTGATGTCGTAGGATCAGTAACTTTTAAGTCTCTTGGGTTCCCTCTAACTTCATAAAAAAAAAAAAATTAAAACTCATTATTTAATAAAATGATTTGAAAAACACTTCAATGCTTTATATGCATATGTGTGTGTGTGTGTGGAATCAAATTTATATCCTGGGTGAGGTGATGGCATTTGTCACTGTTGGCTAGCCAACAGAGTTTAAGCATTTCTAAATTGGGCCTTATGTGTTAGAAGAAACAAAGCGAAAGGCATCCTTTTCCTCTTCTATGTTTATACAGTTAAAAACTTTCATACTAGAATGTGTCATGTAAAAAAACCTAAAAGGTTTTCTCTAAAAGCAGAACAAAGCACCATAAAATGTGCATACCTTGATTAATCACAATGAAGATTTTAACTCTTCTAAGAAATCTTGGATAAAAAGAGTTTATTGACATAATGCTATGAACATCTAAATGTAATGGCCAGAAAATATGCTAATATGGTAAAATGACAAATGATAAGAGAGAAAACAGCCTAAGAGAGGCCCAGCCTTTGGGTAAAACTTGGGCTGCACGTTCCTTTGCAACTGTGATGTTTGGTATTTCGTGACTTCTCTGGTAGAGTAGTCATGCCATCTCTGAAGGGTCTCAAGGCACCCAACCCTATGACACTCTCTGCTGGGCACACAACAGCCAGCCACTTTTGCTTCAGAAAAGGGAAAGATGAAGAGTCATTGGATCTTTTTATGGTGCCCAAAACAAAGAATCCTAGATCCCCAATGAGAAAGAGAAAAAGAGAACTCGTAAATTCCGAAAGGCAAGAGCAAAGGGAGAAAACAGGTAGAAGGAGAAAGTGTCTGTGCAGGAAAGGCTAATTAGCCAGATTACAGCAGGCGGGAAGTAGCGATGCAGGTTTAGCTAGAATGGATGTTCCTTGTGAGTGTCTGCGCAAAGACAATACAATCCACAAACTCAGATTCACCATTTAGTAGCAACATGTGCCTGAGTTATTATTTAACTTCCTAAGCCTCGATTTCTTAGTAAAACTGGAATAATAATAATAACTGCATAGACTCTATGCAGGGATTAAATGAGATACTATATGAAAAACCCTTTGCACAGAACCTGACACAAATAGGTACTCAATAACTGTTCATTATTGCTAATATGTTGTTACTTATTTTAACCTTAAAAATCAGGAATAAAATAATAATTATGAATGCCTTAATTTTTCTTAGTGAATAAATAACATTAAATAGTAATAATTTGCCACAAAGATCAGACTCTCTCCTGGGAGCCTAACCATATTATTTAAATATAAAAAGTTTACTATTTTAAAATCTTCCTGAAGAAGTAATATATAATCTGTTTCATAGCATTTTGAGTTTTAATTCTTAGTCATCCTTAAATATATTTTAGAATATTTAATAATATTATATTTAAAAGACATTTAGATCATACCATAGCATTCAAGTTATATTAATACAAATACCATCATGAGTAAGTCAAAAATTTGAGTAATTCAATTCTAAAACAACTACAGTCTAAAATACTCAGATAATTGAGACCAAGTGTCTCAGGGCTTGTAGCATCTGGTGAGTTGTCCAAAGTCTCCCCTGAAGTCTAAGATTGTAGCTGTTACCATATCGTCAGCATATTTCCTCTACCTTCTTCAGTGGCTGCATTTCCAGTCAACGGAGAGCCAGGTCCTGAGAAATATTCAGGAATAACAGAGACTTCATATTTTGTGTCTGGAGTCAGGTTCTCCAGTGTTCTCCTCCTCTGATTGGCTGGGTTAGTAACTTCTTTGCTTTCTCCACCAGCAACTGGTCTATATATAATTCGATACCTTAAAACTCTCCCTGGAGCTTGAGTCCAGGTAATTTTAAAGCTATCTGTAGTCTCATCTGTCACTTTTAGGTTTCGAGGTGCTCCTTTTACTGAAATTAAAAAAAAATAGTTGGCCATTTTTATATGAAAAGTACAAAACTAGCTTTTGATCATTAAATTATAGCATTTCTCTAAGAAAATCCATGAGCAGTTTATTGGCAAACATCTTAGTTATTGCATCCATTTAGCCAAACAGATTCTGAAACAGCAAATAAAATATCCAGAAAGAGACAAAGTATTGATAATTTTTAATCAAATAAATAGGTATGTAATTGTAAACTTTTAGAATCATATGTACTCTATTAAATGGTTAATTCACATTCACATAAAACTCCAGAATAAAAACAATTTTCTTCTTCAAATATAAATAACCAAGGCTTTCACTCTTACTAGATTTGTTTCTAAGAGACTAGGAAAATAATACCTAACACCCAGGTCTACCATGTGTACCTACTTGAATGAAATATTATCCAATCAGTCCTACAACTAACTTTTTATCTATGCAGTCATTTGACTTGGAGATAATTAGACAATCCATGAGCTGGACCAAATATATTATACGTACTTGATGAATTCTAGTTAGATATAAATCTTGAGGTTAAATTGTAATATCGGTAACATCCATAGACTCACAGCCTTAAATGAAATTTTGAGGAAACCCAAAATTTTGGGTTTGTGGTTAGTAATCATGTTTAAATGACCTATTTATTTAACAGGCATATTGTCCATATGGACAATACATTCAAGAAATTAATTAAAGGTAATTTTCATCTCAACAGACTTTCACTGGGATGAAATCACAGTGCAATATGCCTGCAAGCACCTCACATACAATTAGAAGTTTACCTAAATATCCAACACATCAACAGATCACTCCAGGGAGAAAGGAATTATATCTCCCAAAAAAAAGAGAAAAATGGCAGTTGGCAGACTTGCGCCCATCATTCATTTCATATGACAAGAAAAAAACTGAATTAGTCAAAACAAATGAGGCAGATAAACTGATGGGTTTGAATACTGGCTCTGAAGCTTAATATATGTGTGATTTTGAGCCTCAGATTATTCCATGATAAAAATATGACTACCTAAGGGATTACTGAGGTAGTTAAATGACATTAGCCATTAAAAACAATTATCATAGTACCTGACACATGGCAGGAGCTCAATAATTATTAGTTTAATGAAGGTATAGAATCAGAAACTTCCTTATTGATAAAAAAAATTTAAATCTCAGATTTCACTACAGGCAAATTCTATAGTTGTAGCTTAATGACCAAAAACTATAGTCTATATGAATGTAGCTACCTCTACTCAAAAACCCTTTAGACTTAAACTTCTTCTTGAGATATATTCACATCCCCATCCCAAAGTGCTGAAGAAAAAGAGCTAGGCTCATCAAACAGCTATGTGGGTATTACAGAGAAGTCATCAGAAAATGAGAATGATCTAAGGATAGACTTCTCTGTTACACAATCACAAAAATCATAAGACAAGAAGACACCTTAGGTCATTTAGTTATTTGCTTATCTTCAAGTAGAAAGATACCTAAACCATGCACAGAATAAAAAATTGATCTTATCTGAAAAATCTTTCAGAGGAAAATGATTCTCTAGCCTTTATCAGCAAGGTATGCCAATATGTGCCTTCTCTGTCAGCAAATACTTCTTTGTAAATATTTTACATTCCTCACAGTGATGTTTCAGCCTCTTCTGCTATCCCCAGTAAAAACAGAGAACAATTGACATCTCTTGAAATATTGACTTTATTTATCTTAAAGAGGAATTGTCTGATTTTAGTCCTCAAACCAGCTTCATCGGTACCTTTTAAATGTCAAATGTATTGAAATGGATCAGAAAATTTTCAACTTTATTTAGTAAAGAGGACACATCTAAAAAAAATACTGCTTAAATATTTAGTAAAATTTGTACTCCCATGTACTTAGCAGTATTATTTACAATAGCTAAAAGGAAGCAACACAAGTACCCATCTATGGGTTAATGGATAAATAAAACATGGCAAATTTGTACAAATAGTATCATTCAGCCATAAGAAGAAAAAATATTCTGACATATACTATGACATGAATGAACCTGTAGGACATTATGTAAGTGAAATAAGCCAGTCACAAAAAGACCAATACTGTATTATTTCACTCATAAAAGGTACCTAGAGTAGTCAGTTTCATAGAGACAGAAAGTAGAATGGTAGTTGCCAGGAATATAGGGAAATGGCAAAATGGAAAGTTATTTAATGGGTATAGAGTTTCAGTTTTGCAAGATAAAAATGTTTTGGAGATGGATCTGGTAATGATAGCATAACATTATGAATGCACTAAATACTACTAAAATGTACACTTAAAATGTTTTAAATGGTTAGAAGGACTAAGACCAAACGATTCCTCTTTAAGATAAATATAGTCAATATTACAAGAGATATTAATTGTTCTTCTCCGTTTTAAATCTTATGTTATGTATATTCTACCACAATTAGACAGAAAACATTTGGTAATATATATTTGTCATTAGATCCATATATAAAGTAAAGCAACATCAGAAGTGTTTGAACATGAGACTGTTGAAATGTGGGACAGAAAATTCTGGATAAGCAGCATTTCAAGAGTTAATTCCATAATTAACAGTTCTCTATGTCTCTTAAACTCAAATTCATCAAATAAATCTAAGGTTTATATTTAAAAGTTTTTTTTCTCTTTTTAAAAAGATTTATGTATGGCTGTATTTTAAAGATGCTGAATCTTACAAAGGATTCACATTCTGAACTATAAAGTAGATGGTTATTTCAAATGGTAACTTTGTTCTACAATAAACTGATAATTTTTGGAAAACAGTGATAGAAACCCCAGCACACCTTCTTCAGTGGTCTCCTCTCCAGCTAAGGGAATGCTGAAGCCATCCTCATACTCTGCAGTCACATTGACCAAGTATAATGTCTCTGGTTTCAGGTGGTTGAGAACGACACTGGTGCTCGACGCTGGCTCCACCACCGTGACCTGGTCATCCCCACTAGCTTCCTTGTAGGTGATGTGGTAGGAAAAAACATTTTCTCCAGCAGGTGACCAGTTGGTTTTGAAACTGTAAGAAGTCACCTCGGAAAAACTAAGATCTCTTGGAGGCACATAAGCTATTTTTAAGAAAAAATGACATAGTTTAATAATTTTTAGATCTGTAAAACAAAAATATACTTAATGATTACATGTTTCTGAAATGGCTTATAGTCATTTGGGGGAGTGGTTACTGAGACCCACATACAAAGTAAATATTCCACACATGACCATAGAAAGGAGGAAGGCTTCTCACAGCCCTACAGGGAGTTCCTAATCATTTGTCTTGATCATTCATAATATTAAGTTATGTTGTTTAAGTGACTAATTAAAATTGAATTTGAATTTTGAGCTTCTTACAACAAAGATAATGAAATGGTCCTGCCCACGATTGGGATTTTAAATAGCAACAGACCTAAAATGAACTATCAAAATGTTCCCATTCATCCCTGACAATAACATAGTAACCTTTGGTGGTAGACAGATATTTCAAAGTAATAATTAAAAATTTTTTTCTAACAAAAAAACTATGTATTAGACATAGCAAAAGATGATGCTTAAGGCATACAGCCTGTCATCAGGGGTCATACAACGAAATTAGAAAGACAAGAGAATATGAAATTATTAATAAAACCAAGCAGTACATATGAATGCTAAATAACTGAAAGTGATGTATTATAGCACCAGGACAATTAAGGAAGTCTTGAAAGAGACTCATGAAAGAGATGAGATGTGTAACTGAATGTTGAAAAACAGAATTTAGACAAATAAAAAAAGGCTAAGGAATTACAGATGTCCAAAAATGATGCCCAAAAACAGTTCCAGAAAGAGAATGCATATGAGAATTCAAAGGTCCAAGATTATGGTCTTACTGCCTTTGATTCAAGGGACCTAGGTCAACATCCAACATAGTAGATACTCAATGAATGGTTATTCACTTGGTTATGACAAATAGGTGTGATAAAGCTGCTTGAAGATCTAGTTTAAAAAACATCTCATGACTCTATAAAGCATAATGCCTGGGAGGAAGTCATATCTTAATAACATAGGAAAGTTATCTTTTCCTGTATATATAATAAAAAAGAATTAAAGAAGAATATTATCCACAATTTTGGAAACAAAAGTTCTTTGTTCATAAAGATAACTTTTACTCTACAAAGACTACTGACCTTTTTTCTTTATAGCTGCCAATTCTTGCTCAATTCTAAGGCAGATAGACTGTGTGAGTTCAAAAGATATCCTTTGAAAAGCATCAAAATCTTCCACTGTAAACACATGTGTCTCAGCAGGAGGAGAGGCAATAGCTTCTAATTCTGAGCGAACAGCATCTTTCACACCAACTGCAAATATTTCAACATCTGAATTCCTTAGTTTTATAGCAGGATCTCTGAAAGCATCCGAAGATTTCCCATCAGTGATAAGAATCATGACCTTTGGTACATTGCTTCTTGAGCCCTTGCTAGGCACGAATATTTTCTCTCTGACGTAAGTCATTGCTTTCCCAGTGTTTGTAGATCCTCCTCTGTAGGGGAAGGTGTTTATTGCCTCAATTATATCTTCAACTTTGGTGAATTTTTCCAAAGTAAACTCAGTATGAGGATCCCGGCTGTACTGGACAAGACTTATCTGTACCCTATTTGGTGAAATCTCAAAACTTTTTATGAGAACTTCCAAAAAAGCTCTAACTTTAACAAAGTTGGCAATCCCGATGCTATAGGAACCATCAACCAAAAACACAATATCTGCTTTTATATCCACACCACGTGAGCATTCTGTAAAAGAAAAGAAAACCCATTAAAGTTCAACAAATATGAATTAATCATTAAAATATTGCTATCTGGTTTTCTTAGTTAGCATGCTTCTTTAAGAAAGAAAGAAAACTATTGCAAATATTTTCTTTAAAACTAAATCTGAACCAGTATGACATACTATCAAATGAATCTTCACATGTTCCAAATGCAATGATCTACCTATTAACTTACCCACTTGAACTTTCATTGGTTGCGTCTTCTCCATTATTGAAACAGGTTCACTAGATGTCAATCCCTTCATGGCAGAAACACTGATCTGATATTCTGTGTCTGCTGAGAGGTCACGAACACTGAGCGTAGTTGTCTGAGGCCCCACACTCAGAGCATGCTGTCGGCTTCCAGCAGTCATTGGCGTAAGAAGGATTTTATAGCCAGTCACTGGGCTAGGAGATGAAGTCCAACTTAGCTTAACATATTTTGATGAAACTTCCATGGCAATCAAATTTGAGGGAGGTTCAATAACTAAAAAGTAACAAGAAGAACAGGGATTTAAAACAATGAGATGCAATCCCATTAATTAGGTCTTTAAGTTTGGTCCATTGATCATGAATAGATAAAAGTGAGTTGCCAAACTCTAGTCTTACATTTCTACCTCTACCCATCAAACCAAAAAAACTCAGGGCAAGAATTTTAGTCAGCGAGCTAAGAAGTGTAGAGGAAAAGAAAGACCTTGGAAGAAATTAGTAATAGGACACATGATGCCTAATTCTTCTCTGGGACCAAGATTTCCACTATGGTTTTGCTATTTTACTCATTGCCTTTATTCTGAGGTACCAAAGTAAGCACTTGATAAATATTTGTTAAATCAATGATTTACTCAATTCTTTGGAAAGTTTTTCTCTTTTAATAACACTATAAGAATAAAAATACAATGACTATTTAAATGTTTAAGTGACTTATATGCCAAGAAGGATAAAGAGTTCAGCAATTACAAAATGACAGGATTTTATAATTTTAAATAATTATATTCTCTTTTATTTCAAGATAAAAAAAAGGTTTCAACAATGTTCATAATGCCACCAAAAAGAGAAATGAAAATGCTTTGCAATGTGCAACAATGAAATCTACAAAATTTCTACCTTCACTCAGCGTAGAACATAGTCATGTACTTAACAGAAAACAAAGTATTTTAAAATATCTCAAAACAAATCTTTAAAATTTTACATGTAAATGGAATCATTTTCCCAGAAGATATAGTTCTAAATTTTTTATCTCAGCCTGCAAGATGTGGATGATAAAAAAGTACGAGTTTACTCATCATCTCCAGAAAGAGGCCATCAGATATAGTGCCTCAAAATGATGTCTAAAGAAATAGTTGAAGGGAAGCAACAAATGTGTCAGCTGGAAGTTTGGCCAAATCTTTTGAGTGATTCCAAAACAGTACAGGGAACAGAAGCCGAGTGCAAAAGCCAGCAAAAGAGAGAAAGCGATGAAGAAAGACAACAACTGCGAAGCAGCCCTGCACCCCATAGAGGGGGAGTTCAAACACTGGCAGCATAAAAGTTTGCCATCCCCTTGTACCTACACCCCAGTGAAGATGAAGAATTAGAATGGTTTAAAAGATTGAGTAATGAGAAGATAACATAGAGAAAAGTGAAATGGAGGATATATTTTGTAATGATACCCATCAAAAAGTCAGACATTAAGCAGTAAAGCAAGGAAAAAGAATCAAAGCACATGAAGCAATGATGAGTTCTGAGACAGAATTAGGGCCAATAAACACTGCCAAAATACTTTGGGTTTGGAGATTAAAAAGTTTATGTGATCGAAGATGTAATCTTTAATCACTTGTCATTTCTCAAGCTAAGAGGAAATTATGAAAATTATGACTTTTTAATAGCCAAAAGGGTGCTTATAAAATGTCTCCTGAAATGTCTTTTCTTTCTCCCACATATTTAAAAGCTATAATTGATAAAAATGGGAAAATTTTTCAGACATGTGAGGATAAAATTGAGTTTAAAATTTTCTTAAAAGCTTTGAAAACATTATACAGAGTCTGATGACGGAAAACCCTTTTTCTTCACCATTTAATAGAAAGTGTTGGCCTTTGGTCAAGATGGTAGAGTAGGTAAATGCTGTGCTTGCCTTCTCTCACAATCACATCAAAATTACAACTAAACTACAGAATAGCCATTATAGGGAGTCATCTGAACCAAAGTCCTACAACTGGACACATAGAAGAGGCTACCTCGAGACTAGTAGGAGGAGCAGAGATGTGAATCAAGCTAGTCCCACACCCATGTGTGGCAGTTGAGAATTGGGAGAAATTTTTCAGCTGTGGAGGGCACCCCAAAAGAGCAAGAGGTCACTGCCCCACAACAGGCTCCTCAGCCCAGGATTCCAGTACCAGGAATTGAGGTCCCACAACTTCTGGCTGTGAAAACCAGCAGAGATCATGGCTGAGTGAGACAAAGGATGCCTGAAGTCATAGACATTCCTCTTAAGGGACTCACATGTGGACTTACTCACTGACAGATTCACTTGTTCTGAGCTCCAGCTCTGGAGCAGCAGCTCAAAAGATGCCAGGAACACATGGAGAAGAACTAAGTTTTCTGGCTTTGGGGAAAGAGGTGGAGGGGCAGCTTTCTCCCAGACAGAAGTGCTGGCAGAGGGCATTGTTCCCTTGTTGAGCCCACTCCGGCCCAGCCTACAGACTCAGCTGGCCTTCATATCTAGGTCTCTGGTAATGTAGCTAACACTGGTCACAATGCCCTCGCAATTCCCTAAGACACTGCCCCTCTCAACATGCAGGCCCACTCAAGCTGCCTCCAGTGAATTTTCCATACAAATGGCCTATCTTGGCTCATTCTGCAAACTTTCCTAAAATCTCTAAAGTTCACAAAACTTACGCAAGCAGCATCTGGCCTCTACGTACCCTATATTTCTTGCTGAGCAGCCCCAGGCCAGCACTAAGGGCAGCTGGCCTCGCTTTGTGGCTTGGCCTCTTAAAGCACTTTCAAGCCCAGTGTGGGTAGTGGCTATCTGTGGGTTGCTTGGTGGCTCATGCCAGGTGGCCCCAGGCAGGGCATGCCTGGTGGCTGGCTTGGTCTGAGCCAGAGCACCACCCAAGGTCATATTTGAAGACAACACATCCAAAGGGCAGACAGGGCAGGCACCAGAGCCCTGCTAAAGTGAATCCTTCTCTGTAAGGTCAGCCCCTGTACAGCAGCTCCTCCACTGGTCATGAACAGTCATCACGATCAATCAGCCTGAGGATCAATCCCTCCTGTTGATGAACAAACAGCAACCAAAGCTCAACTACAACAGGAGGGCACACAGAACACAAACAAGGGACATACCTAAACCATCTGGCTCAGGTGACCAGGGAAGACAGTGCTACTAGGCTCCACAGCACACTTACTACAAAAGGCCACTCTACTAAGACCAGGAGATATAGCAGCCCTACCTAATACATAGAACAAATACAAGTAGGCAGCCAAACTGGGAAGACAAAGAAACTTGTTCTAAATGAAAGAACAGAGTAAAGCTCCAGAAAAAGAACTAAACAAAATGGAGATGAACAATCTACCAGATTCAAAGTTCAAAACACTTTTTATAAGGATACTCAATGAACTCAGGGGAAGAGTAGATGAACTCAGTGACAACTTTAACAAAGAGATTTAAAAAAAAAAACATAAAAATAGAGATAGAAAACATAAAAAAAAGTCAGAAATGAAGAACAGAATAACTGAAATGAAGAATACCTTAGGAGGAATTAACAATAGATTATGTGAAATGGAGGATTGAATCAGTGATTTAGAAGGTAAGGTAGCAGAAAACATCCAATCAGAACAACAAGAAAAAAGAATCCAAAAAATAAATGAGGATAGTTTAAGGGGCCTCTAGAACAACATCAAGCATACCAACAATCTCATCATAGGGATACCAGAAGGAAAAGAAAGAGAGCAAGGATTGAAAACCTATTTCAAGAAATAATGACAGAAAACTTTCATAATCTGGTGAAGGAAATAGACACACAAGCCCAGGAAACACAGAGAATCCAAACAAGATAAACCCAAAGAGGCTTACCCCAAGACACAACATCATTAAGATACCAAAGGTTAAAGACAAAGAGAGAACCTTAAAAGCAAGAGAAAAGCAGTTGGTTACTTACAATGGAGGTCTCATAAGACTGTCAGCTGATTTCTCAAGAGAAACTTTATAAGCCAGAAAGGATTGGCAGGAAACATTCAAAGTAATGAAAAGCAAGGACATACAACCAAGATTAATCTACCCAGCAGAGCATCATTTAGAATCAAAGGACAGATAAAGAGATCTGCAGACAAGAAAAAGCTAAAGGATTTCGTCATCACCAAGCCAGTGTAACAAGAAATGTTAGAAAGACTTCTTTAAGAAGAAGAAAAAGAGATTAAAAGTATGAATAATAAAATGGCAATAACTATATATCTAACAACAATTACTTTAAATGTGAATGTATTAAATGCAATCGAAAGATGAGGTAGCTGAATGGATATGAACACAAGATCCTTACATATGCAGACTATAAAAGACTCACTTCAGATTGAAAGACCCACACACAAACTGAAAGTAAAGGAATGAAAAAAGATGTTTCATGAAAATGGAAATAAACATAAAAAAGCTGAGGTAGCAATATTAATACCAGACAAAACAAATTTTAAAACAAAAGCTATAACATGAGACAGAGGACCCAGAAATCCTACTTCTTGGTATTTATCTGAAGAAACCCAAAACACTACTTTGAAAGGACATGTGAATCCATATGTTCATTGTAGCATTATTTACAGTAGTTGAGATATGGAGGTATCCTGGGTGTCCATCAATGGAATATGTATATACAATGGAATATTACAATGGAATATTACTCAGCCATAAAAAAATGAAATCTTGCCATCTGCAACAACATGGATGGACCTAGAATATACTGTGCTGAGTGGAGTAAGTCAGACAGAGAAAGACAAATACCATATGTGGAATCTAGAGAACAGAATAAACAAACAGCAGAAATAAACTCATAGATTCAGAGAGTATTTTGATGGTTGTCAGATTGAGGGGTGGGGAGATGGTGAAGGGGAAACGGGAGTTAGAGGTACAAATTGGTAATCACAAAACAGTCATAGAGATGTAAAGTATAGCATAAGGCATATAATCAATAGTATTATAACAACTATTTATGGTGTCAGATGTTTACTAGATTTATTGGGATGATTACTTCATTAGTTATATAAATCTCTAATCATTGTGTTGTGTACCTGAAACTAATACGATATTGTATATCAACTCTAATTGAAAAAAATAAAAATATAAAAATAAAAAAAAAGAAAGTGATATTATTGGTTTAAGTTGCAGAATGCTGAAATGCCTCTTCATACTATTAATTAAATCAGAATGTAAGACAACTAAAGCAAGTACCCAAATAGCATAATTATGGACAGACACTCAACATGCACAAAATGGTCTTTGAGAAAAAGAGAAAATAAAACTTGTCCAAAAAAGATTTTTAAAAACGTTACAGTAATATAAATATTTTATCATTTCATGTTCCACTGAGGGGGGAAAAGAAACAGTACAAATGACAACAGCAAGTTAAGTCACTAAAAAACAATACAAGTGAAGTATACAGTTAGAGAATCACCAAAGCATGTGGTTGAGTAAATGTGTCAGCTCCTAGGATATGTGTAAATGCTATAAATGCTATCAAATAATGGAAAAGGCTAACACATGGAACACTCAGCAATCCACTCACCTTCTTCTCCACTAACCAATTCACCAAGTTGCTCATCAACACCTGAGCACACCTGGGAGATGATCTCATTCTGAATATCCACAATTGCATCAAAGTTGGCCACGTTGAAAACATGGTTTAGTGAAGGTGTGGAGGCTATTTGTTTGAGTTCTTTTGCATCTGCAGCTTTAATGCCTTAAAAAACAAAATGAAAAAGATACAGTGGAAAGGGAAATGTGCTGAATTGGGAAAAATTATTTGTTTTCTCAGTCATTCAAAAGTAAAGACATTTTTAAAACCTTAATCAGTCATAAACCAAAATTGCTTTGTTTCATAACGAATGTGCAACTATTCAAATGACAAAGGCATTTTATAATTTCACATAAAGTGACCAGCCAACGAGTAAAATGAATGGTTAGTAAAACGGAGTGGGCCGTCATCCTAACCATGCCATCATTCGTCCCTGCCATCTGTAAAGATAATATTTTTTTCTTCCAGAGTCCTGAATGAGCTGGAGCCCTCCGAATTCTTCAAGTATTACATAATATAGGAAACACATAAAAAACACTTAATGATAATACAAGGAGGATCTTTATTAGACTCACCGGCCCAGCATTCCTTGAAAAGAAAAGGGCTAGCAAAGAACAGGAATACAACCTCACATAACGCATTGCTATAGGAGTTACATGAGAGAAATAGATAAGTCAAATTTTTACTCAAAGATGATTTGGCTTAATACTACAAATAAAATGCAATAACACTTCTAATAGCGTCCTTCCTTGAGGAGTCAACCCTTCATCTTCCTAAGCATTAAGTATTGAAAAGTTCGCAAATGAAAATAACTGAACTTAACCTACCCAAAGAGAAAACTTCAACCCCAATACCACGAAGCTCTCTTGCTGGAATTTCCACTTCGTCTTGGGATTTGCCATCCGTAATAATAATTGCCACTTTAGGAAAGCCAACCCTTGCTCCAGCAGATTCCGTGAAAGTATTTTTAATTAAGTAGTCAATGGCATCCCCTGAAGTAAAAAGAGATACTATATTCATGCATCCCATACTACACAACTTCGCCAAAGTAAAAAAGTAGTGATTAACTTCAAAATTATTTAACATATGATAATTGTGCAATGCATAATTTATTTCTCAAACAGGTATTTCATTTATTTTAAACCAAACCAAATTTGTTAAACATACCTGTCATTGTGTTGCCACCTTTGTATGGGATTTTTTTAATTGCAGCAAGAAGCTCATCCCTTTGATAGTACTGGTTTAAGTTAAATTCAGTCCTGGTATCAGAACTGTACTGAACAACTCCAACCCTTGTCTTCTCTTCCCCAATGTCAAAAGCAGAGACAAGAGCAGCAATAAAGTCTAAAATGTACTTGAAATTATTTCTTCCCACACTCCATGAGCCATCCACGAGAAACACCAAATCAGTCCAGGCACTCACAGAGCATTCTGAAATATATTTGAGATATTTTTAAATGATGCATTATTAAACCTATCCATCATTAAAGAATATAAACGAACATGGAAAAAATGTTGACTCCTTAAATTATTTTGTTCATTTGAACATATGCCCATTGTCCTTCACCCACAAATAACAAGCCCTAAAGAACAGTTTTATTAGCACACATAGAAGCATTCTCAATGCCTTCATGAAGATGCATTTATTGAACTATGTCTTTAAACTGCCACATAAGACATTATGCAAGAAGAGATAGATATATGAATTATTGTCCAAGAGCATGTGACCGAAGTATTTATGCTATCAATCTATTTATTATTAGAAACTATATCCTCATTCATTTCTCCAAGTAAAAATTATGTAAAATATATGGGAGATATAAAAAATAAATGTAATCAAAGCATTTTTACTCCTTGGTATTTAGCAGTAAATGAATACAAAATGATTGCTGTATCATTCAAGAAAACACAGTTGAGTCAAAGAAAAGAGCAAATCTTTTAACAGTCTCTTGCATTTACAATACAATTGTCTAAAGGTTGCTGTGGATTAGTCTAGAGGGTTAATAAACTCTAAGTAAGAATGAGCATAAATATGATGCAAAATGGCCAGAATATCTTGTCCTAATTACCTATTTATTTAAAACTGATAATTAAAACCTACTTTTACTAAACATAGAGCGGGGAGAACATTTTAATTCAAAAGTAAAAATACACATGGTATCCTTAAATTACTAAAATGCAATGACTCGCTTTTGTAACTGAATGTTTTTCCTTTCCGTGGTCGAGGGAACAGGTTGGTTTTCATGAAAACATACACACTGACCTGGAAATATATTTTTATGACAACTGAATTGCTTAAAACACTATAAGAGCATCTCCCTTGTGTCCCAGCCTTTCATTTCTCATATATCCGTAAGCTACCACCTATTTCTGTAACTTTGCCTTTGAGATATGAGTTAAGCCCAGTGATGAGGTTTGTTTTTGACCCACTGCCAATATCCTCCAGAAAAATTTGAACACACACAAATTAAAAACCCTCCCAGTAAAAAGAATATTTGGTAAATAGAGTAAAAAACTGGCTAGCAAGTCAGAACATAGGTATTATAACTGCTCAGTCATGCATTACCATTATACCATCTGTATTTCTTCTAGATAAGGCTTATAGAAAATAATATAGAAGTAAGATCAAACTATGTATATAATTAGAACATCTCCTTCATATTACATTTATGACTTCTACAAATCCAAGCAAAAATATTGACAATACTTACTCTGTATCTCTGTTTTTCCAGGTTTCTTCTCCCCTGGCTTCGTTGGACCACCTGTTTGAACTGAGTCAAAACCTGATTACTACAAAAGAAAATGAACCCACACAAATACTTCCTAAAAAAGAAAATAAATATATTGTCTTTCAAAATGTATGCTCATAGACTACAGCTAAATAAGCATTTCCTTAAAAAAAAAAAACTATTTTTAGTGAGATTTTAGGTATATTTCAAAAAGACTTTAACATTGTTGCCTGAAAAGCTTTAATGTTTTTAATAGTTTTCATTCATAATATTCTTGCTGGTTCCAAAGACCAAGGCTATAATACAGGAATGAATTATTCACATCCACTAATGACTAGAATTATAAAAATTACTACTGTAGAAAGAATAGTTAATACTGATATAAATTAACTCTGCACAATAACAGACTAAATCTGAAAGTTGAAGAAATCTTCTGCTAAATGAAAACAATAAAAGTACTTCATATATGTGCTTACTTGTTAGTTGGCCTATAACTGGTACACTTTCTTCTACTTCATCATATGAAGTGATTGTCACCACATACTCTATTTCAGGTATAAGGTCTGATAATAAAGTTTCAGTGGTACTAGCTGCAAGGGTAAATTCTTTGGTGGGCCCATCTGAAAATATAGAAAGGAAAATATGAATGCTGTAAAACATTTTTACATATAACACAATACAATGTAATTCCCAGATATACTCAAACCCTGAGAAATTCAATATATATTATTTGTTTGAACATCCAAACATTGTTTTAATGTCCTTCAAAATCAAAACTTTGAACTCTAAAAAATTCAGTAAGTGGACTGGTATTACCTTTAGTTGTTACAATAACATTCAATATTTGTTTGAGAACTCAGAGATTCCTTGAGATTAAAGATATACCAGAATGTCAAACCAGAAATCTCTTATTGTTTTTGAAGACTAATAGTAGGTAACAATTTTTTTCTTTTATAAATGAGATGTAAAGCAAAAGGAATTTAATTTTAAATTATTCATTGGAGGAGATCAGAGAAAAAGAAGAGGTGAAAATCAGCTCCAGGAAAACAAACCCCATAAGCTAAAATTAACCTCAACTGGGAAAAAATTGGTGTGGAAGCAAGGCACCCTCCACACTCAAATGGGTGCACTGAATGGGTAATCATGCTCCTCTTAATTAACTAGATAGCAAATGTTTCAAAGTACACTGCACTTATACCTAAGAGTATAAGAACTTATACTTAAGAATGTTTACTTATATATTACCAATTATATACTTTTTGTATATTATGATAAATCTCATGTCAATCAGGAAACACAGTAGTTCCTAAGGACTAAGTTCCTGTTAAGATATTTAATTACATTAATTTTCATCAAAACATAATAATCAAAAAGGTTACAGATGTAATAGAACCCGGAGAAGTGCTCCTGATTTACATATTGAGCATTGCAGAACCATCCAGGGCCCCCATGGGACAACAAGACACCAGAGCTCTGCTGAGTTGGGTGGTCCCACTGACAGTTTGGGGAGTATGTGAGTCAGTAATTTCTAACAACTGGAAACTGAATGGACTCTTTGTCAACTGCTTTTCTGCTTTGGAATGAATAAATTAGTTAACTACGAATATATATTGGGAGAAAAGATTCAAAGATGAAAAAGTAAATTCTCAACCCCCTTTTCATATTAAAAAATAGTTTTCCAATTTCCTGATAAACCAGTATTTAAAATCACTGCTATTTTTAAAGGCCATAATATTTAAGCACATCCCTGGTGATAAGTTACATTGACATCATCCGTCTCTACTGTCAGCCTATCAAGACTTCTTCCTACCACTTGGCCAGTGTTAATGGAAATGGTTGTTTTCCAATTTCATGTTAGAACTAAAAATTGAATAACAGGGGTTGGTTCTCCACACTTGGGCAACGTCGTGAACTAAAGGTAACAACCAAAACAATTTTCATCAAAGACTCTTAGCCTGAGATTTACAGAATCCACACAACCAAAATAAACTCTGGTCTTTCATCATGGTAGCACACCATTATCACAGAATAATGTTTCCTGAGTACTGAAGCATGTCAGACACTGGGTAAGGCATAACAATGCCAACACTGGACACATTACATGTCAGAAATATTAAGTAGTTCAAGAAGAATATCAAGAAGTGAGAATTCTATTTTATTAAATCAAGGATTCCTGGCAATACTCTGATCTGGTTTTTTTTAAAAAGTCCATTTTTAATAACAACAGCTTAGCACAATAAACCATGTTGATAAAGCTCAACACTAATAAAACATAACAGCGGGTATCAGGCTCGAAATCTGGAGACCTGAGTCCAACAAATATCTGGTGACATGAACTAAATCCCTCGGGTTTTCTAAATCTTGGCTTCCTCATTATGAAATGGAAGGAGGAGAGGAGAGTGGATATCATCTTTGATGTTCCTAGAAACAAAACTTACCCGTTGTAGGATCCACTGTTATTCTGTAACCCACAATTGGATCCGTTGGTCTTGCCCATGACATATGAACAGTATTTTCATCTATAATTTTAAAATTCAAGTCTGAAGGTGGTTCAACTGCAAAAGAGAGTGTTGATATCAGTTACATTTTCCAATGTCAGAAAATGGTCCAATTTAATGAAAAAATAATTGTGCCGAGCAAAGCTTACTAAAATTGTCTTTGCATAAATTTGTTTCCAACAAATATAAAAGATATCTTGTTGGATAAGAATAAAATTAAAAGCTGACAAGATATGACAAAACATCAGAGAGTATACATATTACAGAAGACAGCACAAAACACTTTTGATTCTTGAGTTGCTAGGTCATCCAAGAATGACCAGCAAAATCAAGCATAACAGAAACATATTTGGGTATGAGTACATACAAGTACAATGAAATCACATATAATAACCACATATGCAAACAATTCACATAACAATTAAAAGAATTTCGATACATGCTGAGTGTATTTTGAATAAGCATGCCAAACCACAACCTGCTTACAACCGCGGAAGTTCATTTAGAACATTAACAGAATATTTTCTTTCCATAGTGTGGAAAAGAATCAATGATGTTTTTGGTTCATTCTTCACATCAGACTTGCCATTAATTTTTGTTTGATAAATCTCAATCTATGGCAGAGATGAAAATGCATTTTAATGAAAAAGAAGAATCATGAGAAATTTGGCACTGTTATGTTTCACAATGAAATATATATTTAATGTATATTCATAGGAAAATATCCAAATAGTAATAAGTGATATTAACAATTTATAAATATATAAAAATGATATAGAGATGTTTATAAAATGAATATTCTGCCTGTTTACACCAATTTGCTATATGTTTGCAAGGTGTGAACCAACACTGTTCTTTTCCTTTGCAGCAGGTATACTCCATACTAGAAATGGCATTTTAAACTAAAATGCCAGTATGGTCCTTTACAAAACAATGGTTAATTATGAAAAGACAACATCAATGTATATTTATAGACATTTATTTACAGAATTTGAAGACAACAGTGAAGAAGAATCAGCAATCTGGAGACATGACTATGCATAAAAACTTGGAGAAGTCAATGAAAAGAATAATCGAAAAGTACAGAAAGGAATAGTTTACATACAAAACTGCACAGCATCATGCATGTGTCAATGAAATGTGGACTCGTTTTTAGTTTCCCACAATGAACGAAAGCCTCCATGTACAATAGTCATTACACAAAGACGGTTTAGAAATATTTTATAATGATATTCTCTCTGGAATGTTCATGCCTCATCATGCAGCATTGTACTGACTCACTGTCAGTGCATGGTCAATGCGTTAAAAATTATGACTTTTGAAGCTGGTCAACAAAGTAAGAAGACTTTCAACCATACTCTTCTTAAGTGTTTAACTCTGAAAGTATTCCTCGTGAGTCAGAATTTTTGCATCTGTTTTGAGAGATTAATATCTCTTTGTAGATTTTCACAGCAGTCAATTGAAATACAGCAGTAGCTTTGAGACATGAGTCAGAATTTAATGGGGGTTAGGGATTTATGTAATATTAATAATTTTAATGGAAATAAAACAAATTAAGCAAATGTTTTCTTTACTAAACTGCTGCTTACAACTGTAAGAGATGACTTTTTCACTTTTTATTGAATACACTAGTAATGTAATTAAGGTTATTTTCTTACTATCCATACACAGGCAGTGAGATTAGACTATTAATCTACATGCATCAACATTCTGCTGTCTGTTACCATACTGTAAGGTTTAGCTGTCATCACTTAGTTTAACAAGCATGCAAGAAATGTTAATAGGACAAAAGGTATTAAGAATATCATTATAAAATATTGTTCCAGTAGCAAATGGCTCAGGACAAATTTAATGCAAAGGCAGACACAACTGGCCTGAGCATGCTTTTAAAAACATCAGTACATGGAAAAACAGTACCACCAACCTTGTAAGGAAATTGACCTGAAGCAGCAGACATTAGGTTAAAACTGCTGAGGGGCAGCAGCGGCCCACCTTGTTGATTTCCAAATGACCAGGATTCCAGAAAAACTGAAAAATTGACTGTTGGGAAAAGTCTTTAACATTTCAGAGGACTTTTAGGTGTTCACAGAAACTCAAGATGTGGTTGTTGAGGGTCAAAAGAAGGAAAGAGTAGCCAGCCAGCACGTGTCCGGCAGAGTGCCCACACCACTTTTCTTCTCACCACTTTTATCACATATACAGCCTTTCAGAAGTGCCATTCTACTTATAGATTTTGTTTGTTTGTTTGTTTGTTTGTTTCATGTAAAAAGATAACAAATTAGGGTGAGAATGAACTCCTGTCAACTTCAATCACTACAAAATGTATTTTCATTAATGTGTTTTTTTTAAAAACAAAAATAATTCACAACTTGTATAGTCGCAAGCAACATTTTGTGTTCCCTAAAACACTTTATAATTGTTTTTTTTTCTTCTCATAACTACCAGCATACTGGGCCTTATTATTCTAGTTTCACAGATCAGTCAGTGAAATTCAGAGGGGTTAACTCATCTAATAAGCAGCAAAACTCTGATCGTTTGGTCTGACTCAGTGTATACAATTTTCGGCCATACTCAGTTAAGTGTAAAGAATAAGAAATATTTGAGTGTAAGATTAACTTTAGAAAGCAATATTTATACCTAGCTGCCTATTAACATATGTATACATTTCTCTATTTAAAAAAAAATTATTATATGCCTGTTCAATAATAAATATATGGCACTCAGCAAATATACGATTTATGTATAGACAGAATTTGGCACATTAACTTTACACACTTGCTCAAGCAATTTGAAAGTATAGTGTCTATACTGATACATAATTTAAAAAACAATTTTTTCATCATGGCACACAAAAGGAAGATATGTCCAAAAGTTTACCAACTGTACAGAAATGGGTGAGTGGGTGGATGAATGGATGGATGGAGAGATGGACAAGTGAGAGAAAAGTCTAATACGTTTTGGTAAGTAAACAAAATGCACTGAAGATGAAGAAAAACTGAGAACACACTACTAAAATATCATCCTGATGAACTAATAAGACCTTTAGTCTACTGTTTGTGATAACAACACTGAAAGGTAAAAGAAATAAAAATAAAATTAAAAAATAAAATAAAAAAAACTTCAGCAGTAAGCAAAGAATGGTTGTATTATACCCAAAAGGCATTAAGATAAATTTTCTATCCAAAGCTAGTATAAATTTAAGTGATCTTTGCCATTTCATTTGTATTTATAAGACACTATGACATTAGAACTAAAATGAAATAGCATAGCAAGAAACAGGAGTGCAAAGTAAAATTCTGAAATGCCCGCAGCAGAAGTATTTCAAAGAAATTCTGTTTCCAGTCCATTGTCTCCAGAAAGGCCTTGGCCACAAATTTTGTTAGCCCTTCAGAGGCTTCTGAGACTATTTAGTTGGTAGTTAACACCCAAGCTGTGCTGTCCAACACAGAAGTCATCAGGCACATGTGGCTAGCAAGCACTTGAAACACTGCTAGTGCCAAGTGAAATGTGCCACATGCAAAAAATACACACTCAACTTTAAAGACTTAGTACAAAAAATGTAAAATATCTCATAGATAATTTCTATATTGATTACATGTTGAAATGATAATGTGATATTATTAGGTCATATTAAGATACATCATTAGGATATATTAGGTTAAGTGAAATATATTATAAAGATTAATTTAACCTGTTTCTTTTTCCTCTCTTAACATAGCTCAAAATATTTCTATTTGACAGTTCCAAACTAGAAAATATGGCCAAAAAATCATAATTGTATTAAAACATAATTATTAAATGCTGATGTAAGAGGGTGAGAGACAAGAAGAGAAAGCAAAAGAAAGTGCTATGTCATGTGGAAATAAATACAAATTGAAAAGATAAAATGTGAGAAATATGAAAATAATAAGTAACACAGATAGCAAAATGTTCTTTATAACTACCACTTTGCTAACCAGCCATCATCCAATACAGACTTGACTTACATCACATCCAACCTAACTCTTCTACTAAGAATTCTCAAATCCTTCTGATTTTCAAGGAACTATTTTCTTAATGAGGAGTCAATGGGCCACTTCAGTGAATTATCTAAAAATATCTTTAGTATGGCTTCCAGAGTTCCTCAAATAAAATTCCTTTATCAACAACATAGAAGCATTAAAGGCAACCTCATCTGAACATTACTTCACAGAGGCCACTCTAAAAAGCCTCTACGATCACAAAATATTAATCAGATAAGAAGAGCCAGCAAGTTTCTGTCACTTTTCTAAACATACCATATATTTTGGAGACGACCTGCTTTTTCTCCTCTTAATTTTCTGTACCTGCAATCTTGAAGTAGAAAATCACACACAATGGAAAGTTTTTGAAAATTTCAGTATTGTATAAAACAGTTTTACTTCCCCACGACCTCCCAGGTCCCCAACTGCCATAGGTGTCCCTTGCAGAACTATTTCTTTCTTTCTTAACTCCATCAGTAGCATTTCTTTCTTTTAAAAAAAGAAAGAAATTTTAAGATGTCTTGTATGGTACTACCCCATTTATCTTGCAGAACAATAAATCTAATTTGTCAGATTTCCAGTGCGTTCATATATAGAAATAGGTTGTCCAATAAATACTGTGAAATTAAGTCATCACGTGAACACAAGGAAAAGAAGAAAGTGGGGTCGAAAATCTACCAAAAGTCATTTGATTTCCAGAGGGCCGGGTCACGCCGAACATTTTGCAGACCTTGGGGCCACGACTACCGACTCTGTGCTCAGGTCTGATGTTGGAGGAAAGGAGGGAGGGGAAGGTGATGCCCTGCTTGTCTGGCGCCCGCCAGCGCCAGCTTCCTGGGTTGGGATCTTTGGCCCAGACCAGCCTGTCTGCTCTGGGCTGGGCCTGGGCCTGTCGCCTCCGAGCCCCTCGAACCAAAAGAGATAGCAGCGACCCTCGACCACCACGAGAACACACCCCGGGTCCTGGATCTCTGCTTACCACCCACCCTCTGGGCGATTTGGTTGCTATCTCATTTGTCCGCAGCGTCAGCCTGGCCACTTGAGCTCCCCACGAAACACACAGACGCGCAGAGCCGGCGCTGTTGGAGTCTTTTATTTCGTGCCCTCACTGAGGTCGCAGCCCCCAGCCGGGTGGTTACCAGTCACGCAAGCGAGCGCCCGGCGCACCAGAGCTCCTGAGTAGCACCTGGAGGTATCCTGTTCGTAGAGGTGAGAGCAGCTGTCGCCCCCTCTCGGACAGCTGGTCCTCTTGGAAGGCGGCAGCGTAGACGGCAGTGTGGACAGCACACCGCAGAGACAAGCGCAAGGAGACCACACAGCACTGTACGGAATGAATTAAGCAGAATACAAGAGATCTGGACCAGAGAGCTGGGAAATGGACAAACCTCAGCAGAAAAAAAAAAAAAAAAAAACACGAAGCGTGGGGAAACAGAGCGAGCAATAGAGGCAAGGTTGATTTGTTTTGTTTGTTTGTTTGTTTGTTTTTGTTTTTCCTTCCTATAATTCTTCAATGTTACTGTAGAAGAGGGAAGGAAGAGTTTTTTACCTTCAGCCTCAATGGAAGACAGGAGCAGAGCCGCGCCCAGGATGGCGAGCGCTGTTGAAAGCCTGGTCCGCATGCTCGGCCTCGGCCTCTGAGCTCACAGCCACATGAAGGGATCTGTAGGAGGAAACGGGGACCGCATCACAAACAGATCGGAGAAAGCCTGGGACCAGGTTAGAACTGGAGCCTGGCCCCGGGCCAGGGCCAAATCAGATCTGCCTTAATAACCACAGGGCTTAGCCCAGCATATAATGGGCCTATTGTGGAGCAGTGTAAGACAAGTTCATCTACAGCAGTTTAATCATGGTATTAAGAAGGAGTTCAAGTTTAAAGAGGGTCCTGTTTTCCTGGAGGCAGGTCCTGCTTAGCCTCCAGAGTGAAGGCCTTACCAGGCCCCACATGACTTCATCCTGCCTGGGTGATGGCTAATTCAGAGGTCATTTTATCCCTGACTCGACTAAATGTCTCTTCCAGCTGGGGATTTTATTTGGCAAGCCACTTTTTCCTAGCTGCTGAACTCTTTAGGTAACTGTACTTTAGTGGTCTCAGGGTAATTTGGAAAAGTATAATAAACCTCTTTTACTCTCCTTTTTCTTCATTTTGTTCTGCCTACAAATATGCAGCTCTTTAGATCTGAAATGGGTTATACAGAAATATGTAAGGCCCAACTGAAACCTGATCCTCCTGCTAGCTGTGTTGTCTTCACATCTGATAAATCCTTTTCCCAAAATGAAGGGAAAACAACTCTAAAACACGTAATAAAAAAAAAAAAGGCAAAGCAATAGAAAAGACAAAACACTCTTGTCTGTTTCCCCAAGATACTTTTTATAAAAATTCCCAGTAATAATTAATATTTTCATTTAATTATTCATTTATCTCAGAAGATTACAGACATATGTGCTCCAGAGGAGAGTATGTCCTATTCTGATTTTTACTGACTCTATAACTAGATTATTAATTCCTTAAAGACAGAGTCTTATTCATCCTTTGTGGTTCCAGTCAAACAATAGGTGCTTAATCCATGTCCGCAGAAAAGACTCTTCTAAAATATTCTAAGGTGCAATCCAGAGAGAGACAAAAGCTACTAGCAAGGAGATGAACTGGGAAGCTGCCAGAGGTAAAACATAAAAAGAGAATTGACTCTGGGGTACATAAATTATTGTAAAGCAACAGACAAGGTCTCATGAAAATACAGAGTCGTGCTTGGGAATCCAAACATAAGCCAAAGGTCGAGCCTTCTTTGAGAAAAGAACCTGACAAGCTCCAACCATGTCTTTCCAAATTATTGGCACAATGTATTAGGGCAGCTTTCCTCGGCCTGAGTGTAAATTGCCTTTTAAATGTCTGATGAGCAGGCGTGCCAAATTTGCCCGGAGCTTTTCTTATGAAGCCAAGATTAAAATTTTGGCACTGCTCTGGAGATCCAAGGGCTCTAGCAATTTCTTCTTCCTAATTAACAACTGTTTGACATTTCTAACCCTCTTCTTATATCGGTGAAAAGCAAGAGGTGAAACTGGCCCATTGTTCCCGTCATCAGGCCTTAACTTTGCTATAATAATTTCCAACTCAGTTTGCAGTCGTGCTCGCGAAAGTTAAAGGCTGACAATCTACCCACCGACAAATTGTGTACAGATATTCTCTAAAACCACCAGTCTCCACCAAAACCTAAGCTGCGGAAGCGCTTTTGTCTGGATCTAGAGCGCCACCTATTGGCTGCCCGATTTAGTGGCAAGAATGAATCAGGTCGCTTCTGGGCATCTGAACATACAGTCAGTTCAATCAGCCAGCCAGGGATTCCATCCATATGTTTTTGGGGGTGTTTTTGTTCTTTTTTTTTTTTTTTAGTTTTCTCTCCTTTTAGCCAAAACATTTATCTGAATGCTTAGCAACACTTCACTGAGCATTCTCAGACGTGAATGTCTGACAGCGGCCGCCTCTACGTGGCAGCGAGGAATTCCCTCACTTCACCCTCATGAATGAAAATTGGTTGCGGGTGGAAAGCGGGGTTGGCGATCGCGGAGGCTGGGGCGGGTAGTCTTAAGGGATTCGTCTTCTTTGACAACTCGCCCCCTCCCCACCCCTCTAAAAGAGGCCAATTCTTTAATGTTAAAAAAAGGAAATTACACTTCCCCCCATCCCGCGGTGTCCCTCTAGATCCCGCGCCCGTCACCTACCTCCTCTCCTACCCACCGCGACCTTGACATCAGCCGGCCAAAGGCTAGTTTAGCACTCACTTTCTTACCCGCTCCAACCCCCAGCGTACCAGCATTCCTTAGAAGGCCACATAGTCCGTGTTGAGGTAGGGGACAGGGAGGATCCTGAAAGCCCCGAAATGGTCATCGGAGGTTCCCTGAGGATGCTCGATTTAGAATATCTCTTCTGTTCTCTGGCTACGGGTGGCCGCTCCGTAAATGAACCCGGCGCCCACATTCTGACCCCTATACTCTCTAGGATTTGGAATGGAAATCACCTAGGAGGTTACACCGACCCTGTGTAGGGCCTCGACCAGTGCACCCAGGAAGAAGAGGTCGGGAGAGGGAGCTTTCTCCAGAGAAAGTCTGCCAACATTGACTCCCCTAGAAATAGATTAACCCTCCATATCGGATGCTTTGAAAAGCAGAGGAACAAGCCAGAACACTCGACCAGGAATCTGTCTCGAGATGCCACATACACACCCGCACAGCCTCGACGAGCTTCAGAGCACTCAGCCGGCCCTCCAAAGAATTCCGCGCCATGCGTCACCAAAATACCTTCCCTGCGCCGGGGCTACATGACGGCACCCCCAGCAAAGCTACAGTCGAGAGACAGTGTGGCCACAAAACCTGGCGCACCCCTCTTTGAAATCGACAGCATCTATAGATGAAATTCCTCTACAAATAGACACATTGAACGGGGAGCTTTACGCACACACAGCCGCCTGCATCTGCTAAACTACAATTCTTTCTCTCTCAAAATACAAATGAATCACAAAACCCCAATACACCTGGCAAATCTCAGGCACATCTCCACACTTACAAGTCCAAACGGTCCTCTCCCGGGATCCTCAGTGCCTTTGGGCGGAGCAAAGAATGGGTTAGAAGCAAGTTTCTCTATTGATCTTTGGGAGGGATGGAGTGAAGGAAAGGGGCTAGAAGGAGGACCGACCTGAAGCGGCTGTGATCCAAGCAGCAGCGGCGGCAGCAGCGGCGTCCCGGCGTCGTAGAGGCGGCCCTCTGAGCGACCCCCGCACGCCCGGAAAATTGGCGCTGCGCTCCGGGAGCACCTGGCAGCTGCCGGGAGGTGGGCAGCGGCAGGGCCACCGGCAAGGAGGAGGAGGAGAAAGAGGAGGATCCCGGGAAGAGGGGCAGGAGCGGCAGAACAGGCGGGGACGTCTGGGCACCGCAGCTGCCAGCGCGCGGACGCGTCTGGAGCGGCTCGCCTTCGTGGAGTGGGAAGAGGCTCCGCGCCGCCGGCTACTTAATAGAGGGCTGTTCCCAGCTCTCAGTTTACTCGGTTACGAAACGCCTGAGAAGGTGGACGGCTGCCACAGGGTGATGTATGCTCCTCCAGCGGTGAAGGAGGTCTACTTTTGGGAACGTGTGCATACTTCGAGCATTCCTTCAGCGTGAGGTGGCGATCGTGGTAGTAGCAGTGCCCCGCCGGAGAGCGCGGAGCCGGGGGGTGGGGGCGGGTAGGAGGGGGAGGAAACGGGGAGGGGGACAGCCGCAGCTGGGTTCACTGCCAAGGGAAGCCGCGCACTCCTCCGCTTGGGGCGGGCTGGAGAGCTCGGGTTTCCCTATCCGTGCGGATTCTCTTTAATGAAATTATTTTTCTAAACTAAGAGCAATGGGAGGGAGGAACGCAACTCTCATTTTCAAAACTCAAGTGTGACCAACCCCACCTCATCCTGGCCCCATCCCTCATCATCACCACCTACACCTTCCTCCCCCCTCTGTCCTGGGTGCACTTAAAACCGATTTACAGGGTTTCCATTAACTAACTGTCTGTGCACGCGGCGCGCCTTCTGTCTTTTTCAATCTCGGAGTCGCGATTGGAAACCCGGACAGCAGCCCGCGCGGGGCTCAGCAATGGGATGGCTTTCCCAGTCCTGTCTCTATCCACTGATGCTTCAAGACGGAACTGGGGGCCTCAGTTTGAGCCAAGAGAGAGGACAACGAACGCTGTAAAACCTAAGGCTCCTCCTAACAGGAAGCCGCTCAGGCATAAGTTCCATCCACTGTATAAATTTCTCACCCGGGCCAGAGTAAAACCTGCCCTGAAATCCTGTGGGGTCAAGGCAACGAAGGGGATTAAATTTCCCCCAATGCTAGGGAGATGGAGGCCAAATGTGGGACTGACATTCTGCCAGTATCGTCTTTTTTGCCGCCTCTTCCCCACTCGGTTCCACCACTTGGCCCTGAGCAGGGCGCCTGGCAATCAGAGTTGCCAAGTTGCACTAGACGCACGAGAGGAAGCGCGGGGCTCTTAACACTGTAGCATCAGAAAAGCGCTTCAGGAGAAGTTCAGATTGTACACATCTGTGCGCTCTGCAAGGTTGAGCCACCCGGGATGCAGGAGGGGTGCGAAGAGGAACGCGCCAGCACGTCTCAGGACTTAACCTCCTGCAATAAAGCGGGGGTCTTGTCGCCAAAGTAAACCTTTCCTCTCCATTTGATCTGACGTCCGCTAATTTGGCCTTCCCTCCACCAAGCGTGATAGCCTCTGAATTTGACTTTATCATGACAATAACTTGCAGGGCGGCCCCGTGCACTCCATCCCACGCAAAGGCTACCTCCAGCCAAAGCCAGAGGAAGCCAGAGAGAAGACTGGAATGGAGGGAATGGAGAAAAATGGAACGCGCCACCTTTGCACATTCCCCCAGTACACACGGCCCACTCAAAGTCCAGCTGGGCAGCTCACACAAAGAGCCCACACACGCACAGTGCACAGGCTTTTTCCTCTTCAACTTTCACAACCCGGGTGTCTAGCACAGACCCCAGCGCGCTAACGCGTCCTGGGCTTGAGCAACACAACGTGCACAATGCAGTGCGCGGTCATCACCGCAGTACCAGTGAGCTACTATCCTCAGCCTGTAAAGTGCCGGCCTCTGCACTCCGGCCAGCCCCTCGCCCGCATGACAAGTGTACTCTACTCTCACAGGCACACGTGAGCCAGTGGCAACCTCAAGGACAGAGCAGAGGAGCTGAGAAGTCCTGTCAGCCGTCTTCCCGCCACCCAGTAGTGCTGCACCGCTCCCTGGGACGTCCTGGCAGGCGCCGAGGCCTGAAACGACTGGGAACGTTTCTGGGACAAGACCCCCGCACCCCTCCCCCACCCCTTGTCTAAAAAAAGGACAACTGCGGCCTTGCATGTCAGCCCAGGCTGGCTGGGATTTACATATTGCCGAGGTTGGGGGATGGGGGGAGGGATGCGTGCGCGCGCGCCTTTTTTTAAATGCATCTTGTTTTTTAATTTGTGATGGCGATGTTGTTGACTAGGGAGAATGTACCTCTGGGTGTTGCTATTCTTGGTTTAAAAAGAGTTCTCTGCTGTTGATTGGCGACAGCTGCAAATTCATCAACCCAGAGTGGAGCAGTCAATCACCCTCCAGGGAGCCGAGAGCCGTGGCGGGCTTCCTGGTCCTGAGGCTGGAGGCCGTATACTGGGTGAAAGAGGCGTCTGCCCCCGCAGAGCACGCACTTTGCGCCGCTCTCCAGCCCAGAGCTGCGTGCTGGACACTCGCGTGGCCATCCTCTCTTGCTCAAGGCATTCACACTCACTTACTTGTGTTAACGCATTTAAAAATAGTTGCTGCAAAGGAATGCAAGTAATATAAACCACTGGCCGCAAACGTCCTCTGTCTTTATGCAAAATTTCCAGAGGATGATTAGAGGAGGAAAAAAGAGGGGACACCCAAATGGGGAAGTACACAGATGCATATCCACAAGCTAATCCAAGCACATTCATTCCCAGGGGACACAAGTGCAATTCAAAACTATCCAAAGGGGTGCCTCAGGGGCTTCCCAGCATGACGTCTGCATTGTTTACCCTCCCGGAGCCCCTACACTGACCACCCGGTAATGGTAAGCCCTCTCCCACTGCGCCCTTCAGTAGTGGGTCCAGTTCTTAATACCTCTTGGAATTCGTTAATGCTTGCAACAAATTGAATGTATTTATCGACTGAGGCAGAGCTAGTTGCTTGTATTCGGTTTAGCTGCTTTCCACGGCTTTTATATTCCTTAAGTTATACCCCTCTCCTCACTAGCCTAGCTACTACTTCCACCTCTTCTCCCTCCGACTCCTGAGTTCCCGGTGGTTCCAGCGCTTCAGGTTTCTTGTCCCGCAGCGCTATCTAGCGGTTAGTGCGAGCCCTGGCATCGGAGGTCAAAATTATAGACGTAGAATCTAGAAGTTAATAGTTTTAGGTGAGTTTTTGAAAAGTGTCTCATTCACTTATCTGATTCCCGGGACTGACTAAAAGGGGTCAGGATGGAAGAACAAGCGGGGAGATGGCGTGAACTTTCTTTGTGCCTGTTAATTAGCCGCCTATAGAAATTCTTGCCCTGAGGCTGCTGAGAGGTTCTGGTGGGAGTGCCAGGTAGACAAAGGGAAAAGGGCTAATTTCAGGAAGAAATTCAGAATATAGCACCGCCCTCAACTTTGAAAACGGCAAAAGCGTCCTCATGGATTCACTTGGGGTTGACTTAGCAGCGTTCCGCGCAGCAAATGAGAGTGTTTCCTTTACAAGTTCTTGCTGATTTACCTTGTGGGGAGGAAAAGAGAAACCTGGGCTGACGTGCACTGATTGTCCTGCTTTGGCTGCTGCACGTTGGCTGTACTCAAAGTGAGCTTTAAGGGCCTTAGGTGAAGAAAGACCTAGACATAAGGCTGTGAAAAGAGGAGGTAGTGCTCCAACTACACTGATTCTCAGAGAAAGGAGGCAATGACCAGCAAGAATCGGTGTGAATCTAAATCCTCTCGCTTGCGGCAGGCAAATAAAATCACATTCAATGAGCATCTTCTATGTGCCTGTACAGTGCCAAGCTCAGAGCAAGGGATACAGAGATAATTCAGATGATGCCTTACCCTACAAACCCTGTCAAGTACACACAGGGCACCTGAAGCAACTTCACATGGCCCATTTAAATTTCCCAAGAAATTATGCCTTCAAATGTTTTAAAATGAAAAGGGAGAAGCAGTAGTAACTACCCTACTGAGCACTAGCTGAGGAATCCAGACACCAAAGCTAGACCTAAGGAAGAAAGAGGGGTACATTGCACTTCGTCTGCCTTCAAAAAGGACTATTTTTGTGACAATCACAGGCTTTGTGGGCACTTCACCCAGACCTTCTTACCTGCACTGAAACAACCTCTACCGTCAGAATGTGAGCAACTTTGGGGCAGAAAACCGTAACTATATTATATTTATCCCATTACACAAGGAGGCTAACTGAAATCTTGTGTGACCTCAAAAAGTTGTGGTTGAATGGGAAGCTATGAAGTTTTTAAAACACTGCATCTAAATAAAATATCTTCTTAAGGTAAAGCATTTAGATTTAATGAAAGTCAAGTGCTTCTGGGAGTTGATTATTCAGTTAGCTCTGACTTCCTTGAGCAAAGTATAACAGATGAAAGGAAATTGCATTTAAGAGTTAAGAAAGCAACCCTCTGCCATTTCTTTTTTCATCTCTATAAGATTCAATGCTATTCAAGTCATTCTTACCACTGCAGAGGACTTGGAACCTATTTATTTTGTAACTATCAAAGTAGCATGAGATCTAGAATTTCTAGTCAGGCCACTGTTCTGCATGTCAACAGTTGGTATATATACACTGACATACACTTTCAGGTTGATGGAAATGTAGAATTCATAGGAATTTATTTTTAAAGATTTGATCTTGGCCTTCAAACTTAACTACCTAATAGACTGAAATGCAGTAATGATGAAATCATAGTCATAGGGACTATGAAAATAAATTTTATTGATCTCAGTTGGAATTCCTATGTGGGATGAAGTGTAACCAGACAAAGCTTCCACTTGATAATGTATTTTTATTCACTTACTAATTAATTCAGCTACATTTATGGAGTACTGACATCCAGGTATTCAAAGCAGACAAGATTCCAGACTTTAGAATGTGCCTAAATCCAGTTTGGAGTGTGCCCTCTGGTGGAGAAAAAGAAAAAGGATGGCTATTGGATCAGAGTGTTAAATCACATTTTTATCTTGATCATTCAGCAAATGATGTTACTCTAGTCATGACGTTCCTTATGAAAGGTAGAAGGTTATTTTTTAAAGGCAAATCAAAAGAATCCCTGCTCATAAAACATTTCATTGTAATAACAGAGACCAGAAATAAAGATAAGCAAAAGTCAAATGACTCAGAAGAGATGTGGAGACAATGTGTAATTGAAAGCCAAAAGAACAACGTGAAAAATAATTTGAGGGGACATGCATGGCCTAGAGAAACAACATAAATGACAGCACAGGAAGCAATCAGTTTAATCCACCGTTTAGAATATTCTACAGAAAAAAAAAAAAAGCAGTTTCTCTATAATCATTTCACAAACTGATGACAAGAAAAAGTGGGTAAAGAGGAGATTGTTATGAAAAAATATTTAGGAGCCATAACAATGAATAATAATAACAACAATAATAATAGTTGTCAAGAACTGTGAAGGATCTAAAATTTTATCTTACTTGCGAGATAACAAGTTAACCTGCCAGTTTCATGGATGCTGATACTCAAAGAACCAGAGACAGGTATATATTACAGCAACAGCAGTAGCCAGAGTATCATCATTTGGGTCGGGTCCCCAAGCCCCATTTCCCACAGGATGACACAAAGAGGGCCCAGTGACTCTTGCATACGCAGTGAGTTGAATTGCAGAAACAGAATCTGAGCTTGGAAATTCAAGTGTTTTATAAGGACAGTAAGCCTGCTTGACTTTTACCCTAGAAGAAAACACTATCTTAGTTAGAGTGGACAGTAAACAAATTTGTCCTTTGCTCTGGAGGGAGAAATTATCCCTGTCTTCCAAGGCTAGCATACAAACACCCTGGAAGAGATCATGTGGCAGAAAAGCAGTAAGTGTCTCTGCTCTAACAACATGCAGAAACGTGAGAGACCAATGGAGAAATGTATCTCAACAGTAAGAATGTTGGGAGTTCATGGGAGGGAGAAAGCCTTATATGTTGAAGTGGTCCCTGAAGGATTTCATGAGGATGAAGATTGTAACAGACTAAGAGTAAGCATTCTAAGCACAAGATTTGAAACAAGAAGTTGAAAAAAAAAATAGCAGAGGACAGGAAATGTGTTGGGCAATAAATAAAGCGGAGTTGTTTTAGCAGAGGAGGACTGGGACAGGACTGGGAAAGTTTGTGAACACAACTGGAATGGTAGTAGAACTTGGAAGTAGCTGAGATTCTGGAATTTAATTCTTTAAATATCATAATTTACAGAGTGTATTCTAGGCACTGCACATGGCATTTTATAGACATCAATCCATGAAATTTAATTTTTATCTCTATGCTATAGATAAGATATTGAGGCTCAGCTAAAAAGTCAAGTGATTTGCTAGTAAGTTTGGAGTGAGGATCTGAACTCAGAGCTCTCTCTGCAGAGGAAAGGCCAATCAAGTCCATGGTTTTTCCACTATATTAAAATAAATGCCTGTTAAGTGAAAGAATAATTTTTTAAAATCTTGTAAAAAAGAACCTAATTTGACAATGAAGTTCACAGTAACTTGCTGGGAAGACAAGCAAGTGCAAGCAAGGACACTGGGAGAGGGCATGCCAGAGTCCAGGTAGGGGACACACGGTGTGTTTTATAGTGCTCAGAGCAGCAGCATAAAAGAGGAAGATGTCTGGCTTCAGGAAGTAAGGATGGGAAAATATCTTAAGATGACCAAGCAAAATCAGGTAACTGAAAGAATGATGATATCGTGGGGAAACTCAGAGAAGTGGACAGGCAAGCCAGTTTTAAGGGAACATGACAGAATATCTTTAGATGTGATACACACACACACACACACACACACACACACACACACACACACACACGTGTGTTATACCCGACTTCAAAGTCTCTACACGCACCAAGGAGCTGACACTGATGTAAGAACAAGAGGGAGTTTATTTGCAGGCTAGAGCCGCGGCCGAATACTGATGCAATGACACAGCAGTGGAGGTACCGGCCCTGACTTACAGTTTCAAAGGGTTTTTAAAGGGTAAAGCCGCAAGCAGGGGAGCACTGCCATGGCGTTACAGGATTGGTGAGTTTATTTAAAAACCTTTAAGGGAATTGGTTAAACTTCCTGCCGAGGAAAAGAACCATAGGACAGGGAAATTGGCGGGTGGGGCTTTCAGATAATTTCCATGGGATCTCTGATTGGCAAGTTGTTGGGTGGGGTGACTTAGTCCATTGATGGTCAGATAATGTTCAAGAGGTCTCTGATTGGCCAACTGTTGGGTGGGGTAACTCTTAGTCAGCTGGTGCTTTTCCTTTTTATTTTATTCCACTTAAGTTCAAAATGGAAGGTTTGTATCTAAGATGGAGTCACTTTGGTTCTACATATGTACCTATGTACATACACACATGAATCAAAATTCACGGTTTTTTTCTAATAAAGTTTATAAGTAACTTTCTACTATATTAATAAAATTAGTATCTCAGATTAAAATACAGATTTTTTTTTAGAGAGATGCATCATTTTTTAGAATTTTGCAAACTGTGAAAAACTTCTAGAGCCACATTTGCACTCTCTGCAACAAGCAGATATTCAAAGGGAAAACGATGGCATTGTTGTTGTTACTTGGCTCTCCCGAAAGTTCGTTCATGGGTGGCTGAATACATAGCACTGCATGTAATACACAAAGCATCTGGGAAATGCTTAAACAATTTTCTCCATCCTCCCCCTATCTAGCTGCTGCCCAAGTGTTGGACTCATCAAGCTAAAAGTACATAAAGTCCTCACTCAGTGTTTAAATTGAAAAATCATTTCAAACTCTCACACGTGGTCTACTTTTTCAAAAAAATATAGTTTTATTTATTGAATGGCTTCTCTTCTTTTATTTTTTATTTTTTCCTGGTAGCAATAGCTTTGGACCAAAACCACTAAATGCTCCAATAATAAAAAATTCCAGTTTACTGTTAGAAATACCTAAAACCATGTTTACAACAGTAAAATAGGTAGAAAATGAAATATTGAGGATCATGTTTTTGTTTTTCTTTACACTTTTTTGAAATGAAGTCTTGTGCCTTTACTATTTTTATTAATACCTGTGAGAAAGAAGTTGAAATGTCTGGTCTTGCATTTTCTAGCATTGCCTAATGCTCATTCAGAATTTTACACTGGAGCTAAGGTGGTTTCTGCACATAATGGGCTCCCACCATTGGGCCATTGTGTGGGCACTGCAGGTGGCTCAGCAATATTCCTCCCACCTCTGCCCCAGGGAAGGCTACCATGTGGCTTGAGGTGGACATAATAGGTCTAAGCTTATGAGTCTCAAGCCTGCCTGCATGAAAGAATCCTTCAGAGAGATTGAAAAATATCTGTACTAATGTCAGTACCACCCTTAGACCAATTAAATCTGATCCCTGGGGTAGGGCCTGAGCATCTATATATTTACAAATCTCCCTGGATAATTCTAATGACCAATAAGGTCTAACACAGCCTCATGTAAGCCAAACCCCCTTTGCTAATCATGATATCTGTATTAAGGCAGGCTGGGAACTCAACTGCTTCCCAAAAGGTTGAAAGGAATCATCTAAACCTGGCAGGTAAGATGGACTAACAACCTGTAGAAATAGCCCCCAAGTCAATGGTCCAAATGTGTGTTTAAATGTTGGTTCAGTCTTACCAGCAGTAGTTTGGAAAATTATTATTATTAAATCATAAACTGAGGGAAAGCTCATCAGTCAGGTTCATGGAGCTGGTACATGGAGCAGCCAGAATCGAACCAAGGCCACCTCCTTCCCAGGCCTGCACAACTCCCTTACATGTTACACCTGGAGAGAATCTGGTTTTGTCATCATTGGCTTTAAAGCTGAAAATGATACAGTTTCATTTGCCAAAAGATACTCAAGATACTATTTGTTTCTTGTTCTTATTAATGTTTATGCTAAAATACATATCTAAAGATGAGAAAATATTTGCTTTATTTTTTTCTGATGAAAATATCACTAATATTTCTCTACTGTATTTATACTTAACAAGTTAACTGAATACTTTCAGAGAAAGAAATAAAATTATAATGGGCCTCATCTAATGAATATAGAAATTACCACAGAGTGATGGAACAAACAAAAATCTTAGAAATCATGTAACCCACTGCCCCATTTCACATTTATAAAATCCGAGAACCTAAGGTGCTAAGTAGCTTGCTCAATGTCATGTTTCTACCTGCAGTGCCAGGACTAGAATCTAGGTGGCTGCTGCCTGGCTGGTCTTCTTTCCACTATTCTGAGTACTCTATTCCTGGACCTGTCATTAACTTTGCAAAACACTTTGCAAATCATTGATTGCCTCACTGTCTCATGAATAGGGTTGGAGCAGAGCAGTGGAAGGCTACCACCTATCATAACATTATCTGCATCTGCCATCTTTTAAAGTTAAAGCAAAACAAAACTTGCCACAAATAGGAAGTGACATATGCAAATACATGAGCCTGGCCCCACCTAGCACTTACCAATATAGCTGATAGAGCTGCTAACAAGGAGACCAGATGCCTCAGGACCATTGAGCTCTAGAGTGAGCAAGGTGGGGAGGCTCCAGTGTCTACTTGCTGCAGATACTAAAGCAGCACCATGTGTTCTGAGTGCAGACAAAGGACAGACCCAGCACAATGGACTCCTGTCCTATCACAGGCAGTGTCTGCTCTCTTCCCAAGACCACTTCTGGGAATCCATGAGAACATTGCCACACACATATTTAATCATCCCTCTCCTAAAGTATGTACAACTAGCAGACTACTGCATCAGAAGCATTCTGCTACTAGCAACAGCGAACAGAAATAACAGGGATTAAAACACTCATGAAAGTCAAGAGGTAAGTAATCCACAGCTGATATGGTGGCTTTGTTCCATGCAAATCTCAGATACCCAGGCTCCTTCCACCTCATTAATGCATAGTGTGGCCTCTATTTGAAGGTAGCACATAGTCCAAAATGGTTGCTCTGGCTTAAGACATAACATACAAATTTTGTCCTGAAGGAAAATCAAAGGACCAAAAAAAAAAAAAAAAAGATGGGCGTTGAGGGTGGGGAAGAGGGTGTCACATGTGATCTTTGTCATCTTCTGAGGAAGGTTCCCACAAGTTATTCTTTGATAATTGTGATTATATTCCTTGGCCAGAATGTAGTTGCATGGGCACATCTAGCTGCAAAGGTGGCCTGACAGTGTAGCTTATTCTGGCCACCCATGTGGCCAACCAAAATTCTGAGATTCTATTTTTTATGGAAGGAGAGATGGGATAATGAAAGACACCCAGTAGACTCTACTACTGATAGATAGCATTCCAGTTGTAAATCTCCACTTTCTGTGGACATTTGTGCTGGGCACTTGGTAGCTAAAAGAGCAAGCCAAGCTCTATTCAAGGTGTCAAATGGTGCTGGTAACTAACATCAGATTTAATGAGACTGTAATTGAAACTTTGACTCATTCCATTCAGTCTGGAGAACTAGCTGCCAAGCACAGAGGAATCTCCTTTGTACTGTTGTATTCAGAAATTCCTTAACTCCTATTAACTCCTGGCCCTCACACTTAGCATAATTTTGAGATGGCTTTACTTGAAAGAAAGAACATCCTCTGAGCTAGACAGCTCATGGAAACAGCAGTCCCCAGAGAACAATGGGGCCATGGAATCATCATTTGATGACATCATTGCAAAGACATGTGTTTTCCCTAGCGAGTCATTTACTCCATTAAAATTTCATTTCATCTTTCCTATCATAGAGGGCATTGAAAGGATTACATGACATCTTTTTTATAAACAAACATTAGGCTGGAACACAAAAAAAAGGCAAAACAAATGTAGTTAAAAATAGGAAGAAAATACAGGAAAATTTCCAGGAAAATGTAGGCGTTTTATAAATGACTATGACTGAACTTCTCTTGTGAAAAGATACTTGTGCTTGCCTCAGAGACAACAGAAAAGTCATATGATGACTATATCCCATCAGAAATTTTAAAGTCTCCTTGTAGCATCTCAGGTCAATTTGAATCCCACTTCAAGTTCACTGATATGTAATATATTTTTTGACATATCATAGAACCTGAAACTGGACGGCACAATTTTGTTCTCTGGATCTGAGATGGACTGTAATGGAAAGAGATTTATGAAAGTGCCTCAGATTGCCTACTCTAAAGTAGATACGATGTTTTAAAGGGGCAGGAAAAGAAATTAAATGATCTGAGAGGGGACACCATTGATATGGTAAGCTATAGATTAAAAATCAAAAGAAGGTTTAACAAAAAATATTAAAGGCTGGAAAAGCAGTTTTAAAATTGACTAAATAAAAAAAGACATTCATAAATTTCATATGGCGCTTAACAATATATCTCAATGCAATGCCCACAACAATCATTTGATGTAGATGAAACTAATATTATTTCCTCAGCATTCCAGGTGAACAAAAAAAAATCTGACATTTAAATAGATGGTTACATGATTTGCTTAAAGCCATATGAGTAGAAAGTGGTACTGTTAGTTCTCAAACCCAAATCTACTACTACAGCTGGTGAAAGAGGAACACAGGCTTCTTGCTCAGGGCTCCTTCCAACACAGTGGTTGGTCATTTGCTGCATCTCTCCCTCATCATGGCACTCTGCTCTTTCCCTCCTTTGCTTGTCTCTGGACTCAGACTCTCCACTCTCAGAATGGTTCCCCCCACCCAGCTCTTAGCTAGGCCTTTGGAAAATGGTCCTGATAAACCTTGATGGATCTTATCAGGTCAGCTTCCTGGAGGCTTTGAATTCTAACAAAGTATTCTGGGTGGGGGATGACACTGTAAAGAAAGCTTTTCTGGGTGGGGGATGACACTGCAAAGAAAGCTTTTCAAGTATTGCTAACTAAAACAATGGAGGAATTATTTGGGGGAAGAATGGGTCTTACTGAAAATCTTTCTACTCAGCAGATCTATTTATTTTTCACACATTTTTTCTTTTTTAGTAACAGTAATATCTGACAACTATAAAACCAAAAAGCTAGTAAGTATATTTAATGATAACTCATTTTAAAAGCAGTAATGAACTGAAACCACATATATGGCTGGTAGAAGTATCAATTGGTATGATTGCTTTGGAAGACATTAGCATTTTACTAGAAAGTTAAACACACATCATACAACCCAGAAATCCCACTACTGAATATTTATCCAGGAGAAATAAAAATATATGTTCATATAAAGACCTATACATGAATGTTTATAGCAGGGTGATCCATAATAGTCAAAAACTGAAAACAACTATGATGTCCATCAAATGGATAAGCACATTTAGACCATGCATATGACCGATACTACTTAGACATAAATAGGAATAAACTACTGGAGTGCAGCATGGATGGATCGCAGACACATTATGCCCAGTGAAAAAGTTAGACACAAAGAAATACACATATGTGTGATTCCACTTACATAACAGTATAGCACTGGCAAAACCATAGAAATGAAAATCAGAGCAATGGTTTCCAGGGGCTAGAGATGGGGTAGGGGATTGACTGCAAAGGAAAAATAGTACTTTGGGGAGTGATGGAAATGTGCTTTATCATTAACTGTGGTATTGTTAGAGGATTGTGTACATTTGCCAAAATTCATTAAACTATATCATTTTTAAAGTTAATTTTTTTAGATGTAAATTATTCCTCAATAACTTTAACTTTAAAAATGTATTAAAAATGTGTTTGAGAATTTTTTTAATCTCATATCTGGAAAAATGTTTTTTAAAAAAATTATTGTATATTTGCTATAAGACAGGCACTTTGCTGGAATCTAGAAATTCAGAGAAGAAAGACTTAGTCCATAACTTGAAGGAGCTTATAGTTTGATGAAGAGATAGGAGCAAACGAAGCCATAATACTGTGTAATAAGTGCATTGGTAAAAGTATGTACTGCAGGCTGGAGCATACAGTTGGGTATCTAAATTAGATTTCTGGAAATGATGGACTCCCAGAAAGAGAGATGGTTGAGTTGAGCCAAGATACTGTAGAAGTTAGTTAGCCAGATAAGAAAAAAATACATCCTTAGTCAAGGAAGTAAAAAGTACAAAAAACAAAGAGAGAGAGAAAGTTTTCATGGATGAGCTTTAGTTTTGAAAATGCCAAAATAAATAAAGTAATGAATGAATAAGAGAAAATTTAGACAACGTCAGAAAATAAATTCCATAGCAGTGAGACATATTAAAATGTGAGTTGTTTTTTCCAAGGACATGCTAGATGATCTTGAGAATCCAGAAAACCAAGTTCATAAATAAACAGGACTGTTACATATTAAGAATGTGCATTCTTTGCTTGAGCATTAATGATCTATCAATTCTTCAGTGACTCAACCAACACAGATTTTACTGATCTGTTCCATTTCTAATATTTATTGCTTTACCACTTTGTGCCCTGTTTCCTTCAATTTGTTGATTTAACAGTTTGACCTCAACTTTCTTTTTCCAATTGTTTTCATCTTTAAAAATAATTAAGCACACAAAAATCTGGCTAGCTCTGACTGTATCATTGTGGGACACACAGAAATTTTATAGAATGATGTCTTATTTCATGGAACAAAAGTCCCTTCCCAAAGGGGCAACAAAAGCAATACAATCTGATAATCTAACTAAAGTGTGTATGTAGTCTCATAAAACAGGTTCTTGCATGTTATCCCACAATCCATTTATTTCTAAGCCATTGGTCAGAATTTAGTCACATGGCCATACCTAGCTGAAAGGGATAAAGAGAAATGTAGTCTTTATTGTGAGCAATCATGTGCCAGACGCTAGATAGCAATGGTAAGAATGAGTATTGCAGGATAATCAGTAGTCCTCGAATCAAAAATGAGGGTCTCCTTATTTCCCAGAATACTGGGACCATAGACATAATGCATTTTCTAGTTAAAACATGAACTCAAGAATTTAATTTTCAAAATGCCCCTCTTATTTGGAGGTGTTTGTTTTTCATACAGTATAAAAGCACTAAGGACAGTGCCTGGCACAGTGTAAGTGCTTTTGTGGTCATGGTCTCTTTGTCATGAAGCCATAAAACCTTATAACTGTAAAAGAGATTATTTAATCTAATCTTACTCTCCTTCCTAACCCTCACACAAATGTTCACCTACAGTCTTGGTAAGCTAGTTAAAACTAAGGGGGTGAATTTGGTAAAATAGTGTTATACAAAAGCAAATATCATTTAATGGTATATTGATAAAGTGAGAAAAGATCTTTTGTAGAGTTGTGTTTTCTTTTTAAAATATTTTTATTCCACTAAATTCCATCTCTTAGGCCTTCCTTAAAGCTTCTATGGCAGGTTGTTTTTCAAATATGCCTCTTGGTTCTGCCTCTGTTAACCACAATTTCTTGTGTGAATTCTTTCCTCTTTCACAAAGGTTAAAATGTGTACTCCTGTACATGACAGTGCCAAAACTCTCCAAATAAAAAGTTCTAATTGAATATGTTTATTGATATTAATTTATTATTGATCATTGTTGGTTGAGTCACTGAAGAATTATTGATCATTAATTAATTATACTCAAGCACATTTCCTAATAATTTGGTTACATTTTTGATAACAAAACAAAATTGAACCAATGAGTTGCCTTTTCCAGTTTTTATCTAGTACCCTTTCCCAAATTTGCATAGCAATATAGCAAAGAGAATTGGCTTTCTTTTTATAAATCAGGCTTTTATTTCCAAGAATGTCACTAAAAATTGGGCTTTAAAATTTCAGTTTTCTGTGTCTTTTGCTGTTGACCAGTCAAGAATTACCGTTTTGTTGTATGTACTAGTGTTCTATTTTGGTAGATATTTCCTGATGGCTAATTCCGCAAGACAGACCTGAGAAAACCTAGATAAGATTGTTGATTTATTATTTTATTTTATTAGAAAGCATCCTGGGTAATTTCCATAGCATCAAAATGACCTAGGGGGAAAAGAGGAATAACTACATTTTTCCATTAATTGCAATGTAATAACAAATAAATACTAGTGAGCACATTTCCATTAGGTTTTCTTTTTTAAGGAAATTAAACAGAAAACAGCATTGCAATATACTTAGGGACAAACTGTTTTGAGAACTGAATTTATAATTTGGCCAAAAGACTAATCACCTGAATTATTATACAAAAGAAACAAATTTGCTTCCAAATACCCTTAAAAAGATGTTGATTCAACAGATTCTAGATCATGTTCTTTAGAAAACTAAGTTATCTTTTGGGCACTCTCAGCAAGAATAAAATCTTTCAAGTGTTTCCATATACACTAATAAGTGTAAAGTGTTATCAATGTTTCTGACATCCACAATCTAAATTCAATGACAAATTGGTTAGAAAAAAAATGGCATGGATGATAGAGGCTCTGTTCATTCCTCTGGTGACCAAATCAAAGTTATGATGGTAATAAAGGAGCAGCATCAAGGAAAAACCACTTGGGATGTAGATGAACAAGCCATACAACTAGAGAGAAGTCCAGGATTTCATCCTGCAACAGCAGAAGGTAGGATGGGGTGAGAATGTGGGGCTGCCTGGTCTCAAGCAGCTGAATGAGATGGAGGCTGCGGCAGTGGCAGACACCTCTTAAAGGTGCCAAGTCCGTGAGAGGATTTTCACAGTGACGGACCTGCTCACTCTGAGCACCAGTGCCCATTTGGCTGTGTGTAGGAGGCACCAAGGACTTACAGGGAGACACTGTTGAAGTGAGGGCCAAGGCAAGACTTGCTCTGTACAGAAGTGCCGGCAGGAACCATTGTTCCCTGCTGAGCCCTCCCCAGTACCAGCACACAGACAGAGGCCACCATAGCTGTGATGTCATCAAACTGAATAAGAGAGGTTGCTTGCCCAGAGGATTCCCTGAAATCCCACCTCTCCAAACTTGCAGCACCACCCAAGCCACATCCAGGAATATCCTCAGCAAGTCAGGTGTTCCTTGCTGAGTAGCGACTAGACTCACACTAGAGACAGCTGGCTTCGGTTTCTGGTGTGGACTTTTGAGGCAACTATAAGCACAGCATCTGTGGAGCACTTGCTGAATTTTAACAGGTAGCCCCAGAGGGGCAGAGGCTTGGGCTAAATTTGGCCTGCAGCCAAACCCCTCTTAGGACTGTGCCACTGGACACCTACTTCACAAATCCACACTAATAAAACCAGGAGACTTAGGAACTTTGCTTAATATATAGAAACAGACACAGAAAGGGAGCCAAATGCAAAGACAAAGAAGCAGAAATAATATGAGACAACAGAACAGAGAGCCAGATATAATGGAGTCAAGCAATCTAACAGATGCAGAGTTCAAAACACTGGTTATTAAGGTGCTCAATGATCTTTTGGGAGGTGTAGATAAATTCAGTGAGAACTTCAACAAAGAGATAAAAGACAAAGAAATAAAAATAGAAATGGAAATTATAAAAGGGAACCAGTTTGAAATGAAGAACACATTATCTGAGATGAGAAGTATATTAAATGGAATAAACAAAGTGATTAAAGAAAAGGTTAAAATGCCCTATCTAGAAGACAGGAAAGCCAATCAGGACACCCCATCAGACTGGCAAGAAAAAAGGTGCCAAGACTATAAAAATAATTTAAGGAGACTATAGGACACTATTAAGGGTCTGATCAGTGTAACTCAAGAAAATCAAGATGTTGAACAGCTGTTTGAAGAAATAATAATGGAAAACTTCCCCAACCTGGTGAAGGAAATGGACATAAAACCCCAGGAAGTTCAGAGAATTCCAAAAATCAGGGATCCAAAGAGGCCCACACCAAGACGCATCATAATTAAAATGCCAATGGTTACATACAAAGAAAGAAATATTAAAAGCAGCAAGAGAAAAACAAATAATTACATATAAGGGGACAACCATAACACTGACAGCTGATTTCTCAAAAGAATCTATGCAGGACATAAGGGCTTGGCAAAAAATATTCAACAGGATGAAAACCCAGGATTTACAACCAAAAATTATTTATCCAGCAAAGCTATCATTTAGAGTTGAAGGACAGATAAAGACCTTCCCAGACATAAATAAGCTAAAGGAATTTATCACCATAAAGCCAATATTACAGGAAATGTTTGAAGGACTTAAGAAGGAACACATGTATCAAAAACAGGAATAAAGAATGGTAACAACTACATTCCTATCAGTAAGTACCTTCAATGAAAAAAAAAAAAAATTAAGTGTTCCAACCAAAAGATAGAGGGGCCTAAATGATAAGAAAACAAGACCCCTACATATGAAAAGGAAGGGGATGGGAAAAGAGATTGTTTTGATGAACCTAGGAAGTACTTAAGTCAAACAGAGAAAGATAAGTACTATAGTATTTCACTTATATTTTTTCACTAGAATCTAAGGAATAAAAAGAACAAACTAATCAAAAACAGACTCACAAATATAGTGGACAATTTGGTATCGGACAGAGGGGAGGGGAATTTGGGGCACTGGAAGAATCGGGTGAAGGGCTAAAGAAGTACAAATTAGTAACTGATGGGTGGTCATGGGGATGGGGAGCAAGGCATAGGAAATGCAGTTAGCATTAATATGTTAGCTAGATGGAAGGTCAGGGGAAGGAGGGTGCAATTAGGGGGATCATTTTATGAACTATATAGATGTCTAACCAATGTACTATATACTTGAAACTAAATAAATAAATAAAATCAATGACAAATTTTATTCCATCTCTTCTCCTTCACAAAGACCTCATTATTATAAGAAGTGCCTGTAATGATCTCCTTCCACAAGAAATCTTCCTCTCATCACATTTTCTGCCTTTTCAAAGCCGTATTCTTTCCGAGGTTAGACTGAGACTTGTGGGCAAACTGGCAGCCTAATAATTTAATGTCACCTTCAAACCATAATCTGTAAATGTCTTTTCAACACATAGTGTAGGTAGGATGAAACTGATTGCCTATTAATAAAGACTTATGTCCTTCAAAAGAAATGGCACTGGATATAACGTCGTATTTTAACTTATTTCAAAATGTCTCTCATGTTGCAATTTTTTATCCCTTCATTTACGAGTAAAGAAATGAAGGGATTAAAAACTAACCTACCTACCTCACAAAAGTAGTTAAATGTCATATACCTGTTGTATTAGTTTGCTTGGGCTTCCATGACAAAATACTACATAATAGAAATTTATTTTTCTCAGTTCTAGAGGCTGGAAGCCCAAGATCAAAGTGTTTAATTTTTCCTGAGACCTTTTCCCTTGACTTGTAGGTAGATATCCTCTGTGTGTTCACATGGTCGTTTACACATGCACATGGGTGGTGTCTCCAATCTCTTCTGTCTCTAATCTTGGTATCCTAATCTCTTCTTCTAAGGACACCAAGCATATCAGATTAGGACCCACTGGCATGACCCACTTTAACTTAATTAGCTCTTTAAGGCCCTATGTTCAAACTTAAGTCACATTCTGAGGTACTGAGAATTAGGGTTTCAACATATGAATTTGAGTAAAATGCAATTCAACCCATAACTGCAGGCCATCCTAGAATGTTAAAATCAAACAGGAAAGTTTATTTCAACCCCTGACAGCTTTTGATGACCAAATCCTAAAAGTAAGTCTCCTGAAGTAGCATTTCATATTTCACTTTTAGATTCCAAATCATTTTCTATACAAGGAAATTTGCAGAAACATAGGAAAACAAATTGATTCATTAATTATCTCTACTTGCTAAAGCAGGGTCAGTGTCCAGAAAGGGAAATACAAAATAGTCCCTACTTTTGTTAACTGCTCCGTGTTTTTATAATGGGATGAATGTGAAGTTTTCCTTTTTCTTCTTATCCAATACTGCCCCCTCGTGGTGCCATGACCACTTGGCAGTGCCTCTCAACTAGAGGAGGTACAGAAAAGGAAATGGAAACACCATCGAATTGTTAACAAATCCGACCTGATTTGTGAACATTCAAGTTGAGCCATTTTAAAGTAAGTCTATTTCTCTTGTTTTTCTCTTCCATGAAAATTATGTCCTACTATAAAACCATCATATCCTATGGGTCCTAGCCGTTTATCACAGGGTGCACTGCAAAAAGGTAACAACCTCTGAAAAACGATGTAAAAGGGAAAAGCAGACCTTCCACTGGTTTCATGGAAGGGCCGAGTCCTGTTTCCAGGCTGCTGAGAGCAGCTTCCTTGTAGAGACACAAAGGAAAAAGGAAGCTCATAATTCCCTCATTTGAATCTGATTAAAACATGGTTCCCAAAACTGAAATCTTGCCAAAAATCTCTGTCATGTCAAAAGTGGAACTATCTTGTTTTTTTAAGAGGCGACAACTTAGGTATCCTTTAGGGGGAGGTCCCTATCTCATTCAGGGAAGACCTCCACAGTAAGCCAAGTGACTATTCAAGGACAAACTTGAGGGTCTAGAAGACATGGAAGGTTGTCAATGCAGCAGGCAGAGTTAGATTTGAATATTTTTTGTTTCATCAACAATATAAAAATGTTGATTGTTTTCTAAGTATGGTTTGGGACATTATATGCCTAAAAATGGTTGTTTCTTTTTGTGGCACATGGTGGCCTTATTGGAGAGGTTCTAACAGGAGCGCAAAGCTGAAACAGCCATCTTCACCAGGAATCTAGCAAGACTCTGGCCTCCAGAATTGCTGTCTCAAGGCCTTGCTGAGGAAGCATGGCTCAGCACAGAACTCAATAAGAGATTTTGTCTGCCTTGTTTATGAATATAAATACACTATCGTTGTCTCTAGAATTTTGCCAGGTTCATAATAGGCATTTCAAGGTTTGTGAATGAATACATAAAAGTCCTCTCCATTTCCCCTTACAAATCAGTTCTCCCTTGGGACACAGGGAAAAGTAAGTTTAGGAGCATTCAAAGACAGAAACTTGGGTAGGGCAGAGCCTGGCTGAGTTGATTTCTCTTGGTGTTGGTGAAGCAGTTTGAAAAGAAGGGAAGAAAGGAAGAATAAAAAAAATTATATTGCTGGGCATGTGATATGTTGATGACTCACAGAAATGAATTAGGACACCTAAAAGAATAGCAGAGTTTTTGTTTGGACAGGTGGAGGTACAGAACCACGGATATTTGAAAACTAATGTAAATGAGACCTTGACTGGCTCCCAAGCTGGTGTGACCTTCAGCATAACTAGCACAACACAGCATTAACCGCTCCATTAACGGTCACTTAAGCAGCTCTTCTCTGTTCTACCATTCTCATATTCTTAAATGTGAGTGCCTTCAAGGTTGTATCTACTTTTTGAAGAAAAATGCTGTAACTGTGAATTATAACTTCTAGTCCTAGCTTATCTCCAGTGTCAATTTTTCTTTTTTCTTTAGTTACTGAAAGTAGAAATCTAAGAAAAATGCAGCTGACCCTATTCACAAATTTACCTGTTCTTAATTCTGCTGTTTGTGGCAGTTATTCTGCTCACATGAAACACTCATTACTTATAAGTCATTAGGTTATTGTTAAAATATCCTTATTATCACCTCCTGCAACCCTTAGTCTCATTCAAGAGGACATTTCCTTCAATATTTTAAAATCTTGCATAGTCTATTATAATATACTTATTAGCCATTTTATCTCACTCTGGTCCATCTTAAATGAAAGTGCCTAAATATTCTGAATTTCTCTAATCTTATCTCCTGCTGCCCTCAGTAGTGTCCCATCACAAAAATCAAGAAATGCTGCAATGGATCTTCAGATGCCAAAATATCATAAATTTCAGATCCTTTACATTTCAAAATTTCTATTCTCCCACCACTAAAACCTTGAGAATATTCTGCATTTCTAGAATTAACTTGTTTCTCTCATTTGCCAAGATATTTTCCATTTTCTGTTACTCTCGAAAAAAAAAGAACCATATTTTTTATGTAAGCTTTAACACCTACTCACTGCTGACTGAACACACCAAGTGCATATAGTATTATATGTTTAATCTGTGAGAAACTCTTCAGAGCATTAGCTCCTGATTAAAACATGGTCCATATACTGGCAAGGAGTAAGCCTGAAACCAACTGGGCCCATTACAGTAACTTTCAGTTGACAGACCCTGGGCCAAAACCTTCTCTTGAAAATTTTGAACATGGGACCAAAAATAACTTTCATTTTTTCAGGTGTGTCCCCTCAAAATTCATAGGTTCAAGCCCTAATCCTCAGTGTAACTGTATTTGGGGATAAGGGTCTTAATGGAGGTAACTAAGGTTAACTAAGGCTATGAGAGTTAGGTTTTAATCCAATGGATCAACGTCCTTATAAAATGAGACATCAGAGATCTCTTTCCATGCCAAAAAGTAAAGGCCATGTGGGGATCCAGCAAGAGGCAAAAATCTGCAAGCCAGGAGGGCTCTCACCAGGAACTGAATTGGCAAGCACCTCGATCTGGGACTCCTAGCCTCAAGAACTGTGAGAAAATAAATTTCTATTGTTTAAGTCACCCAGTCTGTGGTATTTCTTATGGCAGCTTAGCTAATACAGGTAGTGATCTGGGAAATATGGGTTACCAGAGGACACATTTTCTGCCACGCTGAAAAAAGGATTCTAAAAGAATGAGCTGAGGAAGAGTCCTAAAAGCACTCCAGTGCTCCAGCTACTTATACATAGAACAAAGATTAGAATGCTACATGAATTAGTATTACACTAATGTTTCTGTAGTAATACAGTATATGCATTGTAAGCATGCTATACATATTTTCTTTCTCAGCATGCTTAATAATCATCTATAATAAAAATCCATTTCTACCAGTTAAAAAGTTTGATTTGGAAAATAATGATCACAATTTATTATTTAAGCTAGGCTGCTGCCTCTGAAAAGGGAGTAAGACTTGAAAGTTTATTTTTCAAAACTTGAAAAATAAACTCAAAATAGTCAAAACTGCTTCTTGAAAAGTATCTTTTTATTTTGTTTGTTTTTCTATCTTTCAGTCCTGTAAAGGGATTCTGTCAGTTGCTCTTTGTCTAGACTTTTATTGATAAGTATGGTAAGGTAAGTTAAGGTAAACAAAGAGGCTCCTAGCTCCTCATTCATGACAGATTTCTGGTTTATTTCTTCTTACTATGTTCCAACTAAAGTAGAAAGAAACGTTTAAAGAAAATCATTATTTTAATCATTAGGATAGAATCGAGGTGGGAAAATGACCAAAATGTAAAGATGTATTTTTGTGACAGAAACAGTCAAAATGGTAATCACATACTGATTTCCCAAAGCAAATACTGTTTTAGGAAACAGCACTATGGGTAGAGAGCATCCAATATTAATGGCCATAAATGTTTTAGCTAAGTGAATTGAGGTAAAAGGGCCTAGAGAAAATAAAGCCAAACAAGGACATCAGCCTTTAATCATAAGAATAATGATAACGAGAGCATTTTTTGAGCAACTTCCCAGAAGGAAGATGACAGTCTCCTACAAGAGGTCAATAAAGTCACATACCCTCAGAATTCAAGGAAATAGCACACGCACAGTATTCTAGCACTAAGGCTGCAAAATCTCATGAGTCCCTCTTCCTCTAGCATACTTTACATATGCTTTGAAATCACTGTTTCAATAGACAGTTCTCTAGTTTCCAAGAAATTTAATTGTGAATACTTACTAATCATTTCCCTACCTCTGACATATTATACTAAAACTTTAGAACATGTCTTGGGTTTTGATTGGTTTTCCACATTAAAGAGATGAGTCCTTCAAAATATATCCTTGACTTGAAAAAGTCATATGTTAAAAGAAAATAAATAGCAGCTGTAAAACTGTAATAGAAATCAGCAATCAGAACAGATACATGGCCAGCTTTATGGGAATCAGAGAGAAGAGAGAATTAAAAACTGCCAGTCATTAAGATGAAGATTTACCAAATAGTCTACAGTCATGCCACCCTGAACAAGCCCAGTCTCATCTGATCTTGGAAGCTAAGCAAGGTCAGGCCTGGTTGGTACTTGGATGGGAGACCACCTAGGAAGACCAGGTGCTGCAGATGTAAAATATAAAAAATAAAAAAATAAAAAAATAAGGGATCGTAAACTAACAAAGTCTTTGTAATCTGTGAGGTCAACCAAGGCTTGCCTCGCCTAAAAAAAAAAAATTATCAAACATAACCAGTGATACAACAGTACTCAAACAGAATAAAGTCTCTGGGGAGAAACCAACCAGTAAAAGTTGTCCTAAGTAGTTTTCTTTCTTCTTTCCTCATCTAGAAAGTAACATGGTACACAGTAGATTAAACAATGAGTTTCCAAATAAGACAGATCTCAATTTGAAATCTAGTTCAAAATAATTGCTGTATGATTTCTAGCTGTATTTCCTCAGCTTCTACATCTTGCTAACAGTTAACGACAGACTAGGATAGAATGTCCACTTTATTAGTTTGTTTAAACTTCTTGTTAAATCAATACTAAGGTTATCAGATTGTGATGCATATTAGGAAACCAGAAAAGACCAATTTGTGTAGGGACACGGTCATTTGTTGTGCTAGTCTCTGGGGAAGAGATAACAATTGCTGCTTTCTCCACCTCCCTATGTTCCAACAACACTGGTCTTACTGTACTTCAACCATACAAGGCAATTTCCCTTTCCCTTGAATGCTTTTCTCCTTTTAGCACAACTGAATCCTTCTTCACATCTGGTCTCAGTTCAAATGTCACTTCCTCTGAGGCCTCTTCCAGCACTTCCATGCCACCATTTTTCCTGAGATCTCACTTAAATTGTTGATTCCTTTATAGCAGTTCCCACTGTCGACCATTATCATGCTTTTGGATTTATTTACTCGTCTATCTCCACTGACTAGAATGTAAGATCCATGAAGGAGCTTGCTGGTCCAGTTCACGGTTGTATTTTCACAGCCTAGAACACTGCCTTACACAAGGTAGGCTTTTGATAAGTAATGGATGGATGGAAGGTTGGTTGTTTGAGAAGGGCTAGGTCTAGAATGTTGATAAATATCCTCCTCTGTTCACAGCCTGATTGCCTCTATGACTAATACCTGTTATTAGCATCCATCAGTTCTCACCTAGATTGCTTTAGTAGGTTCCTTAGTGGGTCTGCCTGCTTCTATCCTAGGTCCTCTATGGTATATTTCAACATGATTACAAAGCTAATCCTCTTTAAAACACATAAGTCTCACTTCTCTGAGAAATCCTACAATGGATCCCTGTATCCTCAAAGGTAAAAGCCGAAGTCCTTATAAATAGCCTACAAGGCCTTACTTGGTGTGGACTCTCCTTACCTGACATTTCCCTCAGTAAGCAGTAACTGCTCTTGCTTTCCTGTTCCTTGAACATGCCAGGTACCTTAGGACACTTGCTCTAAACTGTACTCCTTTTCTGTCTTTTCCTCATGTAGCTGATTGACTAGCTCCTTCACCTAGTCTTTATTTAAATCTAACCTTACCATTGAAGCCAATTTTTACACCTCATTTACTAATGCTACACTCCCACCTCCATGCTCGTTCTCTCCTTTGGTCTCTTCCAATCATCCCACCCCCATACCAGCTCTACTCTTTGTTCTTTTCTCCCCTAGAACTTACTACTTTCTAACATATTATACAATTTATTTTCATATTAACTATCTTCCTTGCCACCCCTCACTATAATGTAAACTCTGAGAGTATTTTGTTCACCAGTGACTCCTAGGCACCTACAGTAGTGTCTGACATATAGCAGGCACTCAATATCTATTAACTTGAATTAGTAATCTTGAAGAATATATGAAAATCTTAGGTAGTGGTCCATGAAATGTTGCTTTCCACACTGGTGCATGCCAGGACCCAGAAAGGAGTGCCAAGCTAGATGCCTTTGAAATTGCCAGCTTTGAGGAATTTGTGCATTAACTATCTCATACAGCAGGAAGAGTTCTGTACACACTGACGCAAAACTGGCTAGAGCAGCACCATAATCCTTGTTTTCATCATTCTTCTATTCTTTATTTGCATTTTTGTTTCCCAAGTAAATCTTTTTGAAATATTTCTATGAGAAACCAGTAATGGCTACCATTTATTACACATCTATCACTTAGGGTAAATGGTAGAGTTGTGTGGTTTTATTAGATGGTATAATAGGTGGGGAACTGAGGAAATCCTGCTTTGGTTGGTTCCTGGCTGAGAAACCTACCTTAACTAACTTAAGCAAAAAGGGAAAATTATTGCCCAATAGAATGTAACCAAGCCTAAGAACAGGCATGGATGTGGGCATCAAAATAACTAGAGCTAGGAACCAAAATTCTTCTATATCCTGTCTCCTCCAGTGCTGACTTCATTCTTTTAAAACATAAACTGGCTGGGGGAAAGACTTTTAGTTGCCAACTCAATACCCAGTCTTCTCATCTTATTAAATAGAACTTCAATTTTGTTTGACCATATATCCAGCTACGACATTTCTTGGCCTCCCTGAAACCGAGCATGATCATGTGACAAAGGTCTGGCCAAAGAGATATAAGCTGAAGTCTTTGTGTGGGGCATCTGAAGCTCTTTAAAGAGAGCTCACTTATTTATCATGTGCTCTTTCATCAATCCTTCTTTCTTCAAGAAAACAAAACAGCTGAAGCTCCAGCAGCCAATTCACAAGGAGAATGAAAGCTATGCACCAATGATAGCAGAGCCAAAAGACAGAAGTCACATAGGACATGGATGAAATTATGAACTTTCCCTACCAGCGATGACCAGCTCATAGTCCCTGCTCTGTGCCAAATTCGTAGGGATATGAGTTGAAAAGATATAGTTCCTTCTCTGAGCTAACAACAGAAGTACATTATTATAAAATTAGTGTCAGAAACCATCTTCTGTGCTAAACATGCATTAGAATATCTACTCTAATATGATTCCATTTATATAGATGAAGATACAGGCTTAGCAAAGTTAGCTAACCATGGAAATCCATGGCTGGAAGCTGGGTCTTCTGACTCCATCATCTCCATAATTAACTATAACGTTATACTGATTCCCAATCTTATCAACCATTATAATTTTAATAAGAATTCAAATTCAAAGGGATGAAACTCCTGATGAAGAGGAGTACAGGGAACAGTGGGAACAAAGGAGAGAAAGTCAAAGGTTCCAGCAGAATCTAGGAAGCTGTCCCAGGGTGTCAAGAATGGGTATGCATGCACCAAGCAGCAGCAGAGCTACACAGTGAAGAGAGCACTAAGTTTAGACCTCAAACAAAAGTGAGACATGTTAAATCGGTAGGTAGATTACAGATGACATATAGACATCACTGTAAAACTGAAGACGTACTGATTACTATTTTAAGAAGCTTAACTATACAGGGGATAGAAGTCTGTAGGGTATTTACTTTTGCATTCACTGCTATTAAACAGTATACTGAAGCTATGCCAATCAATAATTAAATACCTGGTAAGATGAAATATACTAGAAAAACCATGAACTTTAAACATCAGATAAAACTGGATTTAAAATCTTTTGTAGCTTTGGATAAAGTGCATGCCCTCTTCAAGCTTCAATTTTTTCATCTATAAATATGATTTAACTGCATCTAGAAGCTACAGAATAGGGATGTTAATTTTGTGCATAGTACTAATTTTAAAAAAATTTTACTTAAATGTATCTCCTATAGTAAAGATAAAAAGGAAATTGGAATGATGGCTGTTTTGTTTCCTGGAGGCTAAATTTTCAATAGTTATTTCTTATGGATTCTGTCCTATGGACTTCTGGTTAGTCTTTGAAATCTATTGAGAATAGTTAATATCTCTCTTACTAAATGCTAAGAGTAGCAGACATTTCCACAGGAGTCTATTCAGTAACCCCTCTCCTATAATCTTGCCCCTTTCCTGCTTCCCCATCTCCACCCCTGCTCAAAGCAGAATTTTAGGATGAAGAGCAAATATTTAATCTTAGCAAAAAATTTTCAAGTACCTTAGGCATTTAACCCACTTTTACTTTATCAAATCTCACCATATTAACTAACATAGCCCAAACAGAACATTTGGGTGTGAAAAATGTTTTATAAATTGCCTCACTAGGTTATACCAGAAATAGTAAAGCAATTTTCATAGCAGCAAGACATGAAGGTTGTAGAGGCTAACAAGCTTTTTCTTTTTATATCTCTCACATCATGTCATAAAAGCATTTCAATTCATGTTTATTAAATTCTTTATAAAATGCTGTTAAATATGGTGTTTCAAAATATTATCATTGATTGCTTTTTAGCTCTGATTCCAGACCACCTTAACTTTCTCAATATTAAGGAATGTCTAATATTTATTCGACTCCCTTCAAAAGCAGTATTCTCTGCTGATGTTATTAATAAGATTCTGTCAGAGGTTTGGCACATTCATACATTTAGTGACAGGTTTTATAGTATGGCTACCAAGACCCTTTCCCACCTTCAAGATTCAAGGCTGAAAAACCTTTTATTAGATACCTTTTGAGAAAGATTTGTACCCTAAGCCTCAATGTTCTAATAGGAAAAGGTTTAGCGTGGCTATTTCAGATTTGACTCAATTTTTGTAATATACTACTTTTCTTAATTTTATACAGAAATTAATTTACAAAACCCTTACTCATAGATTTCAGCTAGAGCTGATGTGGCTAGACTCTAAACTTCATATAGTGTTACAAATGTATACATTACAGAGATGACAAAGTCTAACTCGTAAGTTCTCCCAGAATATAACTTTTAAAAATTAACTAAGTATTTAAGGGAAGTTACATTTTATGTTATGGATTAAGGTAAAACCATAGAAACCCATTCTGAATGTGAAAAAAAGAAAAATATTGAATTATTTTAGTTACTCTACTAAAGCCTAATTCTAAACTGTGGAATGCATCCAGCATTTAAATATACATTCACATAGCTAAGAGAGAGGGGAAAAAAACAAACTTAAATCCCAAGAGCCAAAAATAACCTGCTTCCACTAACCTCAGGTTTAGCATATCCCAGGGTACAGAATATTGGGAAGTGAGACTTTCAAATGTCAAGATCAATTAAAGCCCAAGACCACCCGCTATGTTCATTCTGAACTGCAAAATATATAATTTTGCTAAAATAAATATCACAATGGTATTTTATACAACCTTAATGACAGAGTCATTTTTTGCTCCTTACTTAAAATTTACAAGAGTGACCAAACGCTGGAAATCATTGGTATACGTATCCTAAAGTGATGAAATAAGACAAAGCATGGTGAAGACTGCTTTATTGGTGGCAGTTAGTACAAGTCAATAAATATTAATCCCCCAAGAAGAATTCAGTTATTTATCAGCTTACTGGTCCATAGAGAGCTGAATGAAACTGAACCAACTGATTGCTGGGAAGATAACCTGAAGTCAATCCTGCTTCTTGGGAAAGGAAGCCATAGCCAGTTGATATATGGCATATGCTGTTCCTGAAATAAAAAAAAAAGAAAAAGAAAAAAGAAAAGAACTTACAAGAAATTCTTAGATTTAAAACTAATATTCCAGCTAAAAGTTAAAAGATAACAGCAAGACTGGCAATAAGACTACTTTTATGGGAACATAAAGTCTGCTGATAGATCTGGCAAAATTTAAAATACATATAGTGAATGTAGTTTCAATATTAACTTCTATAGAAAGTGTTAGATGCAGCACAATAATGCATTTGTCAACTTAATGACAACATGTAATTTTTAAATAAGATTAAGATAACAGATTATTTCCCTATTAAGCTAAGATTGCCTAAAAAATGCTAAGAATGAGTCAAAAGCCAATAAAGAGGTCAAAATAGGCAAGCCTTCCCAAAGTGTACTATCCATGGAAAACCGAGGAAGAGTGATATAAAATTTTAAAATAATCAAATTTAATATAAGAATAACTAATGAGTGGAAATTTATTTTTAAAACTAATTACTAGAATATCTAAGAAATAGTCACACTGGCCAAAAAGAATTTAGGACTTTATCTTAAGAAAGCCCAAGTGTCATAAGAAAGCCCAAGTGTCTCTATCTAGTTACTGTATTTAATTAACACCAAGAAGGCATCTTGGGAAGAGTAGAGGGACTTTGTAATTAGGGTTCAAATCTCAGCTTTACACATAGAATCAATATTATCTTGAGTAATTAACATAATTTCTTCATCTTAAAATGAGAATATATTACAAACTTAATACAATAGTTACAGAATCCATGTATGTGGCATTCCTATCAAAAGAATAAGCACACAGTAATCACTCTAATATTATTTCCCTTTCTCCCTCAAAGAGCAATCATTCTAATTCCTAACATTGTTCCTAGTATACCAATTTGTATATTTCATTAATTCTGAATAAGAGACCTGCCCAATCCACAGAAAAAGAAAGTCAAAGCACTTTGCATATAAATATTGATCTGTAGAGATTTTGTTTCTATCATAAATGTGTACAGGATTTAGATATAAAATGTTTTTATTATGCCTCACAGTAAAAATGTTAAAAAGTCTCAGAAGTAGAATGGACATCTCTGGTTCCTCCAAAGGCTTGCAGGGCCACCAACAGCACAATGGAAAGCCACCTCTATTACAACACAATTATCAAACGTGATTGATTTATACTTTTCAAAAACACCAAAATGCTCTTACACAACAGGTATCCATCACTCTCTTGATTCTTTATACTCAAAGCAGTTAGAGCTCTGACTCTGGAAACTGCCTGTGTTAAAATACTGGCATAACACAATGCAATATACATGATATATTATAGCAGTGGTCCCCAGCTTTTTTAGCACCAGGGACCTGTGCTCTTATGAGATTCTAATGCCTGATGATCTGAGGTAGAGCTGAGGTGGTGATGCTAACCCTGGGGAGTGGCCACAAATATAGATAAAGCTTCGCTCGCTTGCCTGCCGCTCATTTTCTTTGTGGCCCGGTTCCCAGCAGGCCACAGACCAGTACGGGTCCATGGGCTGGGGGAAGGGGACCCCTGTATTATAAAATTGTACAGTTGGAACTTAATTTTATTAACAAATGTCATCCCAATAAATTTAATAAAAATATATATATTAAAAAAATACTGGCATAGTAAAAACAATGAAATTGTAGTTATCCTTACTATTACTTTTCTATAAACCAAGTATTCCAAATGTCTTACCACCAACTGTAAGAATCATGGTAGCTCTATACAGGAGGGCATCAGCTACCCCACCCTTTAGATGCACTGGAATTCCATTATCCTCCTAGGTTAAAAAATAACAATAAATAATACATGTGTCATTTGTTTACGATTCAGTTCAAAGGACTAATATATTCATATAAAATTAAGTGGCTCCTTAAATCTCTGGAATTAAAATACTTTAAATACCAAAATTAAAAAGAACTTTAATTTTCCTGATTCTTTACTACTACTATGACTTTAAAATAAGAACTTCTAAGGTCAACATTCTTTCTTTTAAAGTTAATTTAAAATCCAATAAAGATTTTCTTCCCAAGGAACATATAAAATATAAATGTTAAAGCTATGAAAATATATAGAGTTAATCAACTTAACTTTTAAAAATGTCAGTAATTGTCATACTTTCGATTTACAGAAAAGATTCTTTTTTTTCTTTAAAAGGGGGGGGGCATTGGTTTATAACCCTAAATTATACCTTTCGCCCCTACTCCGGCATTTGGCATGGGGTAGATATTTCATATACCTATTAAATAACTCTTTTATTTCTACATAGTATAAATGACCCAACTTTTCTTTCACTAAAATTTTTAGCTGCAAAATACCAGAGATGACAATTAAAAAAAAATTACTGATAACCTAATTACTTATAAAGGTAAACTGCTCTCTCCTCATAAGAAAACCACTATTAACAGTATGGTACATATCCTTAAAAGATTTTAATGCTTATATTGTCTTCTAATTTATATACATTCATGTTTAATATACAAAATGTAATTATACTATATAATGGTATACAATATACTTTTTTCTCAATGCCATCTTTAAAACCATTTTCTGTTAGTCCATTTAAACCTACCTTGTCCCTTTTAATAGCTATTAGCATTCCCCTGTGCAAAAATATCACAATTGAATTAGCCAGTCCTCTATTAATGGGTATTTAGGTTAACCGTTTTTTTGATATTAAAATTCCATAATAGCCTCTTCTCTATTTTAAAATAGTTATGCTACTATTTCTGTAGGAAAGTCTTAAAAATGGGAGTCCTAGATAATAGGGTATGTGATTTGGTTTTAATGATACTTTCAAATACCTTCTAAAACTTTTATATCAATTATACTACCTAGCATGTATGAAAGTATCGTGTATGAATGTACCTATCTCTCATACCTGGCTAACATTACCTATTCTAAATCTTTCTAAAATTTTGACAATCAAATACGGGGAAAAAGAATAACCTGTAGTTTTAACTTGCATTTTTTATTGATTTATTGAGCTCTTTGTATACTAAGAATATTAACCTATTATTTTAAAATTTGTTCCCAATTTGTCACTTGTCTCCTGTAACCACAAACGCATTTAAAATAGTTATGTCACCAAACCTTACAATTTTTCTCCTTTACAGCTTCTTTACAGCTTGTAAAGACTTCCTTAAGAAGCCTTCTCCACCATTATGATTATCTCCTATGGTGATTATAGCAGCTAAGAATACTATATTGTGTACCTGAAATTTGCTGAGAGTAGATCTTAAGTGTTTTTACACACCTACACAAAAATGTAACTACGTGAGGTGATGAATGTGTTAATTAACTTGATTGTACACCTTAAAAACAATCAAGTACAACCTAAACATGTACAATTTTTATTTGTCAATCATATCTCAACAAAACTGGGGGTAAAAAAATATCTCCTATATTTTATTCTAATTTTTCTGAGCATTTCTATCTGCAATTGATCTTTTAATATGTAATATAGAAAGGATCTAATTTTAGTTTCTTTAAAAAGCCAATTTTTCCAATGCCAGTTCATTATATCTTTTTCCAGTTATATAAAATAGCACCTCTAAATCTACAGCCATGCTACACAGAACAAGCTCGATCCCATCAGATCTTGGAAGCTAAGCTGGGTCGGGCCTGGTTAGTACTTGGATGGGAGACCACCTAGGAAGACCAGGTGCTGTAGGTGTTAAAAAAAAAAAAAAACAATTATTAAAAAAAAAATAAATAAGGGATTGTAAACTGACAAGGTCCTTGCTATCTGTGAGGTCAACCAAGGGCTGCCTCACCTAATAAATTAATTAATTAAATAAAACAGCACCTGTAACACATATTAAGTTTCTACACTTCTAACTTGTTTGTTTGTTTCTGGTCCCCTTCTATGGTGTACTTGCCTATTCCTATGCAACTCCCTCAAGGAGTGTGTCTAAAGTAACTTATCCAAAGAAAATGTCATGGACCTATTTACATCCCTTCTCCCTCTTTTCTTCTGCTTCCTCAAGTGCTTCCTGAATACAGCAAATGCCCAGTTATCTATCAATTATTCTTTTGCTAATACAACAGCATCACTAATAATGAGACATCTCCAGATTTACTTTCTATCTCCACCTTCTGGTAACCATATTATTACAAGTAACAATCTTATAAAATATTTCAGTACCTGAAATAGCTTTTGTTTCTCTGGAACTTTATTTTCAAACTGCCTGCGTGAAGCAGTACTTATGGTCCTCTGGGCAATCTGACGAAGAGCCTGACATGGAAAATCCATACACATTAAACAGATTTAGGGCTTAAAGAAAGCTTCATAACCAACCATGTTCAATCTTTAAAATTATAGAAGAGGGAAATTCAGAGTTAAAACATATCCTATCTGTCAGTAACAAAGTTATAAACCAACATCCAGGTTTTCTAATTTGTTGTGCATCCACTGCTCTTTAAATTACATTCCACAATCTCCGAAGAACTACATTTAAGAAAAATTCATGCTGATTCTGAGGGGAAAAAAAAAATCAAACCACTATCATTATGTAATCCTTGAGGAAACTATACTGATACATAGATATTATTAAAATAAAAATGGTTACAAAAAAACACTAAGCTCAAATGTTTTCATTTAACACTCTACCATGCTATTAAAAATCTATTACCTGATATCAAAATAAACTGGCATGGTTCCTACTTAATTAAATGTTACATTCATCATATTTTTCCTTAAAAATATTTACTAGGGTATAAATCTTTTTAAGAAGAGACTTGCATTATATATACAGTGGAATTAAGTAATAAAACAAATATGCACTCCACTAAAATAAATGCTATATTGAGATACTAAGTAAAACCTTATTGAATAATTGCAAGTGAAAATGATCGTTGTTACATTTTCCTTCTCTTTTCGACATTTAGGGAAATATTTCACATGCTCAACGTCGGTGGAGTAGTGAAGGACACTGCAGAACCGCATAAGGAAGCAACACTACACTTCCGCCATGACTGCTCGTAAAGACCCATCCAAAATTAAACGGCTTTTTAAAAACTGCCTTTCTGATACTCACAAAGCTCAGAACCACTGAAAATTAAACCCTTTCAGTATCAGAGGAGTGTCTTTCGGCCTGATGCTGCCGGGTATCAGAAACTCCCCACCTGGACCTAGCTTTTACTCACATCAGAGTTAATGAACTCATTAATGGATCCTCAGGGTTAGGAGTGGCAATTAAAACCTAGGCTTGTCTAACCAACAGTCCTCTACTCACTTTCCCAGCCTCTCCACTCCCTACATCTACCAAGCAAAGCCTGGGCGAAGAGAAAGCAAAAGAAAGTGATATCACGAGAAAAGGACATGGAGAGCAAGGTGACTTTAAGAAGTTGCTCTCTTCCTTCCACCTTCCCTCTCAGATCAGGCTTTTCATTCCGCCGTCGCCCAGTCTACGCTCCCAACCCTACCGCTCCAAACCACAACTACTAGTCGAGAAGCTCCTCACCAGCAGATTCCGCAGCATCTTGATTTACTGCCCACCAACCGTGACAACTGAACACTGGGAACGAATATCGCAACACCGGAACTACCTTCTGGCCATGCGCAAGCCAGAACATTTCCGGGCGGCGGAAGGAATTGAACTCCTGACCATGGAGAGCAAAAGAATAGAGAGAGCGGAAGTACAGATGTGACCGCTCTAGGCGGTTGGCTGTTTCTGCTCCTTTATCTCATTCCTGACCTGTTGGATGCCATTCTCCGCAGGTACTAAAGCTGGGAGAAGCAAATAACTTGATATTGGAGAGGCTCAGAGTGATGTGCTAAGTACTTTTTTACCTAGCTTAGATAAAATTAACGTAAGAATACGCTATTATAGAACATTAGTTCTTGCATTTTTAACGAGAAGGCGTAAAACTGAGCAACTTTTGAGCCCTTGTTTAGAGGCTGAAAGAACACTGACTGGACTGGGATGGCCGAACTATATAAGCTGTGAAACTGGATGAAATACAAAACCACTCCTCTTACGCGGATACCATCAGTTTTCTCCACCGAACAAACTGATGGCATTATATTATTCCTTGTGCTGAGAATATGCTGTAAAGAGCTGCATCGGGATACCAATTTTTATTTTCTTGTACCTTTTGATGCTGCATTACTCCCCATACAAGCAGCTCTTCCAATGTTCCAAAATCGTGGAAGCTGTTCTCACGTTTCTCTGTGTCTGAGAAAACGCTGTAAAAGGGGGAAATTTTAAAATTGGGGACAAGACATGGATGGCAAATTTGGACTCTTTTAAGTCCTGCTGTCTCAGGTCCAGCAGGGCACTTTCCATGACTGGAGCTGCTAGGAATAGCAATTATTGTACAGATAGACTGTCAGTGTATCTTGCATCAGTCTTGCTTACAATTGTCTTATATGCCCATGCCTAAGTGTGTATAAATGTAAACATATTTACCCTATACTATGATAAAGACCTTTTCACATTTTTGTAAAATCTTCTAATGGGTGGAATGTGTAGATAAAAATTAGCAATACTAAAATTATTATTCTAATCTTTAGAGTTAGACCCACCATGTTCCCTGTCCCCAGTTCAAGTTCTCTTCTTCATGGAGGTTTACAAATAACACAATCTCTTTCCTAGCTTGGAACTGAGGATTGGGTTTAGTTCCCCCTTGGTCTTATGCACTGTAATTAAATTTTTGAGGACAATTACCAAGTACCAATAGCTGGAGCATATAGATTTTTAAAAAGCATGTCATCTATAACTTGAACTTTATGTATTCTTATGTTTTCTCCACTTAGCCAACTAGATAAAAAGTTCTCAAGAGATGTGAATTTCTTACCAATCCTTAGGACTGCTTAAGGGGATAAACTGCTAACCAACAGATGAATTAATAAAATATATTAAATGATAGATCTAGGACACTTATGGCTCTGTTCAAAAAGAACCAAAGACTCACATAAAGTAGATACAGACCCTTATCTACATATTGCACTATGTGTATTGCATTTATTGTTCATTTCCAAATAAAAAAAAAATTGTAAGTATTGCACTTAGTATACAATTTTCTCCTTTTTACAGGATCAGCAGCATATAAACACGTTCCCAAATTAAACAAACTTCTTTTGATTTCAGTTACCATCTCATTTCTCTCCTTCAAAATAAAACATAAATCTCTTATACTTGTCTTCCCTTCCTCTTATCCTCATCTTTTTTTTTTTTTCTTAAATCCCATTTTGGGTAGGCTTTTACTGCTTTTGTTAGAATCACCGATGGCTTCTGTCGCCAAATAAACTGTCAATCTCAATTTTAATCTTTTCCATCTATGAACAACACTTAACATATTTGATCACTCCCTCAAAATATACTTCCAATTTTCATTTGGAAATAAACTATAAATGCAATACAGTATAACATGTATGTATACTATAGTTTGAAACATTGTCTTAATAAGGCTTCCATATACTGTAGGTGGTTCTTCCGACAGCTGCTACTTTTAGTTTTCTTTCCTTGATTCTCATCTTCTCAATCTCTAAATTGCAGGATACCATTTTTTCCTATATTTATTCTTTGTGGTTTCATCCAATGCCATGAAACACCATTTGTGTGCTGACAACTCTCCACCCTGACCTTTTCCTTTAAACTGGACACCTCCACTTACATGTCTAATAGGCAACTCAAACTTACAACCAAAATCGAATCCTTTCCACTTATTTCCAAAATGTTCTTCTCTGTAATTTTCTTCATTTTAAGCCCCAAGATATTGGCCATTCCTTCAAAATATAATCTGAATTTGACCAAGTTATCTATACCACTACTGCCACTCCAAACCATGATTATCTCTTGCTTTCATTATCACAAAAGCCTTATCTGCTTTCCCTACTTATACTCTTCTATTCAGTTTATCTTCCATATAGCAGTGACCCTTTTAAGAACTTAAGTTAGATAATGACTACTTAAAACTGTTTTTGTTCACTGCTGTATCAACACCTAGAACAGTAACTGACACATAGTAAATATTTGATTAAATGTATAATATGCTGAACAAAAAGAATGAACTTATTAGATATAATTTTTTTTTTAATTCTTAATACTCATTGTATTCCTTTCAAACATTTTCCAGTTCCAAGTTTCCTTGCTTTATAAATTGTGATTGTCCTAACAGAAAAATATGGCTGCATTTGCCTGGGTGCCTATGAAACTTTATTGGATCTTCTCAGGCACACTTGAAATTTGTTACCAAACTTGCAAATTCATCCTCTGAAGCAGAGTAGATATTTTCAAAGTAGGTTCCTTTCCAAAACATCAGTATTAGATTCTTTTGTAATAGAAAAATTATTAGAAATGGTGTTTTTGAAAAATCCTTCCTTCCGAGTGTTCTTAAAAATAATAGAACTGGCAATATACTTAGATATGAGGTCGGTAACATTAATTTAAATCCTGCCAGTAAGATAAGTTTACGGACATCAGACATAAAAAGTATTAAGTGAAAATATTTCACAATTACTGATGCAAAGTTACCAAATTACAAAGTTACGGAACCTTTCTTCTTCTTTAAAAAGCAAAGATGTCAATCTTTACTTTGATCCTGCCTATAGCACCTATATAAATAAAAAGCATAGGAAAGCCAAAGTAAGTTTTATGTGATTGGGATGGGTCTATTTTAATTCTGATACTATGCTTACTTCACTTCCATTTTTACAAAAACAGTATAAAATAGCTTCATGTGATTTTTAATCTAGATGAAAGGTAGCATTTCAATATAACTCTCTAATTTGATTATTACATAGTTAGGAATCAGGAAACACTTGATTGTCAATTAACTGCTGAATTATTTTATTATTAAATAATTTAGCTAACTGCAAGCCTCAGTATTTTCATCATTAAAGGGATTAGACTAATGATCTTTATCTCTGGTTCTAAAATCCTTATGCATAAAAAATACTTTCAAAAACCATATGAATGAGTTCATTCCTTTTTGAACAATAACTTACTACCTACTATGACTATAACACTGCAATATGCTCAGAGGAAAACTTTTTAAATCTCTGACCCTCTGAAGCATATAATCTAGTTAGTAATATACACATTATAGTAAATTTTGATGTAGACATAAATAAATCTCTGGTAACTGGTATGGCAAAAGTTGCTATGGGAAACTCAAGGAAAGTAGTGGTCATTAGGAATGTTTTTAAAAGACTGTATTTTAGCATTCACTATGTATTCACTATACCGAGGAATATAAGAGAAACCCCAAGCTAGAATGAGATGATTCCTGTTTTGGCCTTAATAACCTTGAGAAATCCAAGGACAATCCAAGAAGAGATCTATAGTGAATAATCTAGAGCAGGGATCCCCTGGTTAGGAACCAGACTATACAGCAGGAGATGAGCAGCGAATAAAAGAAGCTTGATCTGTATTTGCAGCCACTCCCCAGGGCCAGCATCGCCACCTCAGCTCCACCTCAGATCATCAGGCATTAGATGCTCATATGAGCACTGGTCCTCGGTATCAAAAAGGTTGGGGACCACTGACCTAGAACTCAAGAGAGATATAAAGGCACAAGATAACAAAGTAAGTGTGAAGATGGTAGTAGAAGTGATGAGAATTTGATTGTTCAAAGTATTTGTAAAGTGAGAAAAGGGCTCAGAATATAATCTCAAAAAATTCCCAACATTTTACAATATGAGCATAACTGAGGGATACATAAAGGAGACTAAGGAACATATCAGTAGGAAGAAAATCAGGAGTTATTTATAGAAACCATATGCTAAGGATAAAGAGTGAAGGAAAGTGCCAAACTCTCAAATGGAAAAAAAAAAATTCAAAATAAGAATGAGTTAATTTGATTTGACAAAAAGTGGGAATTGTTCATTGAGTGCCATATTTCCATTATTTGTGCTAAACACTTGTCATCTAACTTCCTTTATTCCTTAAAACAAAATCTGTCAAATGATTATTAAAATCCCCATTTCACTGACAAGGAAATAGTAAATGGTTTAGATGAAATAATCTGAAATATAGTGTGTGTGTATGCATACATCTATACATATATAAACACATACATATACATATATATACATATCTCATATACACACATGTGCACGCACACTGCAAGCCAAGTCAACTTACTTTTAAAACAAGAAACTATAAAACTCTTTTATAAGCTTTGCTGTGAAAAGGAAAGACAACATACCCCAGAAATTATTTTAAACTACAGACTCAACTGTATTTTGACATGTATTTATAAAACTATTTTTTTCTGCATTTCTGGTCCTTGAAATAGTGTATCTAATCAGTCTTGTCAGTTAAAGTGATATGAGTTGATCATCATCTACATTACCCTGGATAGAAAACCTTGTGACATATAAACAAGTAAGTTCCCACAAATATCACTTAAAGTATATAATAAGTTTATCTTTTAAGGTTTTAAAGTGTTATAAAGTCACCAAAAGGTGCTTCAAGATGTTTCTGATTTAAGATAGTATATTGGCCCAAAGAGTTTCTTCTTTCTCTTACTCTAGTAAGATTAAAGGTATTGATAGATCTTTTGATGAATCTCAAAGGCATTATGCTAAATAAAAAAGGCCATTTTCAAAAGGTTTTATATGGTATAATTCCATTTATGACATTCATGAAGACAAAAACTATGGGGAAAAGAGATCAAATGGTTTCATGGGGTTATGGGTGGGGAGACAAGTGACTAAAAAGGGATAGTAAAAGGGATTTGGGGGGTTGACAGTATTGCTCTGTATCCTATGATAGTTGCACAAAAATCTAGATGTGTTAAAATTCTCAGAACTGTACACTACAAGAAAAAAAGTAAAGTTGACTGTATTGAAATCTAAAACCTATCTTTTTCTTTTTCTTTTCTTTTTTTTTTTTAAGAGATAAGCCCAAAAGGGTGGAAAGTAGAGAGAAGACAGAAACAGAAAAGGTATTTCAACTGGCCTTTTTCATTCAGCATAATGTCTTTGAGATGCATCAAAAGATCTATCAATACCTCATATCCTTTTAGTTTCGGAAAAACAGAAAGCAGTTGAGACATGACTAAGCAGGACAGAGGAAGCTACAATCTTAAGTGACTGCAAGGAAGATATCAGTGAGAAGCATGCTGATTGGTTCCACAACCGAGAGAAGCTCACACTTGAAGGCACAAGTTACATCAAAGAGTGGAGTCAAGGAACAGGCCCGAAAATGGCTAGTGGAAAATTATACAGCCTCTGTTCTACCCCTCTAAGCCAAACAAATACAATCTCTGACCTCAATCACTGTCTCCCACAGGTGAAAGAGAACTTTTATCTGGATAAAGTAATGGAAGACAACTAGAAAGAAGGGACATGCAGAGGAACAGGTATAGAGAAATATGTGTGAAGTAGAAAACAGAAGGTAAGGTAGAGGACAAGGGAGACACAAAGAACTAAAGCAGTAATAAACAGACCCTCCTTCAACTTCCTCCTTTTGCAGTAGAGAATTCTTCCCTAGAGAAAGTGAACAGTCTCAGAGAAAAGGCCTCCAGTCAAATGATTGGCTCCCAAACAATCGTTCCCTAATGCAGTGTTTCTCAAAATTCAGTCCAACTACAGTTGCTGACCTGCCAAGTATGTTACTTGTCTAAGCTTTTTATCAATAATAGGAACAAATAATTCACTGAATGGCATTTTTTAGTTATTCTGTACAAATAAAGACTATCACTAGTCAAGCACTACCCATAAGGAAAGAGCTTTCAATTAGTCTTTGGAATCCATTCACATATGACAGATTTTTGAGAACAGCCAGATATACATGGAAAGTCAACTACACAAACAAGACAAAAAAACTAAAATTAAAAATAGCAACAACAAAAATCAGCATAAACAGTAGGAAGAAAAAGCAAAAATATATATGCATCCACAAATATCCTCAGAAAAATATTCTATCTTTGAACTAGATCAGTATGTTTTAGAAATAGAAATAAAGGAAGTCTTAGAAATTAAAATATTTAAAAATATATAAAAAATTCAATGGAAAGATAGCTGGAAGATCAAAATGAAGAAATCTAGAAAGAACACAGATAATAAAACAACTAGAGGAAAAAAATTAAGCATCCATCTAGGAGGTCCAATATCTGAGTAGGATAGGATCAGATTTCTCAAAAGCAACAATGAAAGCTAGAAGAGAGCGGAGCAATGCTTTCAAAACTGAGGTAAAATTATTCTTAACTTAAAATTGTATATGTAGTCCAACTACCAACGAAATTTGAGAGTGTAAAAATTCAGAAAATTTGCCTCTCAATGCTCATTAGGAATACTCAAGTGTCTACGCTTAAGTATAAGGAAGTGCTGCAATAAACAAGAGAGTAAATTAGGAACAGCAACACAGGAAGGTGACAAAAGGAGGTCATGGCATAATGGCTGTGAGGCCAGACAAGAGAATGACTAATACAGATTGGTGTAGAAGACAAATGAAGAATAGACCTCTCTAGTGAAAACAGAGAATTGGATTATCTGCTATTTGGGGACAAAAACCCTTTAAAACAAGTGACAAGAACATGGGGAAGCTGACAGAGTAGAAAAAATACATGACATGTTTCCAGAAAGTTATATAATGTTAAAAATGAGGGGATTATCAATTCCAAGAAACATAAAATTAGACACACTATAATTATGGTGTACTGCTTTGCTCTACAGTATATAGTAGTCGTAATTAAACAGTAGCTAATATGCTTGGTAATGGAGAAGAGGAGGTATGTGTGTTAGAGAGCTGAATTATCTGGCAACATTATCAAGATAATGATGTCTAAAACTGTTAAATCAAGCAATAGTAGAATGGGCATGTCATTTAGAAATACTAAGATAAATACCAAAGGAAACCACTTTTGGAATAAAAATGATTGTCTATGGAAGGCAAAGAAAGTTGGGACAAGAACTACTACTTTTTCATCATAAGGCATTTAGATTGTGTATACATGATTGTATACATGTTACTTTGATAAATTTTAGAGATATATAAAAGCAAATAACATCGCCATCGCCTGATTTGACTTTAGACATGATATTCATTTTGAAATTTCAAATGTGGTTTAGGGGAAATGTACTTTTATGTTTACTGAATAAGACAGGGGCTAAATGAGGCTCTAAAACACTTTACTAGATCATTCAAACTCTACATATGTGTCGAAATTCTTGAAACAGCACTTCCTTACTCTCTCTACCTTCCCCTCAAAATAACTATGTTCACAAAGAACAGTATTTTTAGCTTAACCAACAAAGGACCATACTATATTTCAAAGGCAGTGTTTCCATGAAGACAAGTGGTGAAAGAATAAACAGCATTCATTAACCCTACCTTTCAGTTGCCCCCTTTCCTAGTTTGGCTTCTCATTTCCTGCATGTCCCACCCACTTCATTATTTTCACCATCTTTGCTTCTCTACCACATCTTCAATTTCTATTTAACAGAGATTTCCCTTGATCTAATACGAAGTTTAGCCCATCTGCCTATAATTCATGTGACAATTTGTACACTTAATGGTGAAAACGAATGTTAATAATATAGAGTGTGATTTTTATAAACACACACACACACACACACACACACACACACACACACGGCAATCAAATCTAGGCATGAAAAAGTTCAAACTTGTAATTATTGATCCTGAGCTAAAATTTAGTGCTAAACATTAGCAACACTGGGACACTATTATTTTAGCAAGACACTTGAACATAGCAACATTAATTTTGTTCATTTTTATTAATACATAACATACTAACAGAAAGTTATCTTTTGAATATAATCAAGGTTACAAATAAACTTACTAAACACTAAACAAATAATATGCACTTGACTCTTCCCTTGTTTTAATAATTCTCTATTAGGTAATACAGTTATTTTTACCAATTTATTTTTAAACTATCTTATTATTTCAATGGAAATTTCTTAGCCTTTACTTATTAAATAATTCTTTCAATTGCAAAACTTGATATACCAAAATACTTCCAGCAAGTTAATGCATTCTTCAATGCCTTCTATTTAACCTAGTTGCCTTAAAATGTAATATGATTTTTTGAAAGTTGAATATTACATCAATATTTCCAAAAACTGAGCATAAAGCTCATATGAGATGTTTTCTCTCCCCCATGTTTCACAGAGACCATATAAATTGTTCCATATTCTTCATATTTACCAACAGGAATCCCTTAAAACTCAAATGGCAGGAGACAGGAAGAAACTGAAGCCATAAATGTACCTATAAAGTAGATAGAACTTTAAATATAGTTTAAGATTCTGTCTTCACCACAGATGAGAAAGTGTTGGAAGGGTTCTTCAACTTTTCATTAGCAGTACCTTTGATCCCCCAATTAGAAAAAGGATGCACAACAGCAATTCTTAAATAGCACAAACTCAATCTGGAAAGACTAGTAGAAACCCCTTTCGCCCGATGATACAGCCTAGATGATCAACTGCCATGTGCAATAGGGTCAATTATCAGAATAAATAACAAAATTCTGAAGGATTAATGAAACAAAGAATATTTTTAGGCAAAGAATACCCAATGCACTTAGAAATTTCAGGAATAATCATACATTAAATACCTCATGCAAGTAATATTCTATTAGTTAAAAGTCATTCTGAACTACAAGTTCTTTTAACTGAATTTCATGTTATACAAAACTTAAGTGTGGCACATTTCTATTAATCATTACATTATTTTTAAAAAATTAATCAAAACTGATACATTACTCAGACCTTTTGATTTAAAATATAAATGAAAGAAACCATTATAAACTCTAAATAAATAGGCATTCTTCTACACAAACATATGAGTAAAAAAAAATTGCAATTTCATTGCAATTAAGCCTTCTGATTAAGACATACATTTTCATGCATGTGAAAAAAATAACTTTACATCCAAGAGTAAGTTCCATAGCAAAGAAATTACAGCATTTACTCAATAAGAAATATTAAAATAATTCCAGGTAATAGAAAATAAAATAGCTTCAATCATATATATTATAATTTATCATGTACATACACCAAAATCTCCAGAATGAGGAAATTTAAAAAGTTCTTTTTAAAGTATGTCTTAGGAATACCAACCAAAACAATTGGTGCCCTAACTGAAGAGAATGTGAATACACATTCATATATGACCTATATGCAAACTTCTCAAAATTTCTGCAATATAATATTAGTACTTAAGTCAAAACACTTACCTGCAAAATAAAAAAAGCTTGAGGTATTTCCAATGCTGAAGCAAATTTCTGAATGTTAAATACCATAAGAATGAAAATAGTCTCCTTTGAACATTTATATCTGGTTTACAGCTGAGGCAGAAGATAAAGATCTGCCAAGAAGTTTTCCCATCTCACCTATATTTTTTTGTCCCTTATGAAGTGTAGGCTTCAAGGGAAATGATTGCAAGTAAAAATATATCAAGTGAGTTGGGGTTCCCGACTGCAACATCTTGACCAAATGGAAAGAGGAATTTAAATTCTCCTATCTGTGTTCTACCTGACCTCTTCAGATATGAGCACTAAATTCCTATGCTAGGCTTGAAATCAAAATTAAGCTTGAAAGAGAACTGTACTGAAGGTATTAAATATATGAACCACCTCACCAAAGATGGCACTTTAAGCCTTTACACACGACACGTGAAAATGATGAAGTGTTTTATTTAGATTTGGTCTTTCTTCATCTTTTCATAACTCTGAATCCTGAAAGGTTAACAAGTTGTTATACTTATACATCTTATAATTCCTTTCTTCACACAATAGTCACATATATACAGCACATATCAAGATAGTATTATCAACAGAGCATGAACATTTAAGCAGACGCATTTCACATGAAAGAGGCTCTATGCATCATATGGCCTATCCCAACAAAAAGCAAACATTAGAATGCCATTTCAGCAGTTATAGTGCTAATATGATCAATATAGCTAATTTGTTTTATACCCATCATATATTTTCATAAGTCATCCATAAGGAAGAAGCAAAGACAAAGACCGTTTTTTAAATAAAAAGTTATATGCCAACTTCAAAAATGACATACTAACCAGACATCGGCATTCAAAAGCTAGGTTGAATAGGACTGGCCTTGATGCACATGCGGTAAATTTGTTTTCAGAATATAAAATTAAATGGTAATGTCAGCAGTATTACTACTGTTTCTATATTTATGATTAATTACTAGTAGTACAACTCCCAGAAGGAAGGAGATGGATCCAATAGCGATGTAAGCAATCCCCAAAAATGGATTTTTTCCTCCCATCCATGAAATAGTGCTTAATATCATCCGTTTTCGTCCATCAAAAGAATGTACAGGGTAATCTGAAGAGTATATAGGAAGACTTTTCCAGATCCAGTTACTTGATTTTTAAAATACAACTTATATAATTCTTATCTTGAAAGATTTGTTTAGCAAATTAAATGTTAGCAGTAAAAGCCAATTAGTTTGCAAGCAAATTTCATGGTTAAGTCAATCCTCACTACTTTTGCTTATTACATAGCAGGGGCAAAAGCCACAAAGAAATGTAATGCGAAAAAATATTTCAGATGAACAGAAATGAAACCCACAGAGGAAAATGAGGTTTGACAGACCAAGAGACAATGAAAGAATGAAGGGATTAGAGGTCTCTGTAACCTCATGAGCATGTGTGGCAAGAGTGTAGTTATGGGAATATAAGAGGACTCTGAGCATGGGGTAAAAAAGAACGATAATGAAGATTTAACTTGCTGATTTGGAGTAATGATAAAACTCAGAGTGTGATACAGGGAAGTGATGGCTAAAACAGAGTAGAAGTGAAGGGTGCTTTTTAAAGAGATTTAAGAAATGGGACACCAGTATATTGGATGAGCTATTTACATGGAGCAGTTCTAGGTAGGATTTTAGCAACAGTCAGGGCAGAGAAGAAAACAGAACCAAGTCCTTATGTAGAAGGTTTACAATCTTTTCAAAAAGTGTCTTTTGAATCAAGTATTAGGCTCCATCTGTTTCTCTGGGCTTCTGAAATTCTCTAAATAACTCCAAATGGCAGGATCAGCTCAACTCGTTTCTTAAATCAATTTACACTGACTGAGGTAGGAATGATTATAAGAGCTCTAACTAACCCAACACTCTGCTAGAATCTCTCTGGATCACAAACCTAAAAAATGGACTTCTGCTTAATTCTAATATGTATTTCTCCCCTTATATCTAATTTTGATAGTTAATTTTTGAAGTTTTGCAGGCCCAAATTCCCATTTTGTCAATCTTTAAAATAGTATGCATTCTCCTGACAGTTCTCCTCTCAATGCCTGGCAGGCAAACTGTCAGCCAAGCATTCCTGAGTGCTTCAAGCCTTTTCTTTATTATACTCTAGGCTTTAGGTTTGGATACTGTGACACAGCTGCCCTTTACTTTGCCTATAGCTTCAGGATAACATTCTTTTCTACCAGCACCTGAACTGGATCTGTCTGTCCAAAATTGCTCTGTGGGCCTACTTTCAAACACTTGGCCACTATCAGTCTGTCACTATCAGGTCATACTCAGTTGTATACTGAGGTGCAAAATCAAGAGACTAAGGATCCAAAAAGACCATTATTTTGAAATGAGGTCTACTAATTTAACCATTTACTAATCCAATATACAACTAAAACTATATCCTTATGACTAATTTAGATTATGAAAAATCAGAAATGCAAAGATCAGCAGCAAACATTTAAATGTTAATATCTGAGAAACTTTTCATTCATAAGGTATACAAGCAATAAACTAGAAATTAAACAATGTAAGGACTTTGTTTAGAATAAAAAGTAGTGCCCAATATTTCCAGCTAGCAATGTAGCCTACAGTGGTGGTTGATGGTAAGTCATGGCCTTTGGAGTCAACACTTTGACCATGAGCCCCAACTCTTCTACTTATCTCCTATGTAACCTCGGTTGTTACTTAAATGCTCTATGTTCCTATAGTCTTGTCTATAACATGGAGATGATAACCACCTCATAAAGCTTGCATTAAATAAAATAATTCATGGAAAATACTTAGTACAATGTTGACATATAGTCAAGATAAAAAAATATTTATCAGCACTGAAAAGAACATCTAAATTGTTAACGTGGAACACTACAGGTAATGATAAAAATGTTTTGGTACTATGAACAGAGCAATAATTAGAAATAATAATGTTGGTAAGAACTAACATATCTGATTTTTAATATGGAAGAATATATATTAAGACAGCCCAGTATCACACTTATTTAATATAAGACACTCAATGGCCCTGGCATTAAGCTCAGTTACAATCTCCCTTATAAAAATATCAAGTTCACTAGTAAATTAGCATCTACATTTTAAAGAATTTTATCAAATAATATGCTTGAACCCTAGTACAAAGTATTTAAAATTTTAAGGCATTTCTGGAAGATATAAATTAAAAGATACTTTCTCATACATACTTATTAAAATGCAGAGATCAAAACTAAAACACAAAGTAGCATACTACATAACTGAGATAAGGTTGGACTACAACTCTTTCAAATTCTATGAATCTGTGCACATGACCAAAAAAGGATACTGTATGTGATATTCAAATAGTATTGTCCAGCTGGTAATGTTGGATGTAAATCACTTTTCCGCTCAATAAGACGATATAACTTACGAAAAGTGGGTAATGCTGCAGTACGCATCCAAACAATAAAATCTTCATTTATGAACCCATTATTATCTTGGTCAGAATCCAGCATGTACACTGGTTTAACCCAGTTTACTGGCTTTGTTGTACCTGAAAAAGGAGGGGTAGTGGGAGTGAGAAAGATAAAATGTTCAGTTCTATTAAGAGTTTAACTGAAAATTCACACTCTAATAAAACAAAGATATACAATGCACATTCTAAATAGTTTTCTTATTTTCAAAGGTATAAATATATTTATAGTCTAAGGAAGTCTTCCAATATACAGAGAAACGAATTTATCATGTAATAACATAATTACAAAGATTTGATTGCTGTCTAAATTAAGAGAATACTGAAAGTAGGCTATTGAGTATACACCAAAAGGCAGATGATTTAATAAAAAGATATAATGGTAAGAAATATTACACTGTAAAATTAAGGAGACATAAAAACAAAAATAAATTTGGATTTATAATAAATAATTGGGGTTTGTTGAAAAGAAACTTTGCTGCAGTTTTAAAAGATTATGGCTGAGGAGTAGTCCATTGCACATATGTAACACATCTTTAACCAAGTGTCTACTGATGGGCCCTTTAAGTTGCTTTCATATCTTGGCTATTGTAAATAGTGTTGCAGTGAACATAGGGGTGCATATAACTTTTTGAATTAAGTGTTTTGGCTTTCTTCAGATAAATACCCAGGGTTTTCTTCAGATAAAACACCCCGAAGTAGAACTCCTGTGTTATAAAGCAGTTCTATCTTTAATTTTTTGAGGAAACTCCAAACTGTTTTCCATAGTGGCTGTACAATTTGCAATCTTGCCAACAGTTCATGAGGGTTCTCTTTTCTCCGCATCCTCACCAACATTTGGTTGGCGATTTATTCATGATAGCCATTCGGATGGGTGTGAGATGATATCTCATTACAGTTTTAATTCACATTTCTCTAGTCATTAGTAATGCTGAACATCTTTTTATAAGTCTATTGGCCATCTGTTTGTCCTCTTTAGGGAAATGTCTAGTCAGACTGCCCATTTTTAATGGGATTTTTTTTCTGGTATTGAGTTGTATGAATTCTTTATAAATTTTAGATATTAACCCCTTATCAGATGTATCATTAGCGAATTATCTTCTCCCTTTCAGTAGGAGTTGTCTTTTCATTTTATTGATGGTTTCCTTTGCTGCTATGCAAAAACTTTTTAATTTGATTTAGTATTCCCATTTATTTTTCTTTTGTTTGTTCTGCCTGAGGAAATATATTAGAAAAAAATATTACTAAGAGAGTTTGGTGTGCATATATACAATGGAATATCACTTAGCCATAAAAAATTAAATATTACCATATGTAACAACATGGATGGACCTGGAGGGCATTATGTTAAGTGAAATAATTCAGAAAGAAAAAGACTACCATATGATCTTACTTACATGTGGAATCTAAAGAACAAGATAAACAAAACAGAAACAGACTTACAGATTCAGAAAATAAACAGACGATTGCCAGAAAATAAACAGATGGTTGCACAGCTGGGTGAAAAATGTGAAGGAATTAAAAAGTACAAATTGGCAGTTATAAAACAGTCATGGGGATATGAAGTACAGCATAGGGAATACAGTCAAAAATGTTGTAATAACTATGTACAGCACCAGGTAGGTGTTAATTAGGGAGTTCACTTTATGTGTTATATAAATGTCCAACGACTTGCTGTACACCTGAAAGTAATAAAAAAAAAAATGACAAGAGGTGAAATTTGTGGAGGAGAGGGGAAAGAGTATGGCTGATTATGCTTATAAGGAAATACCAGAGAAATTCAAGATTAAAAGCATACACTTCCTTTAGAAGTTTAGTACATTACAACAGACTACATATTTTACCTCACTGTATGAAGTTAAGAAGAGTTGTTTTTAGAAAGCATAAACTTTCTTAAGATTCTAAAGAGAGAAAATTTTAGGTGCTTTATTAAAACTCTTAAGCTTATACTATATTTTAAAGAGATATTAATAATATTTTACCTTTAAATCGTTCATCTAGGGGGATGTCTCCAGGGGGATTTCTGAATTTCACATTTTTATCTGTCCACCAAGCAATACCTTTCTTTTTCAAAGGAATAGACGTCAAATAAGATCCATTGCCAACCAGGAACAATTGTAACGTATCTAAACACAAGAAAAGGATGATCAGTACCTTCTTTATTCTATGAGAAATGAGGATCTAGTATTTGCTCCCAAAAGAGGTTATAACAGAGTAGTTATATGAACATTTGCTCTTGCTTATTTATATGAATTAATTTTAACTATTTTAACTTTATAGTCCAGATGGACTTCTCTTCCCTCAGTATAGTTCTAGGTCACTATCCTATATGGCTAGCTGATACGTGATTAAGATCAAATGTTTTAATATTTCCAAATAAAACAATTTGCAAGGTAAATCTGCCTCTCCTCCTTCCCTTTAAAAAATGCATTCCTAAATAGCTTGTGGCTTATCTATTTCTCTATCTGTACTGTACGTCCAGTACGATAGCTAGTGGCTACAAGCTACAGAGCCTTTGAAATTACACTGGTCCAAATAAATATGTTTTGTAAATCTATAATATGCATCAGATATCAAAGAATTCATATAAAAAATAGAATATAAAATATCTCATTAATAACTTTTAGACACTGCGTATAATTTATATGCTGAAATGATAATATTTGAGGCATACTGGGTTCATTAAAATATAAAAATTAATTTTACTTTTCATTGTTTTTAATGTGACTACTAGAAAATTTAAAGTTATATACATCTCAAGATTTATAGTTCACATTATATTTATGTCAGACAGTGCTGCTCTAAATGAGCAACAATAGCTTCTTTTTAATGGTAAAAATATTCAAAGTGGACAGGAAAGGTAACCTGGCTTTTATCATACATGAAAGAAGAAAGTTATTAGCAAAATGCCTCTGCTTCTTTCTTCCCAGAAACAGAAATTTATTTTTAAAGTATAAGAATTCCAAAAGTCACGAAGTATTACAAAACCCCACTAAATTACTAACTGATACATTTATTTTAAGGTTGTTGAATTTCTTAATTTCATTCATGTTTACTAGACTATCAAATCTGTAATGATCATACAAATTTTCCTAATGATATATGCGTATATCCATATCTTTTTCTGTATCTATATCATACCATTAAACATGCTGTTGGCAATAGCTCCACAAGGAGCAACTGGTTTGTCTTCATTTCTTCGATAAGGCTCACATTCCTTACTGGGATTCTGAGTTTAGAAGGAAAAAAAAGAGAGAAATTTATTACCCAGGCCTCCAGGATAACTATGAACTAGCCCTAGTCACTGATAAAAATTTAATTCCTACATGCTTCTCACTTGGCAGTGCACATAAAATGAATCTGTATTATAAATAATGCCACATTTCAATATCTAAATATACTCCTCAACATTACTGTATTACCTTTTTGAATGTAACTTTTCTTTGCCATATAGGCATACATCAAATTAACGTTTTTTGATTTTCATATAACACAGAAATCATAATACAATGATTTTTCTGCTCAAGAAAAATAATAAGCAGTCTACTAGCAATCCAGTTGTAACATAATAAAAGGAATCTTAAACTGGAATTAAAGAGACTAGAGGTTCTAGTTCTAGCTGTGTACTATGTGCATTTGGGCAAGTCTCTTGATTTATCTGCACCTCACTTATAAAAGTAACATGTTCAACTAGATATTACAAAATTTTGTAATTCTGAGTTAAATCCCATATCAAGACAAAGAGGGAGGGGAGGGAGGGGAGGGAGAGAGAGGGAGGACTAATTCAGATTCCTAAATATACCAATTTTCTATAAATTGTGCATTCAAGTACAAGGAAAATAAAAATGCTGGTAAGAAAAGGAGCATCTGCCTATCCTCTAGACTTGATTTTGACTTAGTCCCAATTGAAGATCTCAAGGAGATATAGCAGTTGCAGAGTTAAATGGAGTTCTACCAAGTTTGAGATTAGATGTATGTCTGAGTTGTTCTGGGACTTCAAGGTCACATTAAGCCATATCTCAAATATAATCTTTAATATTTGGCTTCTCAACTTTTTTGGTCCTTAAGCCATTTTGATTTATAAAGTTAGTACTGTAAGACCATGAATGTAGACAACATATAACTGGTTTAATTACTATTTGAATGTTTTGATAAACTGTGATTTCGAAAAAAATATTAAATTAACTTTTAGTAGGCTAAATATATTCTAGCCACTTAATTCCTAAGGAAGTTTTTTAAAAAAAGGAAAATATTATTTACTACTTATCCATCGGGTACTGAACTAAGCAATGCTAGGTACTCTGCAGTAAATAAGTGGTTTAGAAAAGCCATTCAATAAGTACTTAATATGTACCATGTACCATGCAAGATGCTAGAAACAGAAAAAAAAAAAACTGAAGTCCCTGCATTTAAGTGGCTTATAATGTAATACAGGAAATAGATCCACATACAACCAACGATAATATGAAATAAGAGCCATGATAAAGGTGTCTATATTCATTCAATATGTATTTATTAAATGTGTTCCATGTGCTAGGCACTAGCTAGGCACTTGGGTGTATGGTCAATAAAGAAAGTCATGCTCCTTACCCTCATAAGTTTACAGTGTAGTTGGGAAGACAGAAAATAAATAAGTAAACAAATATATAATTACAAACAGCTATAAATGTTATGAAAACACTATATGAGTATTTAATGGGAGGAGGGTGAGGGAGCTACTTTAGAATCAATGATAAGAAAAAGTTTGTCTCTGGAGGTAGTATCATGTAAGTTAAGACCTAAAGAAGTGTAGGAGACAGCCATGCAAAGAGCAAGCAGGAGAGAGTTTAAAGAAGAAAGAACAGTACATGCCACTGAGAAAGAATTTCTCAGAAGGTAAAAAGTCAATGTGTTAGAGTACAGTAATAAGGGGAATAACATATGATGAGATTGGAGAGTTATGCATAGCTCAGATCATTCTGAGATTTTACTCCAAGTGCTAGAAAACCACTGAAAGATTTTAAGCAGAGAGTGATATTTATTTTTTTAAAGAGCACAATAGCAGCTAGGCAAAAAATGACCTAGAAAGAAAGGGCAAGAATGGATGATGTGGAAAGACTGTTAAGCAAAGTAAGAAGTGACTTAGAGTATGAATAAAGTAAATACATAAAGAAGTTATTCCGCATCAAAGGGCACTACAGAAAACAGCAGGCCTTCAGATGAGACAACCTCTAGAGAAAAGTAAAAACGGCAATCTAAACAAATAAAATGAAATGCCAAATGGGCAGATTACTTGTGTCACCAGGCAGGATTAGAGAACTACATACAGGGCATAGGGCAGCCAGGCCAGGTACATTAAAGATAGAATATAAAACAATAAAGACTGGAGTGGTATGTTGGTATCAGACTGTGAAGAGTCTTACACAAAATGTTAAGTACTTGGACTTTTTAAAATCTTTAAAATTTTAAAAAGTCACCTGGTCTTAAAACTCATAGTTTAGGGATCAATAAATGACTTCAGGTGTGTTGGGAGCCGTTTTTGCTGAATGCCCTGCAGAAAGGGTTAAAGCTGCTTGCAAAGCAAGAAGTTTGCAGGGCTGGGAGACTTTGTGGTCTACACGTGCAGGAGGAGGGAGTTCTGATTAAGACTCAAGGCAAAGAATTGAACATTTCTTGACCTAAGGAGCAGGGATGTTTTGAGAACACTTGGTCTCTTGTGTGAATGTTAGCAATTGCATTGCATATCTGTGGGTTTCACTTCTCATGCTCTTCCAAGGGTATAAATATGCTGTGCTAAATAAACTCTGGGCTACAGTATTTACTGTTAGCCCTCCCGACTCTATCTTTTGTCTCTGTCTTTTTTCTCAATCCTCACTCCCCCTCTCAGAAGCTGTTCGATCTTAGCCAGCGGGCTCCGGCACAGGTGAAACTCAAACTATTTTTGTAAATAAAGTTTTATTGGAATACTGCTATAGCCATTCATTTATTATCTACAGCTCCTTCCATTCTACAATGGCAAAGGTAAGTAGCTGCAACAGAGACCATATGACCTACAAACCTGGAAATAATTATCATCTGGCCCTTTACAGAAAAAAATCATCAACCCTTAGTCTAGTCTAAAAGCTTTGCTTACAGTTTATAAGAAAAGAATCAATCTCAGCCTCTCTTGCACTCAGTGAAGAGAACTTGCATTTAATAAAAGAATTGTAAATCCACCACCACATCTGGGACTTTGAACACAACCTATCTACAATTCCAATCAACAAACTGAGAAAGGCCTAGGGACTTGGTGTGTCTCCAGGACATCACCTTCTCTGGATTTGAGTTCCAAAAATTAGAACCCAGAGTAAACCCTACATGGATTGCAAAATATTACAGACCTAACCAGACTCTCTAAATAGACATGTTATTTCTTAAGAGCCTAAACATCAGGAACTAGCAATAAAACCAGTAAGGATAGCCTAGGGCAGCTATATGCTTACCAGGACCATTACGGTCACAATACGATCTTAAATTGCATTCTAATATATTCACCATTTCTAAGAAATCCTAGACTGCTCTAGGACTCTGAGGGTTTATTGGTAACAATAACATAAAATACTTGAACAACAGTCAGGAAACTAAGATCCTCTAGTCCACAGATTCCCAAACCAGGATGGGCATCAGAAGGGGAGCGTCTTAAAAATAGATATTTTAGATCTCCATTCATGAAAACACTGGCATATTAGACTCACAATTCTGGAATCTATATATTTTCAAAAAGCTCCTCAGACAGTTTTTCAGTAATCCATCCTTTGGACTTTACTACTCTGGTTTCTCTCAAGTTAAAAAATGAAGAGAATACATGTTCAATTTTAAAACACAATTTCAGAAATTAAAAGTAGCTTATTTAGATATTCTTATCTACTGTAATTATAATGAACAAACTCAAACAGAACAAAATATGTACCCAGAATGCTAGATTCATCAAAATTCCATTACAAACTGATTAATAAAGCAAAAATCCCAATGATACTACTAGAAACAAGCAGTTACTAATGTGTCTTCTGGCTATAAGAAATCATTAATCTGTGTATATCCCATAGGGAAAATATTTAACTAAAAACCCTCATTAACAAACTATAAATGGCAAATAACACTTTGATTTCATCTTAACACCATCAAAATTAACATTTCTAACTAAACAATAATCACATGTTCTTATTTCACAGATACCACATTTTCATATTCCATCATTTTACTTACAAGTAAAGCACTAGAATCTCCATTTAGTTGACTATCATCTCGAGATTTCACATAACGACGATGGTTTTGATAAAAATTAGACAGTCCATAATACATAAACACATTGCCCTAGAGAAATAGAAAAGGAAAAAAATTCCATATAAAACTGTTAAGTATAAAACTATGTTCTACACACATAAAAGCTATTTAATTTTAGACTTTACTAGTTCAGAATTTTTGAAAACTTAAAACAGGTAATGGAGTGAATTCTACCACTACTTAGCAATCTAAAACAGTACAAATTCTAAGTAACATTAAAGAAAGTATGTTACAAAAATCCAAGAGTAAAATCTAAAAATATCCTTAAAGGCTTCAAAGAAGTATTATTTAGATTATTTTTAAAAACCCTATTATGATCTAGTTTCAATTTAAATTTTTTTCTAAACCCAATTAACATCAACTTTTCAGAGGGATAATGGTCAAACTTTCATTTATTGCCCAAATAATCCTGAACTTGAATTGAGACATAATAAATTTCTCCACAGGGTACTATGTAATATTAGTAATTAATAATCAGTAAATTATCTAAGATAATGAGTCACTGTGTAATAAAAGTAGTATTTTAATGTGTTCAGTGAAGCACTTGGAAATAACTTGAGAAAGATTTTTAGAGGTAGCAAAAACATGAAGCTATTTTCTCCTTTATGGTTACTACCTCTACCATCTATAAGCTATCCTCAATTAAAAGGAATTTAGGGTAAAAAGGAATTCAATAACATTTTAAGTATGCTTTAATTAATTTGCTATTTTCATATACATAATCATTTATATAAAGTTTGATTTTCAAATGTCAGTTTTATACAAATTTACCTATGCTATATAAAAATAATGCTTACATGAAACTACTTATTTATTTACTAATTTGGGGTTACCAAAATTATATCACAGAAACAGACAAAGAACATAGTTTTAAAAAAGTATCCTTCTCAATTAAAGAGTACAGTAAATTCAACTTATAAAATGAAAAAGAGATCCTTTCAATGAATACTGAGACAAAATAACTTACTTGAAGTTCTCTGAAAAGGCTTTAGTCCAATTCAAAGTTTTCGCTTGTTAAAAAACACATAGCCCACAAAAGAATGAATCTGAAGGTGATCACCTTTGCGGAAGAAAAGTTCTGAAATAACTGTTTTTTAATGGGGGAGGAAATTAATGGAGCTTCTAAATCAATACAAGTCTCTTTCATGTATTTAATTCTGCCTGTCCTGACCAAAAAAACTTAATGCAACTTTATAGTTTGTTCAGCACATTGAAAAAGAACAGGATTTGTATGGTTGTTTAAATGTAAATGTTATTTCTGTTGAAACAAAGTAAAAAAAATTAGTTTCTGTCTTGTCCCCAATTTTTTTCTTTTTAAAAGCAACCTTATGGTCTTTTATTTTAGTGCAAGAGCATCTACAACCAGCAGATGGCAACCATCTACCAGTGAGTACAAATGTCATCACTACCTTTAAGAAAATTCTAAAGTATAGAAAAATATAAAAAGATGGCATGTATTAAAGCACTTTTGCTCCCTGAATAAAACAATAATTTAAAAGCTCAATTTTCAGATAAAGAGGAGCAGATATTGGTCTTGCCATCTCTATTCTGAATTTATGTCCTTTAGCATCTGCTTAGTTTCTAAGAAAGACAAAGTAGTGTGAATGCAAAAAGAATGACAAAAAAATGTGAATGCAAACCACACAAACAGAGATGTTCTAACTGTATCAAAACATAAAAGATCAATAAGTTTTTACTAAGTGTTTGCTTTATGGTAATGGTTCATATCTGATAGAAAAATGGTACAATTAATAGGTGAATTAGTATTTATTTTCTAAAGTGAAATTTGTTTTAGTATTAAAAGTAGCAAAACAATTTGAACAATAATTTTTAAAATCCAAGTAAATGTAGATATAAACTTGATTAAAATGGATTTGTACAATCAAATTTCCAGTGAGAGGATAAAATACGATATTTTAAATTTAGTTTATAAAAAAAACTAAAATAAACTAATTACACAAAGTTAATTACCAGACAGCATAATGCAACAGCCAAACAAAAGAACCTTCCTCAAAAGTACATGGACTCTAATAATTTAAAATGATTTCTCTACCAAAAAAAATGAGTAAAAAAATTAGTACAATATCAATATTTTTTAAAGTGCAGCTTTTCTAACACATTACTTGGGAGTACAGACCTCAAATGACTGTTCCAATGTGAAGTTAATGGCACAAACACATGGTGTCACATCTGGAGACAAACATTTATTGCAGGGACTGGAAGGGTCTATTCCAGTGTAATCAATCTGCAAGGGAAAAATAGAACTAAGCACTTCCTTGAAGAAACCACTTTCACACTCTAAAATAACTTACTATTAGAGAGGGGAAAAAATGAGTCCAATGAAATAACCTAGAGCCCAGGGAAAAAAATTTCAAAAGTCATCCATTTGACAATTTGAATAAAAACTGGAAATGCTCGTATGTTATTCTACTGGCTCATCTTTCTAAGTCAATTTCTCCTTTTTACCAAAAGGAATTCATTTATGCATCAAAATCATAAACATAAAATTTGAACTGCAATAATGTATAAAGATTTAAAGATCTATAACATCTAAATAATTGTGAACCAAAAAAAGGAGTTGTATAATAAACCTGACAAACTCAGGAGGGCCACATGGCAAGCCTTAAAGCTCAGAGACCAAAAGTAACTACACAGGATGATCTGATCATAAATCCCTAATTGGGTAAGCCATGGGGTAGTCACTTCCCAGGCCTATAGCTTCTACAGCAAAGATCAATCTTTATATTATATAAACTCTGTCCATTGTTCTTATGCGTATAGGATGTCAGGGTACTTTTCTTTTCCAGCCCCTTTGAAGACATAACCACAGGCTAACTAGAGCACAAGCCTACCAGAGCAAGACACTACAGAACCCCTCATTTTTATCTTGTTCCTCACATACAACCCCTATGTACTATAAATGTTAAATTATTAACTATCCTGTACCCACCAATGTAAAAGTATATTTCTCAATTCTGCATTTTATCCAACTTGAGATTTCCCCAATTTGCTTTCTTTAATCTCTTTAATCTACCATCAATGGATTTTCCATAACCAATTTGTAGCCAATTAGACAGAAGTATGGGTAGCCTAGGGACCTGACTTGCAGCTATTGTCATGTCTAAAGTTCTAAAGTAGTGGTGGTCTTGTTGGGGACCATACTTTATGCTTGTGGAGTCTGATGATAATTTGGGGTGATTTGTGTCAGAAATAAATTGCAGAAGACCAGCTGGTGTCAAAAGATCTGACCTGATGGCTGTAATGAGAGTCTTTGTTTCCACTACACAAAATTTTTAATATATTTTATTTTTTTGAACAGTTTTAGGTTCACAGCAAAATTGAATGGAAAGCAGAATTCTCATATATTCTCTGCACCCACATACACACAACCTACCTATTATCGATAACCTCTAGCAGAGTGGCAAATTCTTTACAATTAATGATCCTATACTGACACATAATAATCACCCAAAGGCCACAGGTTACATTAACATTCACTCTTGATGCTCTACATTCCATGAGTTTTGACAAATGTATAATGACATGTATACACCATCACAGAGTACCATACTGAATAGTTTCACTGCCTTAAAAATCCTTTATATTCTGCCTGTTCATCCCTTCCTCCCCATTAAGCCCTAGTAACCACCGATCTTTTTATGGTTTCTATAGTTTTACCTTTTTCAGAATATCATAGAGATGGAATTACACAGTATGTGGCCTTTTCACATTGGCCCCCTTCACTAAGCAATATGCACTTAAAGTTCCTCTATGTCTTTTCATGGTTTGAGAGCATATTTCTTTTTTGCATTAAACATTATTCCATTTCCTAGATGTACCACAGATTATTTATCTACTAAAAGACATTGTGAAAATTAATAAACAGAAACCTCATTTAAAATGGAATCCAGAGAAGAAAGAATTCTCACTCACTACTGACCCCACAGAGCCATGCCTTGCATCTCCAATAGAAAGTGATGGTACTTTACTACCTCAGCAGTAAAGCAAAAGATTCCTCCTTGCCCAGTAACAGCTCAGTCAATAGAAGACAGCCATCTCAGCCAATGAAAAGTCACCGTACTTCAAACTTCTGGTTTCCACCAATAGACTTTTAATTTACAACAGCCATAAAGAATATTAATTAGAGCTGTTCATTGTAAAGTTCATTTTTTTTAAGAGAGAAGACAAGCCATAGGCTGAGAGAAAATTTTTTAATTATTATTATTTATCTGATAAAGGACGATTACCCCAAATATACAAGCAGTTCTTAATATTCAGCAATAATAAAGTAAAAAATTAACCATCTAATCTTTATTTCTGAAACTAAACATTTAAACTTTATATATGGATGTTCAATATCTCTTTATGATTGAAAAAAAAGGTTTAAAATCTGTATACAGAAAAAAGCCAGCATAGGATTGCAACATCTAATTGCTTTTCAAAAAACATGAACTTAATAAAACTTGGATTTGTGAAATTCTGATGTAACTTATTGAAAGCTAATTTGTTTACTAACAAAACTTTGACCACAGAAAATTTTCATTCACTGCTAAAAATGCATCTCCTAAATGAAGAGAAAAAAAGCATATGTAATTTTTCAATAGACCTACTGGGCCACAACTTTCCGCTCAGGGCCTATTCATGCACAATATTACATTTTATTTTATTTTTATTTTATTTTATTTTATTATTAGTTTCAAGTATACAGTACATTGGTTAGACATGTATATAGTTTATAAAACAATCCCCCTAATTGCTCCTCTCTCCTTCGGCTCTGCACCTAGCCATTACATTAATGCTAACTGCATTCCCTAGGCCGTGCTCCCCATCCCCATGGCATCTATCAACTAATAATTTGTACTTCTTTAATCCTTCACCCCATTCTTCCAGCCCCCCAAACCCCTCCCCTCTGGCTATAACTAGATTGTCCTCTATATTTGTGAGTCTGTTTTTGATTAGTTTGCTTTTTATTCCTTAGATTCTGCATATAAGTGAAATCTTAGCACAATATTCTACTTAAAAGCCAATTTTTATGATTTTGAAGAGATGAAAGATGAGACCATTTAGAAGAACTATAGTTAAAAATCTATATTAAACTACATTAATTTGTTTTCAAGTTTTTAAAAACCTGAAATGTTTTTAAAAACTAATGTAAGAATTAAAAAAGAAAAGTTGCCAACTGGGCCTATTATCATATTGTATGCCTTTGAACAGAAACCTCTAAATCATTCTCTTTCAAATTAGCTTCTAGGGCAGAGTAGGTAAGAAAGATTATCTGTTGTGATTACGCAAGGATATATATTCTTTATTTAACTGAACAAAAATAATATGAGGGGCTGTGAAATCTAATAAATTATACTATAGGATATTAAAACTAATCACTTCTCTGAAACCAAGAACAATTGGTGAATAAATTATACTTTACTAAAATCAAAGGACAACTCTAACATTTTTATCATAATCTTTTGATTATAATTTCTAAAATGTGCAAAAAAAGTCATGTCTTTTGATACCAGGAAAATCTGAAAAGAATGTTTTTAAAAAATCATTAACAAAAGCAATTCAAAATCATTAACATTAACAAAAGCAATTCAAAAGCAATCACACTGCTAGGTAGTTAGTGAAAGGAGCAAAGGCCCAGCTCTGTAACCAAAGAAACTTCCCTTGAAGACCTTCCTAAAGTACTTCCCAGAAATACCTCCCTTTTAGGCTTGTAAATTATCCCAAATCCTAGTGCACAAAACCATAAAAGCTGGAAGTTCATGAATCTCATTATAACAGACTGAATTCTGGTTAAGCACATGCACAGTAGGCAAAATGTTATGTAACAGCCAACTGTCAGCCAAGGTAAACTCACATATGGATCATCTAGGACCTCCCATCACAGCCCAAATATACCCCTCCTTTTGGGGCATAGTATCTTATCTCTTTACCTCTCAAATTCCATAGGGCTGCAGCCTTCCCTAGTGTGGCCCATCTCCTTCTAAAATGTACTTTCTTGATATATCTTACTTTTCCTAAATCTCGCCAACCTGTAATTCTTTGCTGCATCAGCGGGAATAGGACAACACACACCACCACCGTCGTCCTCTTCCTCCTCCACACGTCACTGGGGCAAGGCCGGATTCCACATCACTCCAGCAGTGACATCTTTTACTTAGTCAAATACAGTTTACAAAGCCCTTTCTTTTATACACATAATTCATCTGATCCTCACCAAAATCCTATAGTGTTATCTTCATTTCACATAAAAAGAACACATTCAGAAACTTGCCCAAATAGCAATTAGCAATAGGTGGTGGTAGGCTATAACCAAGGATCTCTGACTACAAGTCCAACGTTCCTTTTACTGAACTACTTTTTTCCCAAGTGTAGTGAGTCCCCATAGTAGTCTTCTAGAGTCTAAAAAGACTACTTGATCAAAGAGAGTACATGAATACAAAAAAATAACTACTATAATGCTAAGCACCAAAATGAATGGTAAAGAGGAGAGTAGTACTAGATGGACCAGTACTTTCTTACTAAGAAGAAAGAGGACCTGAACAGAGCCATGATATACTGTGTTTTACTGGCTACTGATTAATAAATGCACACTAAATAGCAGACATTAAAAGCACTTAATATATATCATCTCATTAAGAAGTATAACAGTCCTATAAACTTTTTTTTAATTTTTCTTATTTTAACTTAGGAAACTGCCATTTAGGAAGGTTTAGTAATTACCCAAGATTACCCAGCTAGTAATTATAAACAAAATTTGAACTCATCTCCACCTTTCTACAAAATCTATGCTCTTTGCATCATACTATGCCCTCTCACAGAATAGACATATCATCCTTTCTAATGTACAAACTCAAGACCTTCAGATTACAAGAATGAAGAAAAATCTGAGGGAAAATTATGGTTTGTTTGTACTACTATTAAGCTGACTAGCATCCAAACATACTTCCAAGTATTGTAAAATTCTCCATTTTCAGTGTTTTGGAGAGAGGCAGGGATCCATCTTCTACTTCATACGTCAAAGGAGTAAGTGAGTGCTTCCGCTCCCTAACCCCAGGCAGCCCACACAAAAGATATGGATCCATCTAGAGTCTAGATGACTTAATCTGCACATAAATCACAGAATCTTGGGAGACAAAGACCAGAATGAATCAGAGTAGCAGTCACAGCAGTAGCTATAAGGCAGAACTCAGTAGTAGATGTGGCAGCTAAATCACTTTTTCTGCTTTCAGATGGCCCACTGTTCATACCTGTCTCCAAACTGATTCTCTAGATTTCTTATCCATTTTATGTGAGAGCTACATAATCACCCTCCAATAAATTCCTTTCCTGTGTAAGCTACTAAGAGTTGGTCACTGCTGATGACAACAAAGTTTCTGAAAGCTAAGTATACCTGAGTGCTAAAAATGTCCTGCAGGAAATTAAGAAACTGGGGAGATTTTTTAGAATTTTTGAGATTTTTTTAATCAAATATTTGTATAAGAACAGATTTAAAAAGAGTCTAGAATATGGGACTTTCTTCCTGAATGCCCCATCATGAAGTAATAATTCATTAACTTAATACTGTGGAGAAGGAAGAAGCTTTCCTCTACCTAAGTTCTTTCAACTAGTCTAATAATTAAACACGAGGCTGATTAAAAAGAGAAAATAACCAAATTTAATACATACCTATGCATGGGAACCCCACATATCTGAGAGAGTTGGAGACTCCATGAAAATTAAAGCTTCAAAGACAGAAAAGAAAAATGAGGTATACAAATGGCATTTTGAGCCAAGGATCACCTTGGGGCTTCAGAGGGAAGGTCGGTCATTGCAGGGCTATAAGAGTAAAGGTTCAGTAATTAGAAGTCTGCCCTGCCATACAGATAGGACATAAGGTTATTTCTAGTTGTCACTCTTATTATGGCTAAGACCCCTAATTTAAATTTTTTGAGAAGTGAGTTTCTCGCAAGCCTGCAGGGTCTTGATTGCTTTCAAGCTCAAAATAATTTCATGCCAAAGTAGCACATTTTAGGGAGGCCTACGGTATTGAGTGCCTATATGTTCCAGGAAATGAGAACTCAGCCCAGTACCTGACCTCATGGAGCTCAGTTTAATACAGAAAACAGTCATTAAAATGGAAAGGATACTTTGATAAAACAGATACTATGAGAACAACCTAATCTAGTAGTCAGCAAATTTCTCTGAAGGCCGATGAGTGGATGTTATCCACAGGGAGACAATACCAAGAGAGACTAAATCTCTGATCAAACCCCCCAAAATATATGAATTTTGGTCTTAAAATAACACTGTGAGTTAGAGACATGAGAATCTTTAGATCTGAGAATCAGCTGGGGCTTCTCCAGTTATATAATTTTTGTACAGTGCTCATTTATAAAACCATTAGCAATCAGTAATAAGAAAAGTTAGGTCTCGGAAAACAGAAAAGTGGAATTAGATTGCAGAGTAGATGCCAAAGGAATAAATTGTGTGACTTTGAGCCACTTTAAGGTAAAGCAGTATGGCTTTGTAGTACAGGTGACAATATGTGGATATAACTGTGGAGAGGGCCATTCCAGGACACCACACTTTCCTTGCTTTTCTCCTACCTCCTTGGCTGCTTCTTTTTAGTCTCCTTTGCGAGTTCCTCTTCATCTCCTCAACCTCTACAAACAATGGAGTGACTCTGAGCTGTCTTTGAATCATCGCACTTTTCTCTGACTTCCAATCATTCTCTTGATTCCATTTCATCTTAAGTCTTTATATATCATCTATGCTGATTTGCCCTCAAAATGTGTAACCCCATTAACAACCTTCCTCCTAAACTCTAGACTCACATATTTAATTGCCTACTCATGATTTCCAACTTGGATGTCTAAAAGGCATCACATGGTAACAAGTCTTAAAAAATAATTCTTTATCCAGCTTCTCACCCCCTAACCCTCTATTATCACGAACACTTTTTCTGTAATCTTCCTATCTCGATAAATTACACTATCCTTCCAATGCAGACCAAAATATCTTAAAGCTATTTTTGATTCTACAATTTCTCTCATACCTCACCCATCTGTTACATGAGAAAATTCTATTAGCTATACTTTCATAACATATCCTAAATCTAACTGCTTTTCATTGCCACCATTCCACTGTAGCCATCATCACCTGCTTGAATTATTGCCAACAGCCCCTTAACTGGTATCCCTGTTTCTACTTATTTCCTAGGTAACAGTTTCCATATCACTGAGTGACTCTTTTAACTGTAAGATTATGACACGAGTATAACTTTTCAGTGGCTTCGTATTACACTGAGTATAGAAGCCAAAATCCCCATAACAATCCATATGATGTGCACCCCACCATTTTACCATTCTGTCTTCTACTTCTCACTCTGCTCCAGCCACATTGGCCCCTTCGTTGTGCCTCAACCTATTAAACATACTCCTCAGGACTTCTGCTGTTATTATTTCCTCTGTCTGGAACATTCTTCCCTCAGATATCAATGTGGCTCACTCCCTCACCTCTTTTAGACCTTACTCAAAAACCACTTTACTGAGGTCTTCCTTGACTACTCTATTTAAAATTGTAAACCATTCTTCATTCTTATTTCCCTTCATTTTTCTTCATAGCACTTTTTACCATCTAATATACTTCTGATACAATGAGTTAAGGAGTTAAGTAAAAGGGAGATGGGAATGGATATTATCAATAAGTGTGGACACCCTTCTTTTCAAACAGATTGTGTGGAAAAGGAAAATATAGACTAGCATGCAGAAGAAATAAAAGAAGAGATCAGAGTGATAGGATTTTAATCCCAGCTGTATGACTAACAAATAACTCAGTCTCAGATTCAATGTCCCCCTCTAAATATAAAATGAAAAGAATAACATTACCCTCATTAAGTGTCACTGTATCGAATAACAGAAGTAAAATTCTTGGCAGACTAAACACTCAAATAATATTGGTCATGATTAATATATTTATTATTAAATTGAATCAAGATAAAACATTTTCATTTTTTAACAAAAAATGGAATACATTTATATGCTGAAAAAAGAAGGAAAAAAGAGAGGCTAAAGAAAATAAGAGGAAGGTGAGGATATTCAATATTCCTTCTACGACTTGTTTTTTAAAAAACTTACCAGCAAAGCCCTATACCTGATTTGCTTTTCATATACAAAATGACACATACTGCCTTTTACAATGAAATCAAGTTCAACACAATACTATAGTCAATATAAAAATGGAATCATTTAATGTCTAAACTACTCAGCTCTCACATCTAGATAATTCAGCTCCCACCCAGCCAACATAATATATTACTACCAGATAAATCTTCCTATATACAGCCCTGTGTTACAGAGACTATTAACAACTCAATTTCTGTGCCACCTTTCTTCCACAGTATAAAACTCTCAATTACTAGCAAAAACCTTGTTATAAGAATACATTTTCCAGCCTTCCTTTAAGTATAGAGTAGCCTTGTTACTAAGTGGAGGTAGTATGTGGCAGCTTCCAGGAACCTTCTTTAAAAGGCCTTTATCCCTCTGTCCTTCACCCTTTCTTCCACACTGCTACTTGGGAAAGGATATAACAGAACTCTAGCCCCTCTTCTGGACTGTGAGCATTATTACAGCCAATACCAAAGAATAACCAAGCAGTAAACTAGACAAAGTGAGGACACAGAAAAACAGCCTCTGAACTAGGCAGGGTCTGGGTTTCGAAGAGAAATATGAGAATGACAACCTTAATTACTCATTGCTAAACCCAATCCTGATATACATTGTGTCAATCATGCTACTTTCCCAGTTTAATACGTTCATTATCAAATACTCAAATCTATCCACAACCTGGCACCAGATGATCTGTCCTTAACTCCTATTTTTTCCACATATCTTTTGATTTCTTAAAACTACACCTTTGCTCATATTAATCTCCTTTCTTGGAATGCATCCAATCCCCTTAAAAGTACTATTTATCTATCCTTCAAGTTCTAGCTCAAAGCCCACTTCCACCACGAAGTTTAACAAGATTGTCTTGTCTTCCTTTAAACTCCTAAGCCATTTTCTGTCTGAGCTACTCAGCTAGCAATGCTTTTATATATATGTCTTATGTCCCTCAAAAAATTCCAGGGTCCTTAAGAATAAGGGCTCTCCTGCTTGAGTAAAAACAAAACAAAACAAAACAAAATAAAACAAAACAAAAACAAAAAACTAACAAACAAAATAAACCTGTCTGCAAACATTTTTCTATCATCCACTGTGCCCACAGCAGCACTCTACATACAGAAAATGCTCATCACTGATTAAAGCTGATAAATTTAACTCAGTCTATGAGTTTCACCATTAAAAAAAAAAAAAAAGAAAAAAAACCCACAATACCCTTCATCAGCTCAAATTCCAAGGTAGTCTGACCTCATGTCCAGGTTGTAATAAAACCTGTTGGGACTAAACAAAGTTGGTGAACATGGGAGTGCATATTTCTCTTCAATATACTGATTTCCTTTCCTTTGGATATATACCCAGTAGTGAGATTGCTGGATCATACAGTGGTAGTTCTAGTTTTCAATTTTTTTAGGAACTTCTATACTGTTTTCCATAATGGCTGTACATATTTACATTCCACAAGGGATCCTTTTTCTCTATACTCTCATCAACATTTGTTCTCTTGCTTTTTTGATAAGAGAGTAAATCTTAAGTGTTCTCACCACACCAAAAATAAGTACTACGGGATGTGATAGATATGTTAATTTGCTTGACTATGGTAATTATTTCATAGTGTACAAGCATACCAAACCATCACATTGAACATATTAAATATATACAATTTTTATTTGTCAATTATACCTCAATAATGGTAGGGAAAAAAAGTTTATACTGATAATAGTTCATAACTTATCTGAAAAAAAAGGGGCTACCCAGTGAGAGAGGAACTCTAGTTCCCGTATTTCAAAAATTAATGCTTATTAAATGTCAAAAGCATACAAGGCTCAGTACAGAATACAATGATAAGCTGGAGACCTGCCCATTAGCTTAACTACAAAACACAAAGAACCAGAGGAAAAAGAGAACAACAGATGTAGATGCAATAAGTTTAAGAGTTATATTTCACAGCTTTGTTTTGCTACCATTGTAACTGTTCCCCTAAATCAAAATGGCATCCCTTCTTACTAATCCTAAAACTACATCATATTCCTAACTTATTCCTAAGAAACAGATGGAATTTAATGTAGTGGGAAAGGAGGAATTTGAAGGACATGCAATTTTTATATTGTATAAGGACTGGAAAACTTCCATTTTTGAATGTAAATCTGTCTTAAAGGAAATCAATATAAGACCTAAACAGGTCACTCAACAAAGTGCTGAGTAATAAGGTAAACCATTATAAGCATTAATTAGATAAAGTTCAAAACGGCATTTTAAGTTCTCTCTTTGAATTGATCATTCCACAGTAAAGAATTTTTCTGAAGTCTTTTCTAGAGGATCTAACAAAGACAAAACGTAACCAAAGTAAAAGTTTCAAAAGCAATTTTCTTTAGATTGCTGGAATTCTATCTGACTGCGACAAAGAAATGAAGAAGGATGTTACCTGAGCTTAGATTAATGGTAAATTTAGCTAAGGTATTTTTATATGTATTAAATTTGTACAAAGAAGGTAGAACACAGGCAATTATCAGTGATCATTATTCTTACTTGAAAGATTATTGAATAGAATGTATAAATTCAACAGTGTTTTTGTAACAAACGATAAATTTGCCAGTATGTTTCTTTAAAACAAAGTCGAGGGCAGGAAATCCTTTTTTGTAAAGGACCAGAAAATATTTTAGGCTTTGCAAACTAGGAAGCAAGGCAGAAAATATTATGCAGGCTCTTCTATAACAAGAGAGAAAAAAAAATTTGCAAAAATTTTTATTGACGGAATTCAAAATATAATAATTGTATACAATTTTCTGGTAACAGAAAAGACTGGAATTATTTTGAGGGAGATAACATTTCGCATAATTGGCATTCCAGGTTAATGTTCCCTATCATCAAATCAATGATAAATGTTTATCTGTAAAACCATTCTCAGTTCCTTGGCCTTACAAAAGTCTGGCTGTTCACATTCACTCTGTCATGCCTAGCTTAAGTAGTGAAGTTAATTGAGAAATGAATTAAAACACTAATACCACAAATCTCTTAATATCTAAGAGTCAGCTTCTAAGTAACTGCAATTCATTTGAACATTAAAACCTTTAAATTTCTTAACATAAAGTGCTTAATCTTAAACAATCTAGAAGCAACCTATTCTTCCTTGACACTTAGCTAAAGGCTATTTATAAACAAAGAAAACTAAATGCAGAAGAGAAATTTAATCCTCTCTGAGATCTTAGAATCTAAGAATCCAAGTTACACAGGAATAAAAATGAGATAAAACTATTTTTTTTATCAAAAATTAGAAAAAAAAAGAAAAGAATCAGGATTAAATACCAAGAGGAGGAAATTTAAAGTTTCTCTAACAAAAGTGGTGGGGAGGGGAGTGCTAATCCACTAAAATTTAATGAAAATGTATCTTGAACACTTTGGGCAAATATTAATTTGAAGTAAATGTTTAAGTTTTTAATTTACTCTGAATGTTACTCTGAATAATGTCCACATCCAATTCTAACCATTAAACAATATAACTTAGAAGTGATAAATGCCTTTGCAACAGTTAAGAATACCTCACTATCTTTTTCAAATTCTCTCTATTCAATTAATTTCTTAGCCTCATCAACAAGGGCCCTAGACTAGAAAAACATTACCTTTGTGGTAGAAAGATGTGCCTGACTCCCGCATTGCCAAATTAAAGGAAACAGTCATTCCTTGCTGCTAATAATAAATGAAGATATTAAACATTAGTGTTGAATGATATTAAATATCTAAAACATTTTCTTATGATAAAGTTAACAACTTTCGTTTTCCAATAACCATTTTATTAGATTATGGGAAATCTAAAAACCTAACTAAACAAGATACATAAACCTAATGGCGCAGCAGGAGGTAGTGGGGAAGATACTGCCAAATACAAGCATTAATATTAAAAAATAACTTTACTACACTTTTTTCAGGAGAGTCTTCTAAATTTACAAGAATAGTAATTTTTTAGTATAACATTTATGAAAGAAAAAGACCCACTGATTTTTATATCTAAAAAGTTTGGATTTCTCAATTAATAAAAAAACAACAAGTGTTAGCAAGGATGCAGAGAAAAGGGAACCTTCATATATTGTTGATGGGATTGCAAATTGGTATAGCCGCTATGGAAAACATTCTGGAGGTTTCTCAAAAAATTGAAAATGGATATAACCGTCTGACCCAGCAACTGCACTTCTGGGTATTTTATTCAAAGAAAACCAAAACAGTAATTCGGAAAGATCTATGCACTACAATATTCATGGTAGCACAATTTACTATAGCCAAGATATGGAAGCAACCTAAATGCCCATCAACAGACGATTGGATAAAGAAATTATGGCTTATATATGCAATGGAATATTACTCATCCATTAAAAAAAATGAAATCCTACCATTTGCAATGACATGGATGGACCTAGAGGTGATTATGCTGAGTGAAATAAGTCAGATGGAGAAAGATAAATACCATATGATTTCACTTATATGCAGACTCTAAGAAACAAAAAGAACAAACTAATCAAAAACAGACTCACAAATATAATGAACAATTTAGTGATGGACATAGGGGAGGGGGTTGGGGTACTGGGAAAATGGGGTGAAAGGTTAAAGAAGTAGAAATTAGTAATTGATAGTTGGTAACAGGGATGGGTAGCACACGAGAGGGAATGCAGTTAGCATTAATATGATAGCTAAATGAAGGGCCAGGGGAGGGAGGGAGCAATTGGCAGGATCGTTTTATGAACTATATAGATGTCTAACCAATGTACTGTATACTTGAAACTAATTGAAATAAATAAACTTAAAAAGTTTGGATATCTGATCTTAGCACTTTAAGCTATATTACAAAATCATTCTCATTTGGCAAGTCTTCTTTGGCCTAGTAATTTGAGTAATACAGCAATGAACAATACTAAAATTTTCAAAAATGAGAAAATAATCTAAGAGGTGTAAGCAACTTATAGTGTGAAAGTGAATGTTGAAAAGAACTCTGGTTACTCGTTTACTTTTAATAACCCTCAACATATTTAAAAATAAACTACAGTCTACCACCATGATACCCTGAACAAGCCCGATCCCCTCTGATCTTGGAAGCTAAGCAGGGTCAGGCCTGGTTAGTGCTTGGATGGGAGACCACCTAAGAAGACCAGGTGCTTCAGGCATAAAAAATTTAAAAAATAAGGGATTGTAAACTGACAAGGAAGGTCCTTGCAATTTGTGAGATCAACCAAGGGTTGCCTTGTCTAATTAATTAATTGATTGATTAATTAAAATAAACTACAGTAGTGTCTAGCAAAGAGCAGAGAGTAGGCAGAAGCAAGTATGTGTGTTTTGGGAAAGCTCCTTAGGTTTTTCTCAAAACTACAGATGTAATTCAGAACCAATTCTCTACACATCTAACAGCCAAATTAAAAATAAAAAATTGATTCTATATGTCACAACTATATGCCACACAACTTTATGTCAGTGTTGGTACAAAATTCCTTATCATTCCAAATTTTCATACCCTCTTGTTCCAAAGGGAATACAATTTGAATTTGTAATATTTTTTTAAATCACATTAAAGTTGGAATCTTACAGTTAAACAGCATCTCAGAGATCAGCTAGTCTGAACCTTTTGATTCTTCAAATAAGAAGACTGGCACTCAAAAAACATGCCTAAGATCACAAACAGAAATGGGACTTCAAATCTAACACCTTGACTTTTAACTTCAGTGTCCTATTAACCAGACCAAGCTGCAGATTCTTCAGGCCACTTAAAATCAGAAGTATATACATGAGATTTATTTAAGAAATTTCCATTTCACCAACTACTTAGTATAAAGAGCCTTATTTTATTTCAAAAAGTAAATATTTATTTTTCTAGTATAGTAAATATTACAGAAGTTGAGTTTTGATAATACCCATCATATAACATTCCTAATTATTGCTACTTTCCTCTCAATATCTTAACAAGTTAAATAAGATGGTCAAACTTCTAATGTTAAATTAGTTTCTTCTACTTAACTACTAACACTGCAATAAGAATCCGAATATAGTGTGAAAGCTTAAAGTTGGGAATAAAGACATCAGGGTTTGGGTTTCTGCCTCAATTCTACACTATTCTTCTAGCTTACCATCAAATATTAACCTCTCTGGTTCCATTTCTCATCTCCTGATTCGGGACCATCATAGTAACAGTAACTACTTATTGTACAGGAATCTTAGCTATATTGTTTCTAATTCTTACATTAGAAAGCTAAGCATTACTTGTGTATTTTAATATGTAAGATTGGAGGCTCAGAGAGATTAAGTTTTCCAAGAAACTGAGCTAGTTAATGGCTAAGCTAGAATTTAAACCCAGTTCTGCCTGATGTCGGCCTTGAGCCCAGGATCCTTACAGTACATCACTTTACTCCTACGTGTGACCCTAGGGTGGTTGGGAGAACAAGAAGTACCACATTAGAAGAACTATTAAGGAGACAGAAACAAAAATACACACTGGAAAACATACTGTTACACTTTCTCTAGTTGCCTAGTCCTATAGTTGAAATAAAATTATTCTGAAAGTCTCATTAAATCACAAGCCTAAATTTAAAAGTATTTAATAAGACTAGAGGGGAAAATGATATACCTGATACAATAGAAGAAATCAAGAGAACTTGGTGCCAGTTACTGCCCTTTCAAACAGATAAAAATACCCTCAGATATTCAAGAGGATGAGCAGATGTCTAATACTGGACATCTATAAGAAGTATTTACATTCTAGTATCAACCTATCTTCATCAATGCAAATGATGAATATACTATGTTTGCTGCTTTGACAGACGTCAAGAGGCTTCCCCACATTTCTCTATCATGTCTTACAGTAGACAGTACAACTTATCCTCTGTGTATGATCACTGACTCTTTTTTAAAAGTTTAAAATCGGTGGTGGAGGGGGGACCTAGGGCGAATGTAGGAGATGGTTATTAATAAACAGCCTAAAAGTAAAACCTGAATTGAAGTTTCAGGTTACCTTTTACCTACATCATGCCCTACAACTAAAAGCACCAATTAATTCAAAATAAAAGATACTGTTCACACTTCGGTCATTTGTCCTAATATGTTACCTGGTAACATATGATAACTTCTTTAAGATAAAAAACACCAATACCTCTATGACTCTGGTCCTTTCCCTCAAATGGCAATGTGTTAATCTGTGTCCTAGGATAATCCCCACAGGTACTGACACTCTGACCACGTCAATTCCCCCGCAGTAATATCTAGATATAACTTATTTCCCACTTCTTTTCTCTCTCCCTCTCTCCGCCCTCACCCCCTTCTTAACGTCCACTGGAGGTAAAAATCCTCACTGAGCCACACAAACCTCCCATTAAAGGGGCGTTCCTTCTTTGATCTATCCTCTGCATTAAACATTCATTCTATCCCTAACCGTGTAAATGGCGAGAGGAAGCGCGAACGAACCTGCAAAATCAGAAAACCTGACGAAAGAAAAAAAGAAACTGAAGAAGAGAGGGCAGGTGTGGGGGAAGTGAGGCCCGTGGGTCAACTTCCAGAGAGCTGAGGAAAGAGTGGGGCAGGCCGGAAGGACCCCACTCCCAAACAGCGACAGCTCCCACTGCCGCTGCCACCCCTCACCTCGATCTCGCGAATGTTGTTGGAGGTGACAAAGATGCCGATGCCAATGGGGATGAAGATGAGGCCGATGATGAAGAATGTAGGTAGCACCGTGCCAGCCGTAAGGATGGGCTGCCATGCCGGCAGCCGTTGCTGTTTGAAGGCCGTGTTATCCGGTCTTCGGTTTTTAGCGGTGCCCCCAGGAGCACACGGGGGCCCACCGTCCACTTCATCCTTCGCGTTATAGTTCATCGCCATTTAACCCCCGGGCGCAGCTCCGCGACGCGCTGCCGGACCGCCCAGGGGACCCGCCTGCTGACCCTGACAGAAGATGCGCAGGCGCCGCTGCCGCCTCCACCTCCAAAGTAAAGGCGGAAGAGGTGGGACAGCCTTCCGCAGACTGCCGCTGACCGGAAGCTGGAGTAGGCTGGGCACGCAAGAGGGAGGGGGAGAGGAAGGAGGAAGAAGACTGAGGGACAAGGGGAGGGGAAAAGGGAGGAGGGTGGAAGGGGGAGGGAAAAGGCGGACGCACCCTAACCATCTGCCCTGTGACGCCAAAGTGAGAGCTTCAGCCCCAGAGCGTGAAGCTACGATAGCGCATGCGCAGCCCTGGGAGCGGGCGCGAAGAGGCAGAGGCGCTTGCGCCACAGGCGCGTCTTCGCGCCACTTGCCCAAGGTTCTGTTTGCACATAACGGCCTGCGGCTCTGGTTATCATGGCGACGGCCGTTTCAGGTTGCTGGTGCGACCCGCCGGGCCTGGACCACCTAGTCAGACCTGTAGCTGCTGACAAGTCTTGTGGCTTCGGCCCCAGGCAGTTTTTTGTTTTACCTCGAAGCCCTGTCTGAAAGAAGTCGGATTTAATAAGTTTTAATAATTTTTTTTGTAATATGCTGTAGCTCTTTGACAGTTAATAATTTTAAAAATGGCATTACTATAAAATGAGATACTGTGCACTTTCAGACTGCTGAGTATTTAATGACCAAAGGAAATATTCATGATCTAAAAGGTGGATACTAATCATGATACTAAGGTAGTATGGATACGTAAGTAGTATAATGCCCACCTGAAAATAACCTCCGTTAAGCGGATGGAGGATTTCTCTCTACTTTTCACTTTTTCTGTATTTTCCAAAGTTTGTGCAATGAGCATATATTTGTAAAATTATTTTTAAAATTATGTACAAACCACATTAAACTGGCGTCTTTGAAATCCATACCAGAGAGTAAGTCACATCATCTGAAAACAAATTACCCTGACTTTATGTTAAGGCTTTGTAGTCATACCTTTTGCAAGGTAATCCAAGAACAGAGAAAACGGAAAGAGTGTTTAGGCCTCATAATTTACAATTAAATGTATTTTCAAAATGACTACAAGTCTCGAGATGTGAACCAATCGAATATTTACCTGGTAGATAACTAATTTGCTAAGTTTTACTCTTGTGTGACATCCATTATCAAATTCTTAATACTGATAACATAGGTCTGTATTTTGTTTTGATCTATGTAAGTTTACATTCAACATCAGGCTCAAATGGAAATTATTCATCGAACACAATGGAGAAGGCATGGGCTCCTTTTATTTAAATTCTTTTGGTTAGTAAAAATGTACATAACAATATTGGGCATAATACAAAAGTATAAAGTATAAAGCAAGTTTTTTCTCCCCATTTCAGCCTGTATCATTACACCCACTAAATGTGATAGTTCCATAAGTGATTTGCTATTCCAGCATTCTGTGTTAATATGGTTAATTATTTTGCATTCAGTTGTTTTCTTTTTTTTAGTGATCTGAGTGATCATGATGTATTTATCTGCTTCCTTTTTCTGTTGTTCATAGGAAAGATTTAACCCCATGTCTTTTTTCTTAGAAATTCCATTTTGACAAAAAGAATTTTAAACTGAAAGCTTTCCTAGATTCTTGTCTAAAACTTACGCTTTCAGATGAGGGTTCAAATGGATGAAATGACTTTTCAAGATCAAATGATGATATCCCTGCAATTCCTTTCCCTCACTGTACTCTGCCATCACAGCATGCTGGTTTACCCAGCTAACATTTTTTTCACCTCTATGTCATTATCTAAATAGACTCAGAATTTTATGATATCATTAGTCGTACATTGTTTTATGATCGGTAGTTTTTTATTTCAACTGATAAAGTAGGAATCTCTTTTAAAATGTTCAGCATTTCTGGGGCAACAAAAGAGAGAGTTGTTCTCACAATGGATTACTGTATGCATTTTAAAATGTGGTTGCTAGGAGTGACTGTGTGTGTGTGTGTGTGTGTGCACGCGCGTGTGTGTGTGTGCACGCGCGCGCACGTTGACACATTTAGATAACATTTGTATTGTTTGAACAATTGTTTTTTGATTCAGAGTTTAAAAAGAAAAATGGATGTGGCTATATGACATTGATTAATGCTGACAACCAGGTCAAATAGTAAGTGCAATGAATGCCTGAGCCCAAATATGAAAATGCATCCAAAATAATAGAGCAGATCCAAATCCAGCGATCTGAAAAGGTATATATAAATAGCTTATGGAGAGGAAGCTTTATGATAAATTTTTATTTTTTAGTTCAATTGCTATATTTAAGCTACTGAACTGGGTAACCGGAAACATTGAAGAAAAAGAAATGTTGAATAACTTAAGGAATAAAGAGGAAATTGAAACTGCTCTTTTACTGTTTGGTCATAATGCCACATATATTTGCTTATTAGACCCCTTTGACTATTGGGTGCTGTTTTAGTTCTCTGGCTTCTAATCATATTCAGACCATTTCATTCATATGTGTAGCTTAACAATGTTTAGAAAGTTAAAGAGAGCTGAGAAATGTGCCATAGCTTTTACCAGCATAAATTTCAGAAAAGATTCTTAGGGACCGAAAAGAGTTTGAATTGTTTTCAGTGATAGAGTAATAAATATTTTTGCATGTTTATTTCTAGAGGGAAAAAAAAATTTCTGTTTAGTTGTACTTGGCTGCTTAGAGAACTTTGACTAAATAGTATTCATTTTTAATTCGGACTAAATAGTATTTATTTTTAATTGGGAGGATTTTTAGGAAAAGAGTAATATAAAATTTGTATAATTAATTTTTTGTATTTATTGCATCCGAGATTGATTCAAACCGATATTGAAAAAGTACCTCTTTTAAAGTTGTCTTTTTCCTGATTTTTATGTGGTATATATATTACACTTTTTCAGTTAAGCATTTAAGAAAATCCTTTTCTCCTGACACTAAGAGGTTGTCTGGTTAGCCCGAGGTCATTGGTGCTGTGATGAAATATTTTGCAAGTGTGTGAATGACCACAGTCAGTAATCAGAAATACAAGTCAAACATGATATTTAAATGGTTAGTCTCATTAGTGGAAAGAGCAATGATGCCAAAATTCCTTAGTAGACAACCTAAGAACTTTGTTTTTGGGAAGGAAATAATACTTTCTTTCTAATAATTACACTCTTTTTAAAAATTAAATGATGTAATTCTAATGAGACCTCAGACTTTGTGATTTCTAGAATCTCTCAGTTGATTTTATTTCATGGTATATATTTTTCCAATAGGTGCCATCAATTATAAATAAGGTTTTGCTATCAGATATGATGTTGCCACTCTTGGTTGACAGCCAAGTGACATGTTAAATGTATAATAGTATGATTATTTTTAAAAGGAGAGAGGCACAAGAGGGAGGATACTTTCCCTACCCCATGAGAAATCATCAAGAGATACAGGAATATAGATCTTTAAAAATGTTAAATCTCTTGTAACCATATCTTTGGACTATTATTAGACATACTTTTAACTTGCATTTTTCGACTTTTCCAAGTGTTAAATTTTTGGAAGTCAGGGCATTAGGGAGATAATATTTTCTCGTTATGTTTTTTTTGAAACATGGTCACTACCACCTATGAAGTCACTCATATATTTCTTTAAAATAACTCCAACATATTCTTGAAAGATGATTTTACAAAATGGACATAAATATAAAAGTCAACTTTTATTGAGTGTACAAAGTGAAACAATTTCTTGGTCAATGGAACTAAATACTTTTGACAATAAACACCAAGACCTCAAAGGACTTTCCTCTGCCTAGCACACTGTGAGGGACAAGTAGAGGGATTCAAAAACTATTCTATAGCATCATTTTTATTGTCACTGAATCTTCTGAGAAGAGGACTCTGCACGCAATGTCCTTGATTCCTAAACCCAGTCACTGAGCAAGCCACTGCTCTCTGACTTCAGACCCCACCTCCACTGAAACTGCTTGCCAGATAATTCCTACTCACCCTTCAAGATTCAGGTTAGTAACCAATTAGAGAAATCTTTCTTTGTCTTCCAGGGCTGAGCTGCTAAGAACAGCTCTCAGAGCGCAAGGCAACTTATACATACTTCTATTCTTGCTTTTAACCATAGTACTGAAAATTTTGTGTTTATATCTGTTTTTTCTACTAGATATTAGTTTCTCAACATCAGAGACTATTTTTATTATTTTCTATATCTTCAACACCTGGCAAAGTGCCTTGGACATTAAAGTTATTCAATAAATCTTGTTGAACCAACCTGACCTACTGTCAATGAACTCACATTTTAGTGAAAGAGAGAACTTGGCAACAACCAATTGAAATATAATGAGGTCAGTGCCATAGAAGATGTGTGCACAAGAGATTATAGGAGGTCTGAGCAGGCACCACACCTCATCTTTATAATGTCAGAAACTAAACTGTGAGGAAGTGTGTCCTAAGGTCTGAGTGATATTGTGGTTCTCTACCCAGGGGAGAATTGGATCAAAAGGAGAAATAGAGAAAGTTGAGCCTTACACTACAGTTATTATTAATGATTTGCAAAACTATACCCTGACTAATCATGTTCTTTTTTCTCAAGCAAGATCTTAGCAGTTGCCCTGGAAGCAGAACTCTGATACCCACCATTTCTGGGAGATACTAAGTTAGCTTATACAGTCCACTTGTCCTACTGCGTATTTCCACCAATGCTTCATGTGGGAACCAGTGCTTGACCTCTTTGTGAACCAAAACTGACTGAACACATCTCTTGTTAAGATAGCATAGACCATCTGGAGGTCTGATAAGATGAAGGCCCCTTGTCTTCACAGAGAGCCTATTTTCCCTTAAAATCAGTGATTATTGAGAGTCTTTTCTTGTTTACTCCAGATACTCTGCATCTGAAACCTTCAGTGGGCACAGAGGTTTCTGCAAGGGAAGAATAAGCAGTCCAATTAGTGAGGAAGATCTACTACGAAATACCCTGGCTGTGGTACTACTACTTCGGGGTTACTAGGAGTCAATAATTAGGTGCCTACAAAACACCTCATCATTTTAACTACATATTTGTCTTGCTCTCAAGGAAGAAGATGTACTGTGAGCCAGAAAGACCAAAAATAAAAATGTGATTATTGTCATGGGAAAAGTCAGTTAAAATCGGGGGAAAGGAGATAGGACAGATGGGAGAAGAGTGGGAAAAGGCCTCTCTCTAAAAGGAATTGTCATTTGCAAATATTTATCTAAATCTTGTATTCACTAGGAGGAATATGCAAGTCCTACACTTAAGAAGTTTACATTCAAACTTGGGAGAGAGCTCTATATACTAAAGCCTGTCAATATAAGGCAGAATGGGACAAATGGATAGACTCCTGAAGAGAAGGAAAGATTTTCTCCTTAGAGATGCTTGTCTCTGAAACAAATGCTGGAAAGAATGTCAGGGGAAACTAAAAAAGGACTGATTACCTGTTTTAAAAATTATCTGGGAATTCCAAGGAACTAGGTTCTAACTATTATCGGTGGAAACATGCAGTCACCAAGAGAGGCCCCAAATTAAGGGAGGCTTCAGTGTTAGATATCTTTCATAGGTTTCTTGGGATTCGTTAAATCCAAATTTCAAAAGTAGATTTTAATGACATTCAAAAAATAAAAAAGTATAGCTCACTGATGTGTCCTATTGCCAACAAGCACAGGGCCCAGGGAAGTTGCTGCAGTCTTTCTACCCAAGGGAAGTCTCTTAAAGGTGACTCTAGCCCAGGGCTCAAAGGGAACAAATCCTTTTGAGCAAATCTGGTGGAAAGCCTGCAACCCCATTATTCTGAAAAGTCATGAGGTAAATAGACAATGACTTTTGGTCAATGCTTTTAAGCCACATGCACAGAAGGGCTCCACTCCAAGAAGGAACCCACGGAGCTGCTCTCTGTGTGAGATCTCTAACATCTGCAACTTTCCTTTAGAAAGCATTTTGACACCATCCATGCCTACTTTATTGATATGTATATCTTTAAATAATGAGAGAAATTCATTCCTTTGTCCTAAATAAGGCAAAAATAAGTTAGAATTGGCTGTGGCTATGGACCACCATTTCTGAAACAAGGCTGATAGATAAAAGTGGACAGAGCACAACTGCACCATCCCACTTTTCTGAAACCATCACCAGGGTGCCTCTGTAAAGGTTGGGCTGTGGACTGCTGGGAAAACCTTAGGAGTATTTGCTCTACTGAGTAACCTACCTTGAGATTGACAGCAGAAAGTGGTAGAGAAATATTTAAATATTGATTGACCTTGCTTTTGGTGAGGATGAAGGGGTGAGGGGATCCCTGCAACCAGTTTCTGTCTCTCGGTGTCTGGCAGTTTTCATCTTGCTAAAGAATCAAACTGTGTTATAACTCAGAGGAAAAGCATCGCTCATTTTAGTTGATCTACTGTACCGCTTCTGCTTATTCACAATGAAAACACGATCTTTTTAACAAAATATAAAATGCAGAAGTGAAAATTTCTAAAGCAAACAACTTAAAATAAGGTGGAGTACTCATTTAAAATGATTTTAATTTTATGAATGTATGTTCCAAATCAAAAAAGAATATTGCACAATGCTTTTGTATCACAATTGTTTTTCTCACTATCTTGTGATTGTGATGAACAAAGTTGATTTTGGAAATAACACAGAGAACGTCTTAATTGGTTAATAAATCAATAACTTGCTACAAACTGAAAGCAGGATATTACATTCATATAAAAGACAAGTGCATATTTATAAATTCACTTGGCTGTAGTGAAAAATAAACTCATGTACTTGATAAAACTTAAAGGAGAAAATTGAGAAAATATGAAAATAAAATGTAACTCCAAAATTTTTCAATGTTCTCTTGTGCTTTTGAGAATGGCAAGACTTCTAAGAATATCTGTTCATATCATAAGCCTATTATTTTGGAGAAGCTAACATCTGATATTTTAAAAACAAAATCTAGATACAACAAATACAAATCTCTTCACTGTTAAAACAACAAAATATGTGAATGGTAAGTTAAAATTACCCCAATAACATAAACAAAAAAAAAACCACTCAGAAAATAAATGTATCATATCATGGCACTTTTAAATATTTCTATTCACATGTATGAATCTGCAGCATTTACCCTATTTTACAAACATGGTAGTCATCATATAGTTATAGAATAAATGCTGAAAGTTTGAGAAAACAAAGTATTTGTGGTCACTAAGCAAAGTTAAGTCCAACAAAACTCTCCCAATTTTATGAATTTGTTACAACAATATTTATTGTTTTTCCTCTTTGCCTTCTAATTAGTATTTTAGCAGAGGCATAGCACTGGAGAGCCAGAGGGAGATAAAAGCCTCAGGTTCCAGTTGTTGTTGTTGTTTTTTTAAACTTCTATTACGCATTTTTGTTATTTTCAGAATTATTGCTCATCAAATTCATGAACATATCCTACTTTTGCTCTATTTTTTTTATTCATTTCAAGGAAAATTCATCCATAACATAAAGAGAAAGAACATGAATATAGTACATTGTCCAGTACACCATTTACTCTTGCTCTAACACTGGTTCTTAGAAGCTGTGAATTAATTATTTCAATAGCGTCGGTGTCTCTGTTAATGCTTAAACCAGATATTCCACACCATGATTTTTTTATGGTGGTCCTAAGTACAGTTCTTGACATTTTGAGAACATTCCAGGCTTCTAACATTTGGAATATCTACTCTATCCACTATTTTCATCAACTCCTAATATTTTGTAAAATAATTGAAAAAAATCTCTGTAGAAGATACCCTCAAAAAATATCTGTTCAAAAGAAAAGGGTAAAATAATGGATTAGTTTAATTGTTGTGCCTTAAACTGGAAATGCTGATTATGATTTTACTTCAGAAAACATCATTTTTCCATTCAAAACTGATTCTCATATTGATGATTGGAGATTTACTTACAATATAAGATATATAAATTATGTGAGCCTGAGATGGTGCCAGGTTTGCTTATGAGAGCAACTTTTTCTATTGGATGTAGATACTGGGATATGACTATTTATAATCTCATTTGCTTATTCATTAGATAATGATATAACTATTTGATTTTTATATTTGCTGTTAATTTCTAATCTATTTTACTTTAAAACAACTTTTAATTAATATTTTATTAATTTTACTCATCTTTCACTCTGATTCCATTTGAGTTTAAACAGAGGACTTAATCATAGCATGGGCGGAAAAAAGTTCAGCATCTATCTAAATGATTGCACCATCATCCTTACTCTGCAATGCAAGAACCAAATTATATTATAAATTCAGGAGAGATAAAAACTTCAGACCCAAATATATATATAAATTACTTCTGATATTTTAAATTAAAGTCAAGAAATATTTAAAGTCTTATCTTTTTAATCTTTTTACTACTCATGTAATAAATTCCCTACAAGTGGAAAAAGTTATTTGCTTCAAATGCTAACCTGTGATATATCAGAATATTTTTGCTATCAGAATTATAAACATTGGCAAACAGGGAACCTCAACTGTGAGTGAAAAAATATGATAATACCAAATACATTTTTTCTAATTGAAAATGTCATTGTAGTTCAGAAACATTTGCAGAAAATAAAACCCATAACAACAATATTTTCAATTTCACACATATACTCTCTGGTTTTCTTAATCAGTAATCAAAAGCCCCGCAGGTTACTTGATGCATTCACAATCATTCAAGCTAGACAAGCCTACTGTAGCATTTCTCTTACAAAAATCAAAACTAATTTTACATAAAATATAGTTATTCAATTTATAATACCTACTGAATATGATTTGCTAATTCCACAATACCTTAAAGGTTTACTAAGTTAACATAGAGGAGGAGATCCAACATTAATTTTTCTGTTCCAGAGACTCAGAGAGGACTCCCCTCTGTGGGCTTATAAACCTGAGTAAAGCCTGTGGACTGCAGAAATGGGCCAACAGTATTATCTGTGTTGTTTTTAGTTATCCTTTTGATGCTCAGAAACATACTTTCTTTAATCTCAGTAAAGTTACATGACATATAATTTCTGCTTTCAGAAATTGATGTCAAATTTTCATTTCTCTTTAAAGTTAGTTATCTTTTAAAGACCTTATTGAAAACATATCCACATTAACAGTCTTTAAAAAAAACATATTATTAGGATTTCAAGTAGACTTTAGATACACATTTTCACATAAAATTAAATTCAACAGCAGCTCTGACATTGAGATTTGAGTAATATACATGTGTTTTTTACCTTTAAAGAATATATTCTCTATCCTATATGTGGTTCTGAAAATCTGTCCAAATCCTTTCTATCAAGAAGAAAAAATTACCTGTTTTAGGATTTATCTTACATTTAAAAAAGGATGCTGATACTACCTAGATCAGTTTTTATTTTTAGGCTTTCATTTAGAAAGATTGTGAAATATAGCTTGACATCCTTATTGTAAATCCTGTACATATATGTAAATAATGCAAACAGAAACATAATTGAACTGTCAGTTGGAGCTGTTCCTATAATTCTTACAGGTTAAATTTATACATTTTTTTATTAATTTATTTCATATGAAAATCAATTCATCCATTATTGTTTTTTTGTCTGTATGGCACAGAAGACTGGAAAGAGCAACTTTAAAAACTGGCTTTAAGTATTTAAAATAAAACTTTAAATCAGAGCATTATTTTTTAGTATTGAACAATGATCAGAACCATAGCATTGTACAAGCAATAATAGAATCTCTTCCAGAATCTCCTGCTTCTGCTTTACCTCTTGAATTTACCCCAAGAAATTACATAGAGAGTGTTGTATTTTTTCTTCTTCAGAAATAAGTTGATAAAAGAAAAAAATAATAAGTTACTGTTTCAAATGCACCAATACCGATATTTTGAAGAACTGATAGTGTATTCCACAGATATATGTGCCATAGACTATGAAAAAGGAAACACTTTAGGAAAAAAAAATCTTATTACAAAGTGTATTATAAAAATAAATTACATAGCATGTGCCCATGGACCTGAAAGCTTTGCAAAAGGAAGAGAAATTTATTTTGACAAAGATCAAATTGCTCTTGCTACCTATTTTCATATTATCAGAAACTCCATTTTTAGCTTTTACATTATATCCTTAAGAAAAAAAAATTCACTGGAAGTAGAAAATTATTTCCAGTAGTGATCAGTAGCATAGAGAACCTTAGTGATGATGGAGAGCTGTAGAAATACTATCCATTCAACAGGGATTCAGAGGAAGTACACACACCCAGTATGTGCTTGGTTTACCATTTCATCTGGAGTTCATACGTAACTGATGAATGATGATGCTTTCTATAAAGAGAAGAAAGATATGGCATTTTCAATTAAATGGAAACTCAAATCAGTAGTTATGTGAGGATCAATACCACATCATTTCATTAAAAGACCACAGATGTTAAACAACAAAAGAAACAAAAACAGGTACATGAGCCCAATAGCTTCTCTTGCTGTTCTCTAGTATTCTTGGGTAACTTCTTTATATTGGCATGTGTGTTTTATCTCCAAGATTCTTAAAGCTTTTTAGAAACCATATTTAATATTCTAACCACAGTAGATCTGCCTTGCTCAAGGAAAGAACTGAACACAAGACAGTAATTGCTATATACAAGCCCTGTAGTGGGAAACCAGACTATTTCCTAGAAGTAACTCTCTCAGCCATACTCCTTTTCTTCTGAACAATAATCACGTACTGTTAACTTTTTTAATGTGTGTAAATTTTAGTTTTAACATGGAAATATTTATTATTTATTCTTAAGAAGTCAAGAAACACAGATGACTCCTTTTTGTCTCTGCTTTTCTTTGCATAATTATTATAGGATTTTAAATCTTAATTCATTTTTATGAAAGTAAATAGAGATAGGAATTACAACAGTATCAGCCATATTATGGGTATGTAATATTTATATTTATTAACTGATTTCACTTTATCTTCATCTTTATGCCTTTATCAACGTGTATTTGTCATTTTTTTCATTCTATGAGTCAAGGATTATTTATTGAGGCCCAATTACATACCCATCACTGTTCTAGGCATGGAACTACATTGGTGAGCAAAATGAGACAGTCCTGCCATTGCTGAGATTATAAAGAGTAGAGAAAAGAAACTAAGCCTCAAATGGTTTCTCTGGCTGAAAAATATATTCCCTCTCTGTCAACATATGGCAATGTTCTAAGTGTAGAAAATAACATCAGGGTTTATCAATAGCATGAAGAAATTTCCACCTATTTTTTTTCACTTTAATTTAAAATAGTATTTACATTTTATTTTTACTTATGTAATTAAAACCTAAATAAACATTAATTAAAGTACGTTATGTCACAGACCTATAGGTTTGTGCTAATTATGTGTGGTGGGTCATCATGTCAAAAACAAAATGTGTTGTTTTCGTTAACTTTACTCCATGCTGACCACTAGGTGGAGATATTTCATTTCTTCTCTTGATCTTTCAAATTGAATTTGGGATAAAACAGGTAAGGAAGCACAGTAGAATGAAACATATAAATGTTTTATGTACTTAATAATGTTTCACTATGAAGTTTTGGTAAAGTTGTTAAGACATACATACGATTTTTTCACTAGACCAGAAACACTTAAAATCTTTTTTTTTTTTTTTCATGGAAAATTGTTCTGGCTTTATAATTTTTCAATGCCTAAAAATAAATCAAAATCTTCAACCAAAACTAAACGTATTAAAATATTATGTAGTTAAAAGTCATGACCAAAGATTAAAATGCCATTTCCCACTCAACACTTAAAAAAATTTGTAGTCGTTTTGAAAAGTGAAAATACATAGGTCTCAAACCTCCCTATTGGAATTAAAGCATCTTCTCCATTTCTTCCCTTAAGAAAGTGTAGAAAACATAAATTTAAACAAGTGAAATCTAGAATTTTTATTATTGTAGATTAAATTCAGAACGCTTGTGCCTTTGTTTTCTCACCACGAAAGGTGGGCAGTAGAGGTCATCTCTAAAGTCCTTTATGGGGCTAATATTCTGTGTTACTACAATATTGTCTTCTCTTTCATTGAGTGTGCAAACCTCTAAATTCCTAGAATTGCCTTCTCTTAATTCTAGCATCATGTGATCATAATAATAATAGCTTTTCAGAATTAGCATTTGGTGAAAATATATATGGCAAAAGGATCATTACATAGAAGGAACATGTCTTGGTTGGACTGTTATATTTCATTATTATATTTAAATTAGCAAACTGATAATCCATGCATGGTGTACATACTAATGATATTAGTCAGATTATGTTATTTAAAAACTGTCTCAAAAGTATTTGACAATGCCAAATTGAATTTATTTAATTCTACTTTAGTAATAAAAGATGGTGTTTAATCGTTATATTTATAAACTTTATTTAAAGGACTACAATTAAGCTCAACTATTTTGTTTTATACAAAGAAACATATTTCATTTTGTTTCTAGAGATAGTAAGATAATAGCTATGTGATAGTGGCTCTATTAATTGAAACTTAGTAATCCTATTTATTAAATCTGTTTGTTTATAATCTGTTTTCCCCAAATCCATAAACTGACTCAGGTAAGAATTGCCCAGCCAATACACAAAACTGTAAGGGAAAAAGTTGTTGTTTTAAGCTATTAAATTTTGATGTGACTCATTACTCTGATGCATATGAAGTCCATAGTGGCCAGCAAAAAAAAAAAAAAAAAAAAAAAAGAAAAGAAAAGAAAAGGGCAGAATTCCCAAGACTTTTTTTTTATTATTTAGTACAATAAAATAATGTCATAAATTCTATTGAAGTTACAAAGTCAGTGAGCAAATCCTATTACTTCTCTACTCTGTCTTCAACTTCATATCAAACCCAAATCCAATTACAGGTCATTTGGGGCCTCTAAGTGATGTAAGTAAAATTCTGTGATAATTTTTTTTATAGATACCATTTTTCTGGCATTAGTAATTTGTAGATTATAGACCTAAAGCCACCATAGTTAATTACCTCCTCTATCTACAAACTCAAAAAAGCAAAACATTTAAATGTGGATCTTCTAATGTGTAGACATCTAATAGCAATTGCAAGAAGAAAATATCTCTAAACCTTAATCAACATATATACATGGGGACATTGGATTTTTATATATTTTTGACATTAAAAGTTTACCAAAAGCACTTAATGACATTTTCTTCTATATGTTTCTCTCAAGTGTTATCTTAATATTTTTTCCTTAATGTACTACATACTTGAAACAAATAAAATAAAATTAAAAAATAGACTTACAATTTCAAAAAAAGAAACTTAAGGTAACATTAAATACATTATTGTTTATGACATATATGAAATAATATGGTTTATGAATGAATTTATGCTTTTATTACACTAGCTATTTGATAACTTCCATGGAAAAGAGGTTTAACATTATTAATTTCTAATTATACTTGACTATTGAACTCACTATTCATCCTCCTTGAGTGGTTTCCCAAAACTACTGGCCAGCCAGATGACTTGAGATTCACAAGATGAGATTTGGGGGTTAATTTGAAGGAGACTGTCTCTTGAGTGCTAGAGTGACAATCTGGCAACAAATTGGAATTCCAGTTCCTCCCAGGATAGCTCCTTGGCTGTGGAGTAGAAAAGATGTACTCTTTGGAAAGTCAATGCCTTCCTCCCAAGCACTATGTATATTTGTGCTCTGACAAACTCTCTGCAAAGGAACACTTGAGCTCTGAATTTTAAAAATCTACTCTAGTAAATGAGATCAGATCACTTAACAGATAGCCTCTAAGTTCACATACCAAAGACAAGACATAACAAAAGTTCAATTTATAGCAGGACTTTGCACCAGCAAAGGAGAGCTGCATCATCCACAAAAATTGCAGACCAAGTTACAGAAAACATTTCCTCTCACATTTTGCATCAATTTGGCTGACTTACAGCCTACTTACCATGTCCCATGGCCCCCTAATCCTCAGGGACTCTGCCTGGAGAGCAAAGCGAAGACTAACTTAGGGCCCTGCTGTTTTTCCTGTCCACCAGCTATCAACCCCCAGCTTTGAATTTGCTGCCCACGGGTAATTTATCAACCTGCAAAAATGTTTTACATTCTATACACCTTTTTAAAGTAGAAGTGCCTAGATATTGTTTACTTTTAGTTTTCATTTTAATAAACTGCTTCAGCATTCAGTACTGTTTTTATCACATTCAGAAATTAATCAGAGTTCTGATAAAACATCTGTTTTAAATAGGAAGTCCAATAAACTTCCTCTGTTGTCTTGGATTTGTATTCCTTCTTTTGGATTCAGTTCAGCTAATTAAAAATACTTCCGCTAATCAGTTTTGTCATTTGCTTCAGGAAACTTTTGAACCAGATGATATAAACTATCTTGGGGTTTCTCAACCACCTAATAGTTTATTTGCTTCCTTCCAAAACATTTCCTACTCCATCATTATATCAAATCATCTCCTTACCTCCTCAGGTTGCAAGAGCTACCAATAATCACAGTTATGACTGGTAACTTCTTTTTCAGGCAAGCTAATCCTTCTCTCACATAGATTACTATTTCCCAGATGCAAGCAAATTGGAGCTAGTTCTCTTGCATATAACATTAATTATATATTTTTTAAACCTAAATGGAAAAATAGGCAAGTATTTAATTCAAGCATGTTCATGTTGTACTTTTTGAACACAAATGCTAAATGCCTAAGTTAATCTAAATTTATGGCTGTCACAGAATAGCATGGAAAATAATATTATATGTGAAAATTGAGAAGGACATTATGCTTTTTAGATAAGGACAAAAATATTCGTCAAAGTACTATTATGAGAACTTTGACACATAATTTCTATGTAGATAACTCAATATCTCGAAATCTTTTGACAATATCATTTTGGCCCAATGAATGTGGGTGTTTTAGTCTATGTATGAATGTATACTTTGCTCACCTGAAGTAGTTTCATATGAAATAATGAATAATGTACTGGAAGAAACCTAAGAGTTGGATTCATCATTAATAAGTGATTAGACATTTTGAGTTTTTTCTTGTTTTGTTTTTATTTTCACAGTTAATAAGAGATAATAATCTTCTTAACCTTTAAAGTCTGGTTCATCTCTAATCAGTCCTTGACTTTGCAATTCTGTTCATCACACATTAGCATAAGTAGAGAGGCCAAAATATTTTTTTTTACCAGATATGCAATTCATCATTAGGTCTTAGGAAAAGCATTATGACAGAATTCTTTAAGTTGCTTGCTAAACGAGAGTGGAGCATATCATATTATGACTGACTATAAGGAGGAATGCCAGAATCACAAAAGATTATACATAGCTATATGCTAAACCAAACCAAGGTACGGTGATTTCACAAAGGTTATCCAACCTTATTCTAGTCTTCTGGTTTTCATTCCTATCTCAGATATCTAGTCCATTGTTTAGCAATTTACCTTTTCTAAATGTTCACCTTGATATCTATTCTAAACCTAAATCTTGTTTATTGGTGTTATTATTTGGTCCCTTAAATTTAAAGCCTCTTTGACCTATTTTAGGGGGTCCTTCATAAACCTGAAAAGCATGACTAATCACTCAAAACTCTCTTTCCTAAAGTGTTCATGCTACTCTGGGGAAGTCAAGAAGGTGAAGAAAGAGCCATTCATAATTTGTTCAAGTATTTTATACTTCCCAGAAAGCTCTCAGGCCTTCTTAGTTCCCTACATGTGTAACATCTAAGGTAAGAACTCCCCAGTCCTCGGCTCCTGGCTATTTTGCATCCATTACCTGCCATGGTGCCTCTGGAGGGAAATAGAAGTAATGGCATTACCTGGATTTCCTCTAATTCCACTATCTCTTTATCTCCATGTTCTCACATATGATTTGTCAGCACTCTCCACATTATTCTACAGGCTTGCATTGCAGACAAAAGGAACAAGCAAGACCACTTTTTTCCTCCCAAACTTTTAAAGCAATTTTTTAACTGCTGGTTTTCTTTCTCTATTATAAGTGCCATATTTTTCACAGCAGTGGTCAAGCTTTAAACCCCATGATAGGTTCTGAAATGATGGTTTTTCTTCCTAGTGGAGGCAATATTTTTAAAGATATTTTGAATAGAGAAGGACATAGCCACCAGAAGGTATGGTAGGAGAAAGGGCAATCCAAGGAGAAAAGACAAGTTGATCAAGTCAGGGAAAGGTGCTGGCCTCTATGCAAGCCATTCTGTGTGCCTGGGGTGGGGTGGGGTGGCGGGGCAGGAATCCAGACAAGGGAAAGGGAGGAATGCTCAGAAAAGTGGAGAGGCAGAGAGCCAGATCATAAAGAGCGTCGAGTACCCTACCAAGGAGTTGGCACTATATTCTGTAGATATGAGGAACCTTTGGAGGCTTTTCAAATAGAGAAGTAATATGATCAACTTGCACTTTGGAAGACTTGCTGAATGAGTCTATTTGATGGATAAGGAAAAAGAGGAGCCTTAAATGGCTACCAGGTTTCTAGCTTGGGTGATTTGAGTAGATCAGGACACCCCTGCTGAGGTGGAGAATAATAAGAGAAGGAGAAAATTTGGAAGAGGGATGGAGAGGTGTTGAGAATGATTTTTAGACAAGTTGAGTTGGAGATAGCTATTTGACAATCATCAGCGTATGGGTGATAATTGGAGCCATGGGGTGCATAAAATAACCAGAATGAGCACATGTAGTCTAGGAAATGGCTTTTGATAGACACGAGGTTAAAAAACAACCTTTAAGTTGTATGCATAAAATAATAAGCAAGCAAGGGAGACAGGTGGATCAGTCAGAGAGGTCAAAGGAAAACCAAAAGAAATTAGATGGCTTGGTTACAGAGGAGACAAGCATAACTTTACTTTACTTTTACCATTACCAGAGATTAAAAGTTTATTTTCTGGAAAAAAAAATGACCTGAAAAGTTCTAAAATTAGGAACACGAATAAGCAGCACAGAATGACTATAGGAGAGTGAAAAAGTTGACATACTCAACTGTGAGATTCTTCATCTTTTCTGATCTATTTCCAAAATGCAGGTAGCCTGCCTCAGGGAGGTTACCAAAGCATTTTTCTCTGTAGAAACTACTGAAAGATATACTTTAAAAGACAGGTAGGTAGGTACATGATGATAGATAGATAGATAGATAGATAGATAGATAGATAGATAGATAGAAAGATAGATAGATAGATAGATAGATAGATAGATAGATAGATAGATAGATAGATAGATAGAGACAGGCAGTTAAGCAAAAGATATAGAAGATAAGAAATCCAAGAAACTGAGGATTCAACATAGGCAAGAAGACGATTGTGCAGCAGGCCTGGAGGACAAGCAGTCTGGACTAGATAGAGAAGCAGAGAGCTGAACTAGGAAGGCCTCCAGGAGAAAATATGAAACTGATGCATTTAAGTGTTTGGAAAATTTACTGGGTGGTGTTTGACAGATCTATGGGTGCATTTGGAAAAAATAAAGATAGATACATTGAAAATCAAGAAGATAAAAAATTAAAGCAATTATTCATTTGAGGGGGAAAGAAGGAAACATATTCACAATACACTACTTGGTTTATCATGGTACAATATTTAAATTTACACTGTAAATGTATAAAAATATAAACATGCAAATGCTGTCTGCTAATTTATCAAAAATATGTGATGTAATCATATTGGAAGGATGCAGAAAGAGGGTACATGTGAAACGACTAAATCCTCAACCATCAAAATTATAATGTGAAGACAAAAAATAATATCTAAATAAAAGACAGAGTACGAGCATGTTATTTAGAAATATGGAGATAAATACCAGAAGAAATAGCTAAGAGTTAGAAATTATTTGCTCCAGAGAGCAAAACTGAGGAAAATGGAAGCAGGTTAAGGAACAGATGTTTTCATTGTCTTTTAGCACTGGCTGATATTTTAATCCATGTTTACAATTTACTTTAACAAGAAACAGTAATTAAAGAATAAATAGAAAGTTGGAAATAAAGGCAGAAAAGTTTGAGTGTTCTGTTAATGGCTTAACTGAGCAGGAGGGAGATGGGGCAGTAGCTACAGCGAACTGCACAGCTTAAGGAAGAATTGTGCTAAAATGAAAAAGGCCAGAGCATATTTATATTCTGTGTGGAGGTGAAAAGGAGAAGTGAAAGAGCAGAGGACAAGGAGATAACCAATGACGAGTCTCTGCAGGAGGAGGTAGGAGGCAAATACTAAACTTCGTCCAGGTTGGGGAAATTTTGGAATCGTACATTTTTTTTTATGGGGAAATCCTCTCTGTGTCCATCTTACTACCTCTCCTCTCTCCCTCTGCCTCCAGCCTACCCCCACATATAGGTGCTCTCTTATATCCGTGGGGTTTTCCGAAGCAGGAAAGTCTTACTCTTTTTCCAGTATGAATCTGTGAGGGAATGAGAAATTCAAATCCCTGTACATTTTACATTCTTGAATATGTTTTCATTTCCTTGAAATTATACTCTTCCTACAGTACACATCAAAGCTCTTTATTCCCTTCCTGAAGATATTTAAGTAAGAGATCTGGTAACACTGTACCTTTAATGAAGATACTAAATACTCTGGAGAGCCCAGTCATCACCCATTAACTTGTCCTCACTGAAAAACTAATAAAAATGCCAGTAGAAATTGAATGACTCTATTTAAGCAGAAAATGTCAGAATGACAGAAAAGTCATTCTCAAGAAATGATAAATAAACACCCTTAAGGTACTGTCCTATCTAGGAACATATCTGGTACCATGCATTCTAAATGGTCACCATCGTAGTATGCCGAAACAGTCAGCACATGAAAAGTCTCAGAAGACCAGGGCCTCCTCTACAGTAGTGCAGATTGTGCTCTGCATGTCTTCTGGGGGTGCCATCACATTGCAATCTGCGGAAATGGCAACCACCCCACCTCTGCTCCCCAGGGTGGGAACCCAACAGCAGCTATACACAGCAGCCCTGATGAGATTCTCTTTATTTTACTATGATCCAGGGCAGAGGAAAGACTCTAACCTTTTAATCCCATTCACTCTTATAAAAGCACATTAAACTGCATCTTAAAAGACATTATATTCACAATTGAAAGTTGGAGTTGGAGCAGATTTAATCCTCCACCTCTTATTCCCAGTGGATTTCATTTCTAATATGTGGTTTAGAACAAAGTTATCAAGTAAATGTAGAGTTGGTTCTAAAATTACAAAGGAAAACTACCATGATGGTTGTTCTTTATCATTTCTGAAAAGTGAATATGTGTTGTTCTGCCAAGTTTTCTTAGCAGTTGTACTTTGTGGGTGGCTCTATTCCAAGATCCAGATGTATAAACATCCTGTACATGCACTGTTAAGCCTTTCGGAGCACTCTTCCTGCAGATGGTGTGGATTTCCAGGCAGAAACAAATTAAGCATGGTGTGAGCAGGTAAAAGTAAAAGCAGCAACAGTGACAGTAAGATTATGATAAAAGTCACTGAAAAACATCAGGTAAAGTCAAGAGGAATGCGGTGTTTCACACTTTTGACAGTTTCATTTGTCTAAAGAGCGCATGTTATGGTACAGTAACACTAAATACCCTAAATGTCAGAGAATGTCCTTGTTTTTGAAAGGGATGGAAGTTCACTTTACAAAAGGGAGAAATTTCTTTTTAAAATTATGCAGATCAGTACCCAAATTGGCAAGCTTTCTTGTTTAAACTTGTTCAAAATCATTTCTTGAAGTTTTTATTCTGTCTCTATCTCTCCTTCTACCTTGAAATCCCATTATTGTGGCATTTCTACCTTAGTTGTCCAACATTTTAAAACACATATGCTAAAAACTGATGACCTGTACGCAAGAGAAATCAGCTTAAAGTGACTGTGAACAGTGTGAGGCATCTACCACCATCGTGTACAGTTCAAGCCCAAGTTCTGCAAGGGATAGGAAATTCAGTGTGGAAAGAACTTGGAAGAGCCTCTTTACCATGAAGCATGATGAATCATGGGCTAAAAACTAATCGTGTGTGTGTGTGTGTGTGTGTGTGTGTGTGTGTGTGTGTGTGTGTGTGTGTTTTAACTACCTTTTCTCAAATATCAAGAGCATGAACTATCCAAATGATTTTGGAACACTTACAATTCAGAAGTGGAAAAATAACCTATAACTTTGTAGTTATTGTTTTTTGTAAAGTTCACCCACTGACTTAAAAATTTTGACAAAGATATTGCCTACATAAATCCCCATATGCTAAGCTACAGGTTATTAGCCTTGAGCTCATTTGTTGTTATTTGACTATGAAGCAGTATCCACTTTAACATGGTTAATCTTACAAAGACACCTGGCATTTTGCATTCACACACTATTTCATGCTGATCAAAACATGCTTTAAATTAATAAAAATGATACAAACAGAAGTAAAACTGACAGGAATAATAATCCACTTCTCCACACCACACACACACACACACACACACACACAAAAGTCATGAACTGGTTTTAGATTTGTGAGTAAACTCCACAGTTAACTGAAGGAAATATTCAAATTCAATTAAGTTATGCATGATGTCACTTTTTTCTTGGCATTAACATATCAGAATTTACTTTCTGCTACTTCCTAGCTATTCCAACCTGCTGAGCTATCAAGAGCCATTTGTCAGCAATATTCAAACTGCTCCACAATTTAAATCAATTGTTCACTTGAATAGAGCATGAGTCTGACATTAATGGTTCTAAAATTATTGTCTATGAAATCCTGGGAACGTTTTGGAGATGGCCAAAACACCTACAATACACACAGACACACACAAATAAGTAAAACTCTGTTTTTAGAATTCCATATTTCATTTCCATTTTATTTTACATTCAGTTTATTTCCTGAAATTATCTTAGAGGCTTTTGTTTTTTCAAAACTTTAAAAATCCAGGCCCTGTGATAGCTAGGAGATGTTTTTTTCTAGCACATAAAGCAAATTTTGGATTTGATAGAGGCAAATGACAATTGTTAGACTATTTTCTATTTCATAATAAAATTTTTGAAAAATCAATTATTGTGGAACAAGGCCTATTAAATTTGATTTACAATTAGGAAATATGGGAGCTGGCTTTGGAGAGGATGTGATCCAGCTCCTATATCTTACTGACAAAAAAGCAGGTTCAGATGGGTTAACTGATGGGACCACTTTCTAGAAGCAAAACTGGGACTAGACGTCAGGCGCTGCCTCAGGCCCAGCATCGTCTACCAAGCACACAGCAAACAGAAGTTTTGCTAGTTAGTTCTGTTCCCCAGCATGAAAACAAATTCACAAAATAGGAAAGACACATGGCTATTAGTAGAGTATATTACAAACAAGATATTTAAAACTTAAATTAGTACATGTAAAAAGTTGGCACGAACGACAAAGGTTTGTTTTCACCGCAGCAGTAGCATCTGCACAACATACCCCCTCAGCTACTGCCCTCAGCCCTTCCCCCCTCCAAGAGAGGTTGCGCTGCCGGCTGCAGATTTCTTCAGCTCTATTTTCATAGACTGAGTCTCAGCTCGAGGCTCGAATTTGGTCAGATTTCCTGCTCCTGGGGCTGCCACTACTGGCTTTCCTGCTTTCATACCTTTTGACATAGGAATGCGGGTGGGTGTAGGCCGCTGAGATGACCCGTCTTGTCCTGACTGTAAGAAAGAAAATACAGAAACACAAGAGAGATGGTGGTGAGTTTCCCCTGGCTATGCCAATAGTCTGAACATTATTAGCAGGACTCTCGCCACAGAGAAAGAGCCACGGATGATCCCTCCCAAGATAAAATTGTTAGAAGCTTGAAGTCAGTATCTAATCCACTCTGATTGCTTCCTTTTCTTCTCTCCTGAAACATCTATCCCGAACTTTTTCCTCTTCTGAAGACCCTACTCTACCTCTTCTACCCTTACTGGAGATGATCTGATCTTCTTCAGAGAAAATACAGGCCATCTGGCATAAATTCAGGCAATTTTACTGTTCCCCAAGTTCTTACCACCTTCTTTATATGAAACAGCTCTCCTTTCACCTCCTAAGAATGCCAGACTCTTCACATTTTTTATTTTCACTGATGAAGTGTTCCTGAAACTCTTGCTGTGATTTCTTTCTTGAATCTCACTCATTCACAACCTGTCTCTGGTGATTTCTTTTCAATCACTTGCTAGCTCCTTGTTCTAGTTTGCCCGCATTCCAAATGTGGGTGTTAACATATTCCATTCTCAGCTCTCTTTTAATTTTTCACTTTCACCCCAAAATCACCTCAGTTATCACCCCAAAGGCTTGGGGTCCTGAGACCCCATGTTGATGAGTCTCAGGACCCCAAGCCTTTGATGCTCTCCTAACATACAAATCTCTGTTTCCAACCACTTGTTAGACATTTCCAGGGTCCCTCAGGCATCTCAAATATAACATGCCTCAAACATTACTTATCTTCTCCACCAAACAGTAGTCCCCATTTTTTCTCATCCTATCCATCTACACAGCCAAGCCAGAAACCTCAGAGCCACCCTCTATACTCAACTTGTCATGAAATCTTAGATTCTGTCTTCAATATGTCTCTATCTCTGTTCCCATTTTTACTACCATCGTTCAATTTTTATTACACCATCTCTAGCCTAGAACATTATAAATATCTGACCCCTCCAATTTTTCTTTTAAACTGTTTTACAGACATATCTTTCAGAAACATAAATAATATATAATGTTTTTAGAATCATCATTACCCTTTCAATGGTTCCCTTTGGATACTCTATGAGATTAAATGTCAATTTCATAATAAGACACATTCCTCTTCAACATCTGCCCCGAGTTTGCCTCTCCATTTACTTACTGCTCTTGCATTTTGTCCCCATGCCCAATGGCTGTAGCACAGTGGGACTGCTCACTCTTCCCCATACATGCCAGGCTCCTTCACATTGCCATACCTTTGCACATGCTGTCCTCTCTACATACTCCTTTTTTCCTTCTTGAAAATCTCCCTTTATCTGTGAAAACTTCTTCCTCTGTGAAGCCTTCTCTGGTGGTTCTTCTGTACATATTTCTGTCATAGAACCACTAGGCAGGTTCCAATCCTTCTAACTAAGTTGAGAACTTTTAAGAGGTCCTCTTTGCAATCAACATTTAACCGAATGGCTAAAGTGTAGCTAACATTCAGTAAATGTTGAATGAATAAATGCACAAATGAACTAACCTCTCTATTTGATTTTTAAGGGGGGCATCCCAAACTTTTTGTTGTCCTTGATTTTATGGGATCTGATATACCTGAAGTAGATGGGCCATTATTTAGGCCTTAGAAATCTCAGCTGTTTTGAAATCCTATTTGTAAATGGGGTTTAATCAGTAGTCCAAAATGTTGCGGCAGAAGGTAAGGCTATCTGTCCCTTAAAATGGTAACAAGATGTTCTAGCAGAAAAATATGCTCTAAATTACACTTTAGACCTCCTCCGTCTTTTTATTAAAATTCAGGCTCTGCTCTGTGCTGCCTAAAACACAATATTAAATCATTTGAGAAGGGCGAGCAATTCTGAATGCTATTCAGCTCTCATAGAGCCAATAATGAAAAGTTCTACTGGCAAAGTAATTAGAAATTCACACTTTTTGAGTCAATGTTTGTATACAGAGGATTAAATTATATCAAAGATATAGGAAAATAAGCCATAGTTTCTCTACTTAAATGATAAACTTCCTGTGTTTCTTAAGAGTTTCTAATATATGTTGGAGAATTTGTTCAGAGTCCAGGAATCATAATATTTAGTCTATTAGTTTAAATTCATACCTAAATAGTACATGCTCTTCTATAATTTCATTTACCAATTTGTCTCCAATAAATGAAGATAATCACTGAAAGTATTATGAAAAAAATATAATTTATTTTTAAGCTCTAGCTTTTACACATTAGACATGCTTTTTAAATAATCATTCATTTAATCTCCCACATGGTTATCAAGTAATATGTATCAAGCATCTGCTCTGTGAAAGATAATATTAATAAAATATAATGTTTATACATGTAAACCCTTCTTTTTACTTTTAAAAAAGTTTTTAATATTAAGATCTTTTCCTCTCATTTTTTTGGAATAAAGTATGACTATGGCCATACAAAATCACATATTGAATATTATAGGTTATAGAAATATAACCCAGGAACAGTTTTAATTTTTCTTGTATATTGACCATTTCTCCTCCATTTCCATTTTTAAAAAGCATTTTAAACATAAAAATCAAACTTTAAACATTACCTCTACATGCTGATATTACAAAGAGCCCATCTTTGCAAGTATTTTTAGGGTCTCCATAATTTACATGAAACTCAAAATTAACTCAATTTATTAAAACATTAGGCTACTTTTTCTTTTCATTTCTCCGGTAACCAATTCTCGAGGAAACCTCTCCTACGGGATTCAGGTGCACAAGAGGCACATGCCTTCAGTTTTGTTAGGGTGGTGGATTATTCTTACTAGTCTTCCTCCCTCCCTGGGCCTGCACTTTAGACCCTCTCTACTCACCACTGACTGTGTTCCTCGTGTAGATGAGGTTGTGACTGGTGTTATGGTGATCGTGCTTGTCACTTTGTTTGCACTGGATCGTGACGAGAGATGGTTCCTGGGAGAGCGAAGGACAGTGCCAGTGGAGATCTCCTTTTCAGACATCATGTTGACAGGTCGAACAGTAATAACTGGACTTGCTCCTTCAGCTGAAGTCCCAGGGGATCGTTTAAACTGAGAACCTAAATGAATGTGGATTTTATTGTCTTCTGTGGTTATGATATTGGCATTGGAGTTATATTTCCTTACTGGAGTTGGAACAGTCTGCTTTTCTGGGGTAACTTTGAGGACAGTCCTTCCCATGGGCATTTCCTGAGATTCGGGAGAGACTGCAATCTCAGCTGGCGCTGCTGATGTAGACACTGTCATTATCTGAATGGGGGACGTGGGCCTGTCCGCAAATGCACCTCTTCCACCTTCCGGGGTCTTCTCTCTGGAAAATGTGGTAATTGTGACTGGGGACATGGCTCGTTCTGTGCCGAGAGTACAATCTCCACTTTTTTGTTTTTGAGACATAACATTTGGTGATGGAATAATAGTTATCCTTGGTTTCTGATTCCCTAATGTAGGAATAACGGTAGTACTAGAAAAAAATTCTTCAGATGTTGGGCTTGTTATCTCCAAGGTCGCAGTACTGTTCTCATGGTCTGGTGTCACCCGAATGTGCAGGGGCTGGCCCTGCTTTGGTGAAAGAACCAGCTCTCCCGGGTGCCCTGGACTGGAATTTGTTCGAGGCCCTTTCTCTTGAGTGACTGAGGGCCCGTTTTCCCTTTTTCTCATCCATGGAATCCACGACTTTCTCATTGTGAGCTCGTTTGCTGCTGGAGGATACCTGTCTAGAACAGAAGATCGTTCCATAGGTTTTTTCAACCCCACCTGTCGAAGGTTACTCATGATATGATTTTCTTCTTGAAAGGATTTCCGTATAAATACTGCTGGTGTTTCTTCCTCTGCTGCCTCACTGCTAACCACATCAGTTTGTACTCCAGTTGATGCCACAGGTATATCTACCATTCTTCTTCCATTCATACTGGGTCTTAGAGCTCGGCTATAACGCTTAGAAAGTTCTAATTCTTTGGTCAGATTGAGGACCTCCTGTCCCATGTTTTTGTTCTTATTTTCTTCTTCCATAAATCTTTGTTGAAGGATAGAATAATCTACTTGGAGCTGAGAAAGCTGATCTTCTTTGTTCATTAATTCATGAATCTTCTCTTTAAGAGCTTGTATTTCGGCTTTTAAGTCTCGACTTTTAGCCTCTTCTAATCGAAATCTGTGTCTCAGCTCAGCTTCCTGGCTCACAGCCTCGCCTTTCTCTATTGCTTTATTCTTGGCAATTTGGTGCTTTATCTCTTCCAGTTGTTGAGAGAGGAAGTTAGCCTTATCCTGCTCAGTTCTAAATTTCTGCTCTAGTTGATCATACTCATCTTCTGTCTTCATCAAATCTCCTTCCACCACCTCCAGTTGCTGGAGACGTTTCTTCAGTCTCTCGATTTCAAGTGTTAGTTCCTTAATCTTGTTATCTTCTGGGCAGGTGAGCTCAGGTCCTTTTCGAGACCTTCCTCTTGTTATTTCTCTTTCCACTCCCTCTACTCCATCTAGTCTCTTCTTTAATAAGTCAACACTGCAGCTTAATTCAGATGATTTTTCTTCTTCACTTTTCAGTTTGCTTATTAACTCATCTCTCTCTTTTGTCAAATTGTCCACTTTTTCCTCCATTTCAGATTTCAGTTTTAAAAGCTTCTTACTTTCTTCAATTAGTTTTTCAGTTACATCCATCACCTTTCCTTGTTCTACCTTAAAATTTTTATTAAGTCCATCCACTTTTCTCTCTTCTTGCTTTATTTTTTCCATCATATTTTTCCTTTCATCAACCAGCATCACAGTAAATGACTTCAACTTTGTAAGATCATCTTTTAGGCTTAATTCAGCCTTTTCTAATCTACTTTCTGAACACTCCAGTTCTTTGACTCGCCTCTTGACCACCTCCAATTCATTTAGCAGGTCTTTAGTTAAGTTCTTTTCTTTTTCCAGATTTAAATGTAGCTGGGTGCATTCCGATTTACTTTTGCTAAATGCCTCTTCCAATTTCTCCAGTTCAGACATTCTCTTCTGTAACTTCTCAACTTCAAGTTTGAGCTCCCTACTATGATGTTCTTCCTCTTGCAACTTCTTCTTCAATTCCCTGCACTGGGATTCAGTTTTAGTGATCTCCTCATCTTTACCCTCCATTTCAAGCACACGCTTCCGAAGATTTTCCACTTCTGCCATGAGGCTGGAGTTGCCACATTCCCCTTTGGCAATTTTATCTCTTAATTCCTGAAGTTCTTCCTCTGCCTTTTGAAGATTTCTGTTGGTCTCTTCTAGCTCCTCAATTCTTTGAGTTAAGCCAACCAGCTTGAGTCTGAGTTGCCTGTTGTGAGACTCTTGATTAGCCAACTTAGCATTCATCTCTTCATGCTCTTGGGAAAACCTGGAAGCCTTGTGTTCAAAATCCACTTCTAACTTGAGCAATTTCTGCCTGTCTTCTTTGGACTTGGAAGTGATGGCTTTGAGCTTTTCTTCTTCTTCTCTCAGTTTCTGAGTAAGATCTTGTACTTTCTGGCTTTGCAGGCCAAGTTGCTCAATATGCATTTGTCTTTCATCCACCAGCATGAGTGCAAAAGACTTGAGTTTTACAAGCTCATCTCTTAGTTTATTGAGCCGCTTAGCATTTTCCTTTTCTTTGCGGGCTTGGTAAGCCTTTTCTTGTTCAAGGAGCTTTTTCAACCTGTAGAACAAAATACATTAAAATGTTATATTTTATTATCCTATTATATATTATACTGTATGTATTTTATTTTATGTATTATATTTATTATTATTATAAGTATCCAAAGATTAATCAGCAAATAGGTCTGTATTAGATATTAAATAAAAGATAAAATGCTATTAACAATATAAGTCCCTTATCAGTTGCTACAATTTCAAAGTTTAACAAATAGCCATTAAAAAAACTAATCAGAAGTCAAGATATTGGTTAGAGAAGGGTAGTGACTAGAAAGGGACATGAAGAGGGTTTTTAAAGTACTAGTTTCTGTTTTATGATTTACATCCTGGTTACACAGGATTATTCAGCTTATAAAATTTCAGTAAGCTGAACACTTATGATATAAGTCCTTTCTGCATATATATTAGACACCAATAAAATAATCATTAAACAAAACTTGGGTTGTGCAATAAAAATGACTATTTATATAGTGCTTCCTGTATTCTAGACACTAGATATTATTTTATCTTCATGGTAAGCCTATCAGACATGTACTGCTATTATCATCCTCATGAAGAAAAAATGAGACTCGGCACCTGCCATAGGTCTCACAGTTAGCAAGTAGCAGTGCTGGAATTCAAACTCAGCACTAGAGCTGCAGAATTTTTGCTCCTCACCTCCGTATCATATGATCTCAAAAGAGAAATTTACTTTAAATAAAAGAGAAGGCACAGAAAAGAAAACCTTTGGTTTGTTTTATTTTGTAGGCAATTATTACCTGATAGGAACAAGGTAGACAAGGTTTCCCATAGAAAGCTGATCTACATAAACTGATTTTAGTTAACACCAGTACTGGCTCAGGATTTTGTCTCAGTTTTCTGATTTAAACAGTTTTTTATAGAAAACTAGGTTAGGGAAGAAATCTGACTTATTATTAACATAAAAATGTGGCAGCCAGAGGAATTATTACATTTCACATGTCCAAAATACACTTTCTCTATTATGTTTACATATAGCTTTAAAAAGTAGAAATATAAATATGCCAGAATAACCATATACCATCCTTGTATTGGTCAGTTAACTTAAACCAGTTTTTAATACTTATTTTCAATTATCCATAAAAACAAAGTTAAAATAATAATCATATTCACATATCAGTGTAAGAATCTACTTTAGAAATTTGTTTATATGAGAAAGAAGTCATAAACAACCACTAATATATATTTGCTTAAGTACATTTATTCTTTCTATATATTTTATATTTTAATATATTTTGTAGCTTATTTATTCTGAATGATTTATTTTATATTTATGACTAGATTAACTGTTAGCCAAGTAAATAAAAGTTAATAGTCTCGCAATGCACTTTGTAAGAAATAAGTATACATATACATAGAAGCTCTTTGTAATCAAATCCAGATAATTACTATAGGTAATTATTATAGGATGGCTCTGCTAATTAAGATTCTTCTCTGGAATTTATTTTTATAAAATATATCCTTGTGTTTAAGCATCTGTTAACTAAATGCATAACTTCCAAAACCGATAATGACTTTATTCCTAAAATAGGAGAAAAAGATTTTTTTCAAATCCTATGGACTTGCATGAGCAATACTATAATAGCTTTACTAAATGTGATTCTTACATGTGTAAAAGGGCACTTTGTTGACCATTTCTTCTTTTTACTTAGAGTCAAAACAACTGAAATAATATCACAGAACTATAAAGTAGGAGAGACTTGAGATATTTTTAAATTCCCTTGACTTTGATTAGGTTGTCAGAGACAGTTCACTGAAAACACCAATGTTTTCTACTCTAAGCTGAAGTTAAAACTTCTCAAGATATTCGTTTAAGTTTCCTATGTCTCTCTGTTATCAGAAGCAGTGGGTTGGGGTGGCTAAAACAAAGGCTGTGGGGTCAGACATGCTGCCTTTTTCTAACTGTGTAACCTCTGGCCAGTCACTGAAACTCTCTGACCCTCAGAAAGAAGAGAGAGATATTAATACTTCTCCTACAGGATTATTCTGAAGACTGAGATAGTAGAAGTAAAGTGACTGACACAGACTCAATACATAGATGTAATAAAACACAAAAACAAATATAAGAACTAAATTATGCTATTCTCTCCATCTGAAAAGTCTAATGCTTTTTGTGTTTAATCTGTAAGTATTTTTATGTTACTATCCTGTCTTTGATAATAAAACATAGGACCTTGATGTTTTAACCAGAGGAAAGTAAAAGGCTTTCTGATCAGTAGGAAATCCTGTGAGCTAGAGCATGACCATATTAGAAATCTGACTTCCAGAAAAACCGCATTTACCAGGTCTTAGCTATGGTTATTTCTCTTTTTCTAGCCCCATTAAGCTCTCTCTCCTTCCCTCTTCCACCACATCTTAAAATGTTTCCATCTCATAAAATGGACCTGAGAACAACATGTGGCCCATTCTCTGCCTTCTCCCCAAATCCAGTTATTCTCCCAGTTGGCATAACTGAGGGTTAGATTCAGGACCACAGTAAATATTGGTAGTGCAGTGCAGACAGACAGCTTGCCAATAGTGTTCTGTATAAATAGATCTGTTTTCAGATTTCTATAGACAAGGCATTACGATGAAAATGATGAGATGAATTATGAGGACTTTGCAAAAGGTAACTTGGCATGGGCTTTGTGACTGCTCAATCACTGGAAGGAAAAGAGAGAGAAATAGAAAAATCTAACTCAATGCTTGGGGTCTGAATTATTGCAAATAATAATACCTCTAACAGGAATATTAAAAAAAAGTAAAAAAGAGTATTGGTAGAAAATTGAAGCAACAGCAAGATAGCAAGTTGAAAAGTATACCAGGCAATGGTTAACAATACTGTATTCTACATATAAATTTTTAAGAGGACAGATCTCATGTTATGTGTTCTTACCATAACAAAAATTAAGAAATTTAAAAAGTATATCAAGAAATTAGAAATGTAGTGTTTTGGAGATAAATCTTATATATCATAATACATTACCCTAAAGCTTCCCCACTGTCATTATTCTAGTCCAAGCTGTAAGCATCTTTTGTTGATAATTTTGCAACAGCCTCCTGAATGCTCTCCTCACAATCTGAGCATTGCCACTTGTTAGCAATATGAGCTTTGACAAGTAATGTAACCTACCTGTGTATATCAGTTTCCTCACTGATAAACTGGGTATCAAAATATTACTGGACTCAAAAAAATTAAAACATAAATAAAAATAAATAAAAAATAAAAATATTACCTGACTCACAGGGTTTATATAAAGTACATACCAATTAACATACAGTATCAGCCCATAGTAAGTATAGTTTTCTAATTATTATTATTATATCTTACCTAAATGCAAATATTACCCACTCCCTGGCTTTCTATGGCTTCTTATTGCTCTAAGAATAGAGGCATGAAATTCATAACACAGTTCAGCATGATTCAATTCCTGACTACCTTGGCAGGTTCATCTAAAATCAATCTCTTCTCTGTTGTTTAAGCTGCTAACATTCTTGCATATGCTATGCCTTCTGCTTAATATTTCTCCCCACTTTTTCTTTTACTCTGGCAAGCACAGCTGAACATAACTGGTTGACTTTTTATCCTTCTAGTCTCATATAAATGTTACTTCCTCCAGGAAGCCTTCTCTGATCATGCTGATTAAGTTAGATCTCTGTATAGATTCCAAAAATATCCTGCAATCTTCTTTTATAACATTTATCAACTTATAATAATTTAATGTCTGCTTTTCCTTTTTATTGCAAGTTCCGTGAGGTTACGTGCCATGTCTGTCTTGTTTAATCCCCTAGCACAATGCCTAACATATAGAAGGTGCTTAAGAAACATTGACTGAATGGATAATAGAAAAAATAAACAAGCTTGAGCTAGAAATAGAGCTCAAGTCACCTATGTTGAGATGCATGAACTAAAGACCCTCACAATGCTGAATGTTAATTTTTGTTGAATGTATATGGTGGTTGTTACTAGGCCAGTAGTTTGATGTTAATAATGACTATTAGACAACAAATGTCTCTAGTGAGCAATGGCCTTTCTTGAAGAGGTGTAGCTCTTAAGTGGGAAACCTCACCTGAGAGAGGGAGTCTTCTCTATATGGAATGGGAAGATATTAGTACTTGAGGATGAACAACCTCTAAATAAACTATACAATGCTTATTAGAATATTAAAACCCTAAACACTATTTTTCAGACCAGGCTGAATTAAGGCTTTGTGTCTCTTTCATAAGATTTAGTGTTCTTTTTTTGTTTTGTTTGCTTGTTTGTTTTAGCTCTTTGTTTAAAAAGTTGCAAACTGTGCTACAGAGAAACAAGAGAAAGGATTTTATCCACAGTTGGACAAGAACTCTAATGTTGGAGCAGCACACATCCGGGGTCTAGCAGGAGAAAAGAGTGGTAACTAAAGTGAGAGAGAAGTACTAGGAGGAAGGAAAGTCAGTAAATAAGAGATCTTCGGCAATTTTGTCAGCCTTCCCATGTTCGCTCTTCACCCTCGCCCCATGAAGAAACTCTTACAGTACTACAGTACTTGGTAATTCTTGAATTTTTATTTCAATAAAGCAGGTGATATTCCCTTACCATGGAACTAAATGTGATTCTCAAAAGAGAAACTATGTGAAGAGAAAAAATAAAGAATGGAGCAAAAATATTTTTGGAAAGACCCAAACATAAGGGGCAAAATGAATGAAGAGGAGCTATTGTAAGCCTGACAAGAGAGATAAAAGAAGAGATATGAGGAGAGAATCCATGTCACAACATAGGAGCACCAAAGTAAAGGGGTGCTGGTCTCCATAGACCTACCTCCCTAGTCAATTTAGCATTCTACTTTTAGGTGGCTTTTTTCTTCCCACATATCTAGAAATTCTTATTTATGTTACATGAGCATTCGGAAGCATTATCATGTAACTATTCACAAAACATAATGACTATGGCATATTATATCTTTCTTTCAAACAATTTCCTAATAGTTACAATTTTATTTTCTGCTTTAAGCAATTAATTTGCATTGCTATGCATCATTTTCATGTAATTATTCTATTTAAAGAGCAGAATAAGAGGGCTTTGATGTTGCTTGGGCCAACTCATCTTACCACATCCCCTCTCCATTCTCCTCTCTGCCCATCTTGCCATTCTTCAACCATGCCCTGATCTAAACACATTAGCATAAAAAGGAAACAAACCAGAAGGCCAAGACTACGAAGATGAATTGGTACCCGATTCTCATTAGCAGTACATACAGAGCCCTAAGTATCCTAAAATCAGATTTATTCTTGGCAAGTTCTTCATTTTCTGCAAGCATTTTATCTTATTTAGAGGACAAAAGGAAGACAAGTAAATGATCTAATATATTTTTTAGAATTCTCTCACCTTTTTAATAGCTATTTTTAAACGTATTCCTCATTTTTCATACTAAATAAAACTATATATTTTTTATAACTTGTAAGGTTGTCATTTATAAATGTGTTAAGAAATATAACTATTTTCAGCTAGAAGGCCAAAAATATAGGCTCAATTGTTCTGATTGTTTATGGTGTATACATTTGTTAAGACTCATTAATTATGTAATTAAAATTGATGAATTTTGGGTCGGCTTTAGCTCATACTGTTATTTTGTCATGGGACACTACTAAAATTGATTAATTTTATCATAAGTAAATTCTTCAATAAAAAATATAGTGAGAAAAATAGTATTAAAAGCCCTGGAAAGTGTTCTAAGATGTCAGATTAAGGGAAAACAGTTGTAAACAAATATTATAAGAGAATGACAAAATATGATAGAAAACAAAATAGGTTATTAATCTTATGGCAGAAAGAAGTGAAAGCAGAAGTCAGAAAGATAAAATGAAGAGGCCTGATATTTTCAGGTGGGAATGGAGAGGCTAACAAGAAAACTTGTTCTGGGGAAATAATGTTTTAGGTACTAGAAAACTTCTAGTCCTAATATTATTTCAGGGGACTCTTAAAAGCCTACCCTAAACTCCAATTTTTACTTATACCTAATTTAAAAAAAAAAGAAAGAATACAAAGAAAAGTCTTTGACAATAAAACATCTTATTTACAAACCACCTGTTGTTATATCCTAGACAGTGTGTTAAATGCTTTATTATTTTATTTCATTTTCATAACAGCCCTTTGAGCAAGGCATTACTGTGCCATTTTATAAATAAAAAAGTAATTGGACTTAAACAAGCAAATAGGACTAAGAAGGGAAGGTTGGAATTTTGGACTAGATCTGTTTGATCACAAACAATGTGCTTTTAACAAAAATGCTATTCTTCTGATATTGCTTGAACAGTTCAAATTTGCAAGACTTTGTGTTTGTTTAGGTTTACTTAATCTAGATTGCTAGATTCATTTTGTTCTTCTGAAATTGTCAAGATCTTCCTTGGATTCTGTCTTGTCATCCAATATATATCAGCTTATATCAAGCATTGTGCCAATGGCAAAATGACCCAAATCATTAATAAAAAGACAGGTAAGTGCACAGAGCCCTTCAAACACTCTCAAGATACCTTTCTGCTGATATCAGTCCATTCATTAGCATGGTCGTTGTCATCCAATTAACTATGAATCCACTGAGCTGTTATTCCTTATCTCTTCTGAGCTCTCAATCCTTTCCTAGGATCCTGTTTCAATCACATCTTCCTCATGTCAGTCAACTACAGCCAAATTCTTCCAGATGCTTGGGCCCCAAATCTAGAATCATACTTGAGTCCTCTCTTTCTCTGTCATCCCCACATTCAATTCTTTGGCAAATCTTGTCAACTCTTCTTCAAAATATAGCCAGATCAAATTCTCATTTCCTCCATTGCTATCACCTGAACCCAAACTACCATCATCTCTTGTCTGGATTATTGCAATAGCAACTTAATTTGACTTCAGTTAAAACTCTTGCCCACCCTCAGTCTCCTCTATACACAGAAGCCAGAGTAATCCTTAAAGAAAGGGTAAATCAGATTATGTCACTCTTCTGTTCCATGCCTCCAATAGCTTCCCATTTGACTCTGAGTGAAGTTAAATCATCACAATGGCCTAAAAGACCCTACATCATCACACCCTTCCCTTTACCTCTCTGGCTTCATCTTTTAAAACTTGTGCTCTCATCCTTCAGATATTCTAATAGATTGCTCCCTCATTTCCTTTCAATCTCTGCAAAAAAAAATTACCCTTTCATGAAGGGCTTCTTGGTCTACTCTATTTTATTTTATGAACTTCATGGCAAAATTTCTTATTTCTTTTTCCTGCTTACTTTTTCTTCTTAGTACTTATTACCATCTAATACACTATACATTTTACTTTTTTTTTAATTGACTGTTTTCTCTAAAATGGAAGCACTGTTAGCTTGTTAGTCAGACATGAGCAACAAGGGGAACAAAGGAATAGGGGCCCAGCCCAGAGACCATCCCAAGAACACCCTATTAGTAGTCAGATAATCCCTCTTGCATCCCTGAAGAAAAAAGACAGGAGGTCAGTCTTAACTGGCCTAATCCTGCTACAGATGCCTGTGTAGAAAGTACTACACTAATTTGCCTACAACTTAAGCTTTATTATAATACTATGTCTATGCCTAAAAATTCATGACTCTAATTATAAAAGACTGTATTCTGGGTAAGCACATGCGTACTAGGCAGAGTCATAGCAGCCAAAAAACAAAACAAAACAAAACAAAACAAAACAGTTCTTGCCCCTAAGGCATTTGTTCTCTAAAGAAGAGGATAATTAAACCAACAGTTATAAAGAAATGTAGAGGAAGCATATGAGAAGAGTAGTTAAGTCACACTGGGGAAAGGGAGTCAGAGAGGCTTTCAGGAGGAGATGACTCTTAACCTGAGTCTTAAAAGCTAACTAGAAGATAGATAAATGGAAAAGACCTGGAAAGGACCCTTTAGACCTGGGGTTGAAAAACTATTGCCTGTGTGCCAAATCCAGATGAGGTCAGTATTTGTATAGCCCTCTGGCTAAGACTGGGTCTTACATTTTTATTTTTTAAAGTGTTGTAAAACATGAAGAAGAATATTTGGCAGACACTGTAGGTGGTCTGAAATGCCTAAAATAGTAATCTAGTAGAAACAGCATGTAAAAACATAGAATTGGGGAAAAGGAGACATTTTCACAGCACAATAGGTAGCTTAACTAAAATAAAGTGTACCTGTGAAGACTGGGGTGATGGGGGTAGGAGTGGGAAATGAGTCTAGAAAGGAAGGACAAGCATAACAAAGAACCCCATGGACTAAGAGGGTGAATCTGAACTTTGGGTTCAGAAACAATATATGGAGGATGGAGAAGTGTGTCTAGGAAGCTGAATATCACCCAGGAAGTTACAAAAGCATGATGTGAGGAATATAATGGAGACTGAACTAATTAAGTCATTCAAAAAGGAGAGAAGTGGGACGGCAGAGAGGGCATGGTGACTTTATAAGACAGAGTTATAGGTTTTGTGACAAATTGAATGAAAATAGAAATTTAGACAGACACTTCAGTTTCTGGCCAGGTTGTTGGTGAGATGTAAGTGCTTATCACATATATGGTAATATAAAAGAAACACACTTGGAGCAAAAAGTTATCATATTCCAAAAAGTCATATTGACTGGAGGTATCAGGAGATACCTACTGGGAGTCTCTGGTGCAATCTAAAGCCATTAGAGGAGAAGATAAGTAGGAAGTGTGTAAATAAAATAATTAATCAATTAATTAATTAATTAAAATTTGTTTAAAAGAACAGAAAAAAAGATATGGGATGAGAAAACATAAAGAACTTAATGAAAGATCCTGAGTAGAAATAGCCCAAGAGACAGGAGGGAATCCAGGCAATCATGCATCCCCAGATGCCAAGAGGGCAGAGAGAAGCATAAGTAACCAGCCACATCCATGACACCAAATGCTCTGGAGAGATCAAGTAAGAGAAGAAGAAAATGTCCATTGTTTTTATTTACATTCAAATTTTAAAAACTTTTTCCATTATATATGTCAATATGGATATCATCAGTACTTCATATGAGCAGCTTTAGTGGAGTTAAAGGAAAAAAACACAGATTAGAATTTAACTGACAAAAAAACAAGAGAAAAAAATGGAGACAAATATCTGAGACTAATTATTTGAGATCTTATTGGCAAAAAGGGAGGAGAAACAGGGAACTGATCATAGTAAACAGGTAGAGTAGGATCAACATTTTAACTTTTTATATATACTTAAGGCTCTCTCTATATAGATATGAGATTATATATATATATGAGATTAACATGTTCCCACTTAACTTTAAAGCTCTGTTTTTCTTTATAGAAATAGTCCAGTTAATAAACTATTACAGAATGTCACTATTAATAAAAATAATAAATATTGAATATCATAGTCCCCAATGAAATAATGGATATAGGCAATGTCTCCCCAAAGAGAAATAGCCAGACACTGGATACTTATGTATATAGCTCTATCCAAAAAATATTCTTACAAAAAAAAATTGAATCTGAATCAGATTAAGCTCCTATAAGCGATTACTAGTTTACAACAAAGACAGGGACAAGAAACGTACTAAATGACATTGTGATGATGCAATCATAAAAAGTTTAAATGTAGGGAACTATACAGGTAAAAAACCTAGTTTCTTCAATAATTTAACTGCAAGAAGAAAAAAGAGTGAGGAAAGGGAAGTTATAGATTAAAATAAATTTAGAAGACAGATCAACCAATCTTAATCTATTTGGATTATTATTTAAATCATTTTTTAAATGAGACAATTGGAAAATTATGTTGTTATTATTAAATTTTAGGTGTGATAAAAGATCTTGGTGAAATTTTTAAAAATCCTTATTTTTTAGAAATACATATTGAAATACTTAGTGAATAAAATATGTATGAAATTTATATCAAAATAGTTTAGAGGAGTGGGGATAGATGATACCAGACTGGCCACAAATTGATTGCTAGAGCTAAGTGATGGGTATATGAGGGTTCATTATATTATTCTCTTTATTTTTGTAAATGTTTGAAATTTTCCATAATAAAAAATTTTAATCCTCTTTTGTATTCTTTAGCTTGTCTCTCCACCCCCACTACCAAGTCTCAGCAGCATTGCTGTTTAATCATATTTTTACTTTATTTCCAGTGCCATGTGTCTCTCATATTTGTCTGTAATTGTGGATGATGATTTCATTCCTTTTTTATGTTTATAAAATTAAGCTTTGTTAGAGATTTACTTTTTCTTCCTAATTGGGATCCATTTGATGCTTTGTTGAACTTCTGATCAAAAGCATCCTCTGTTCTGTCCTACAGATATTTGTTCATGTATCTTTTCTTTTAAAGTATGAGAACAATTTTTTGTGGGGGAAGGTTAGGGAAAAGGAGAAGTGAGAGTTTCTTTAACCTTATCCTGGTTATCAGCATTGAGATAACACCTTCCCTGGAACAGTCCTCAGTCTGTGATCCTAAAAACTCAGGCCACACCTGACTATATCTATACTTATTTCTCTTCCTTGGAAAGTAAACCAAGGATTTACAGATTCTTTTTGCCAAATTTCTTGACACTCCCACTGCTTCAATCAATCATTTCTTCAAATTTATCAGCATTACCCACAGAATAGCAAATTTCTCTTTGCTTCCTTTAAATGTTGTTACTTGTCATCATCTTAATCCAAGGAACCTCTCCTTGTATGTGTGCCTTTCTTTTAAGAGAAAAGGCAGGTGAAAACTAGCAAGGGCATGATAGTAATTTAAGAGGAATGAAATTCAAAAGAGTCAAGCTAGCATGAAGTTAGAAGTTTTTCATCACAATGCATTTTTCCCCCCAACTGAAGCACAGCACAGAGCTAAGCAGCTTGATGACATGATAGGACATGATTTTACTAAATGTCGCAGGAAGTGTTACTTTTTCGTGAATCATCTCAGTTCCTCAAGATGATGACTATTATAATAATTAACCAGAATTAACCTTATGTCCCCAATATACTACACAGGGCTGGGATTAGGGTGCAGTGGGTAAGGCTGAGTCATACTGCTACAGACTCTGATCCTGTTCTCATTTGAAATTTTGATGTTTTGTTCATTAAAGGTTTTTTGCATTAATTTTAATTTTTAAAAATAATACATTAAAATATTGTGTATCTTGATTACTGAGTTTTTTGGTATCCCCTTAAATTTTGTACCCAAGGTGAGAGCTTTATTTGCCTCACTCTAGTCCCAGCCTTGAGCACCGAATGCTAGATAATTAATTACTTTTGTATATAAAGAAAAGATTGATCCTTCATAATAGGACACAAATTTTTGCATTCGGTTTTTGTTTTGTTTTTCTTAGTGGTAGGGATGAGTTTATAAAAAAGTCTTTGTACACTTTTTCCTTTTCCCCTATTGTGAGGAGCAGCAGTATTACAGAGCATCTGATCTCAGACTTTTTGACCTTGACCCAGCATAGTGAGACAGAGGCCTATCTCATCTATTCTCACAATAAAAAAGAACTTGGTTATAAAAAATTGAAAGAGAAGAAAATAAAATCTGGAAATTTTTTGCTAGCAGCTTTTATGAACTGCTTTTACCTCATAAGAGAAGACCCTGATATTATATATGATTTTATATTATAAAACTATATCTTATAAATTTAAAAATACATTTAAATACAATACCTTATTGTATTTACTTTGATAGTATAATCCAAGTAATTTCAAATAGTGTGTGCGCATACACACATATCTCAGGCAAATTATCACAAATGAAATTTCATCAGATTTCGAAGAAATTAGGTATAATTCTGTCCTAGAGTGGACACATCGGTGATGTGCCTTGAAGTCCAGATGTTGAAAATTATAAACCAAAGGATATTCATTACAGACCCTCTGTGGCTTAGCCCAAAAACCTATACTAAACTGATTATGAAGTTTAATCAATAATAATTTAACCTTAAAAGTTGCAGATGGCAACTGAAAAGCATGAAAAGCTCATGGTGGATAACAAATTATTATTCTTGAAGATTATGGGATTTCTTATAACCAGGTGAGCAAATGTTGTGTTTGCCAACATTTGGTAGCAGCCAGACTACTGTAAAATACTGACTTAGTCTCTAAGAAAACCTAGTAACACACTAATTTAAAATTATAAATGCTATATTTAAAAAGTAATCACTTAGTACTGTAGTGGTAAATAGCTCTTAGTCATAGTAAAAATGAAAGTCTAGAGAATTGTCATTTGCTTGTAAAACCCGTAGAAACATTTTTTTTTTCCTGATAGTTCTTTCCTCATCAGGAGACTCATATTTGGGAATCATGGTTTCAGAAGAAGCTCTGTGATCACATACTCTAGTATGAAGTTCCCTCATTCATACAGAACTATAACCATAATACATTAATTCACTCAGTAATTCAACAAAAATGAGTTGAATGCCCCACCATTGTCAGATAGTGTATTAGGTGCTCAGGATAAAAAATAGAAGTTACAATGCTATATAAAAGTTGCCATTTATGCTTTAAATTCAGACTACTGAGAGACGCCCAAGCGTGGGGATATGGTTGGAGGAAGTAGTTGCTCAAGGCTTTTGCAATTTTTATTCCCAATCCTGGGTCTCTACTAATAGGAGTTTAACTCATATAGCCCCTATGAGAGACGTTAGATAAGGGTTTCCTCCTCTCTAGGGAACCAGTCCCATACTAAGGTGCTTGGCTTGATATACTGAATGAGAAATGGATGTCAGCCCCTATTCTCTTTCATTGCTCAAGTGCCCCTCCAAGTTACAACCTGCATAACCATACACTGTCTTATGGGCTCTTCTTTCTCATCCTTCAGTTTCAGTTCATATGTCTCCTCCCCAGAGAGGTATTCTTAGTTCCCTTGCCACTCACCATCATGTCACTCTATTTCGTTTTTTCATTGTACTTTCATTACCTGAAATCATTTGGTTCATTTATTTATTTACTTAGAGATTGTCTGTCTCCCTACCTCTCCACAGAACAAAAGCTCCATAAGAGCATGGTCCATGGCTGAACACCAGCCCCCTAACAAAGTGCCTAACACATAGAAGGTGCTCAATCAATATTTGTTCAATGAATGAATAAACAAAGCTTATCCAGATAAAGAATGGAAGATGTGCTGCCCCATGTAAAGGGAAAAGTACATGCAAACACAAGAAAACAGTCCTCATTCATAAAAGCACAGTCCATGTCAGAGCTCATAGCAGGAGCGGGGAAATGTCAAGCAATAAGACTCTGGTGGAAGGTGGCAGTCAGATCAACAAGTGGTTTTCTGTCATCCTAGGAGTCTGGTTCCATCGTGAGGGTTACAGAGTTCTTCAAGGACAATAATAATATTTAATTTGGATGTTAGAATTTTCTGATGAGTGTTGATTGTATTAGATTACAGAAGGGAGACTAGAGGCAGGGAGACCAGTTATGCAAGTATTGAAATTTTCCAAGAAAAAAAAAGACTAAATGAAGATCACAATTGCAATATGAGAAAAGGAGATTATAGGCATATTTAGGATGTAGAATTGCCTGGTTTTGGTCTGATTGAATATGAAGGTTAAGATAGAAAGAAGGATATAGAATTTTCCTGCATTTTGACAGTGGTTTCTATGTGAATGATAGTGCCTTGACCATACTGGCCCCATTAGCATCATGATCTAGCCAATTGGTCTAAGTGGTACCAAGTGGATTCTTAGCGAAATGGTTATGATGTACCAGTTTCCCAACTTTTCCTCAAGACTCTACTGACTTGATTAGAGGGCAAAGCTGTCTTTTTGAAAAACTCAACTCAGCTGAATCAGTATGGGCAAGATAAATTTCTAGGTCTTTTCTAGAATTATAACTTTTTAAAATATTTTCTTTTACTTCTTAATCTTTTTCAAATTTGAAAAATAAGTAGAGTTTTATCTTATAAATTTGTGAGGGAAGCAAATCAGTACTCTGAACATCTTGTTAGCAAGTGTTTTTGGATAGGGATATTTACTCACTTCACAAGATCAACATTATATATAGCTGTAGAAAAAAATTGTTGTTGAAGTTACTAAATCACCAATCTATTAGTTTTATATTGTGTTATTTAATATCACAAAATTCTATACTTCTCATCATTTCCTTTGTGTTAACATAATTTCCATTTACCTCTTTCCACTAGTCTCAATTCTGCTCTGTGCTCCAGGAAGTTGACCTTTTGACATTGTATAAACAAGCTCCTTCTAGCTTCCTGTTTGGTTTAGTCAATAGGAGGCACTGACAGGAGATTGCAGAATGGGGTATTAATTCCCTCCTGAACCTTGGATATTTGGCTTCATTCTTCTACTAAGGGCCATAGTCCCTCTTAAGCAGCTCTCTCCTATAGATAGTTACCATAACAGATAGTTACCATAACAGATAGTTACGGTTCTGGTAACTTCTCTCTTTCTCCAAGTTTATGAGTAGTAAGAAGTGCACAGTCCTACACTCCACACCCACCTTAACCCCAACTGCTAGGACTCTATGGAACTGCAGTGTCCCTTATTACCTTCCCTATACTCCACCCACACATGTATAACAATATCAGATATCCCATTTGGATCATCTAAGTTTTGCTGTAACACTGAATAGATCATACAATATGTAAATTTCAGGGCTCTGGATCACTTCCTTTCTCTACACCCAAAATACAACTTTATATGCATCATGATTTCCCTTAAGACAGATTGGGAGCTTGGAATAATAGGACAAATCCAAGAAGAGAGGAGATACAGATAGCAGTGGTTAAGACTAGGTCAATGAAGAGTTGAAGTAAAAGGAAGAATGACAGGTTTATAGCCATATATACACATTGCTAAGGTGCGGAGCAGGAACAAGAACAAGTGTGAAGCTGAAGAAAGGAGAAGAAGAGGCAGAGCGGTGTTCCTCCTCTTCCTTAGAGCAGACATGAAGGAGTCTCATCAGGCCCCAATTTTAAGGCTAGGCAGCAGGGAATGACCTTGCCTTGGATCCTAGGACAACAACCCTGAAGCACAGCTCTCTACCTTTTTCACTTTACACTGTAGGTTTTTTTAGAGCTAGAAAATTTTGGTTGATAAAGGAGAAAGACCATAAATACTAAAAATTAAATGGGAATATTTAGGAAAGAAAAATAAAATGGATGACTCCCAATAGAAGACCAAATATGAAATCATATCTAATAATCTGTTTAGGAAACTAATCTTTATGTAACTCAATCATGACAATGATTTTCATTGGCAGAAAAGACATTTACATTTACCTTTTTTGACATGTGACATTTCAAAGCTATCCCTCAGTACTCACTGTAGTAGATCAGAGTAAGTGCTCCAGAGCCTGACAATCTGAGTCCAGTTATGCCCCCTACTCACTTGGATAAGTTTCTTAATCTCTTTCTTCCTCTGCTTTCTTTTCTGCAAAAGTGGAATAATAAGGTATCTATCCACAGGGTCCTTGTCAGAATCATGTGAGTTATTATATGTGCAGGGCTAAGTACTCAATAAACGTTAGATACTAGTATTAATAATAATGTTAAATTGGAATTTACTGCCAATTTATATCTTTTTGCAACAATGAGAATAAATTCTTCAAAGAAAATAGGGAGGGAGGTGCATCTCCTGGTGCAATGAAAACCGTTTCATTCTTGAAGCTGGAAAATGTTTATCTCGTGGGTATGGATGAGTAGTTTCTACCCATAATAATATGCCTTTTATTGTATTTTTATATTTCCTAAATTGTTCAAAGTATTTTTTCAACTCTCTCAGATTGATCAGATGAAATATTTTTTAAAACAGTAGAAAGAAGATATTATTCTCTTTTTGATGTTTATGAAGAATCAGCCAGGTGAATTTACTTAACAATTTTCATAAGGGACAGAAAAAGCCAGGAACCAGAGAAGTTTGTCACCTAAATATGTGGCCTTGGGTATTTTCTTCCAAGTGGCCCCCTCACCTTCCCTCTCTCTAACCCAAAGAGACCTTTCCTATTCGAACCCAAAGAATGCGTCACCCAAATTCATGATATCTAATTATCGGAAACTCCACCTGGTAAACACTTGTGCATTACCACAAGAAACTCTCTTCCTCAGAAAATAAATTAAAGGGAGGTGTTTCACAAGGGAAGCCAGAGAGTAGGGAGGATGTTTTGAGGCAGGTGGGTTTTTATGTCTCTGCAACCACTGTGTGAGGGTGTCCTACCGCACACCTCTCCTCTGTGGGCTGCACTTGTCACACAGAACATGAGCTGGGTGTATGAATTAAATATTCAAGGAAGTTGAAGACAATCCACTAAAGTATAAATATACCATATTTTATCACATAAACATGCTTTTATAGTGTTAGGTAAAAGTCATGTTTTAAGCTTCTACATTATGGGAACTCATAATATAAAAACATATCTTTTTTGTAAAGACTTTTGTTAAGATACTATTAAGCGAATTTGTCCCTTAGGAAAATCTGTTTTTATAAATAAGGGTTGTTTAAATAATATAGATATACATGGACAGTAGACTAGTTGTTATCAGAGGGTAGGCGTGAGAGGGGAGGTAGGATGTAGTTGGGGTAAAAGGGGTTAAATCTGTGGTGACAGAAAGAAATCTAACTATGGGAGGTGAACACACAATGTAGATATATATATTTATATATATGCCTTACTGTTAAAGTGTACAGCTGAAACTTACTGGATTTCATTAACCAATGTCACCATTAAAAAATAATTAATTTTTTAAAAAGTAGAAATAAAAAAATTCTGCCACTCCCCCAAAATAAATAAATAAAATAATATAGACATGAAATAAGTATCAAATTAGCTTAAGTATGTAAATCACTGATATTAGTACATTTCCTTGCAGTTATTTACAGAAAAATGACTCTCTCCTTCTTTAAATTGGCAATAGACTTTTTTGCCATTGTATATAAAGGTCTTTAAAAAGCTTTTAAATATAAGTGTACATGAAATTTCACCATATACTTTTAAAATTATGTTAACATTTATCTAATAATTATTTTATACAGTTTTGGAACAACTTTAAAGCTAATACAAAAAATAAAAAGTCAAAACAATAAACAAAACTCCAAAACCCCAGATCAACTTTTCATTGATCCTATTGCTAATCTAAAGAGAAAAAAATGTGAGCGCCCTTCTGTTGTGGAAAGGATATTTAGTTTTACAAGTAAACAGAAGTTCATCTAGTCACATGGAATTAAGAATCCAGGCAGATCAATGTGGTCAACCCAAGATTTTCATCACAGTTGAACTAAGATTTTCATCACTTTAAACACAGAGACCAAACATTAAACATCAATGTTACACAAAATTAAATCTACACATTTCTATAAAATGAGTCATGTGAATCTGAAATCATGGAATAAAAATTTGGTTATGGATGGCCAAGTTAAGTTCTTTTGTGAAAGACTCACACTACTCTACAGCCCTACTGAGAGCTAAATGAAAGCTATCTATTTCGATACACTCTTCTGAACTCAGATAGTGTGTTTTCAGGCATTTTGAAAAATTACTAGAGTTGAACTTTTCACACAATTGTTTAACACAGTTCAAACTTTAATCTCATTCCCACTTTAAAATCAAACCTGCTATTTGCTTTATTATTCTTGTTATCCCTGCACACAGTTTCAAAACACAGCTTTCTTTTGGATCTCTATGCATTCTAATTCATTCCTAAATTTTACAAAGCCTTCTTAACATATGCAAAGAAGTCTGCAAAAAATCCACATAACAACAACAAAACTTTTAAAATAGTATTTTTACCTCTAATTAATTTTTGCTCATTCAGAAATCCTAAGGTAAAAAACACATTTATAGTACATGGAAAGGCTGTCTTATTAAAAGCCTTCTAAACACATTAGTAGGACTGATAGCAGCAAGATATGAAAATTTTCTGTTCTTATACAAACTTCCCAAGTTTCTGTAGGTGAGATTACCTTCCCCCTCCATAGAAAAAAAACAGGAGCACATCTCATACCACAAGGTACATCTTGGCCAGTTCCAATCAGGGATTCTGAAGCATCAAGGAAAGTCACAATAAGCTGTTCATTTTCAAGGGCCGTCACCATTCACAATCAGTAAAACCTGTAGCTAAAAGCTGAAAGATTGTGGCGTTCTTACAGCCCTGTCAGATTAGTTAAGGCTCTCTACAAAAATTCAAACCCAGCTTCCAAGATGCTCTTTGCAGCAACACTAAGGAATGAGTTTACTGCCAAGTAAGCCTATTAACAAATGAAATGCGCAAGGACTAGAGTAACTAAAGTTGCTTAAATCAAAACAGATCTTGACTTCCTTACCTTAATACTAAGAAGCATAGTAGCTTTTGTTTTTGTTTTTGTTTTTTATAAGGGGGTACTGAAGTTTGTTCAACAGCAGCAGGCTCTGCACAGCCCCCTACTCCACAGGGAATTAACCGTCACATTCCAGCCCTGTCATCAGAACAATGAAAGGTGAATGTTGTGCAAAACAGCTTGGGACCACTAACTGATGATGTCATTCCTCCCTTATATGGTTCATTATTGTGCAGATTTACTTTGGTCTGTGAAAAGGGGTGGAGCTGCCCTGGACTGGGAAGGAAGGCAGCTCTTTAGAAGCAAAGCAAGAGAACAGGAATTATGCTCTACACTGAGGAAAATGCATTGGGGAGGGGGATGAAGTTAGAGAGGAAGAATGACAAAAAGAAAAGATATGCATAAAATGTCAAATGGGCCTCACGTCTGATTTTTCAAACTAGCTAAACTCTATACAGTCGTATTCAGCACACGCTGAAATTTAAATAGGGAGCCCACTAGAGCCTTATCTAGGATTCTGCAGACAGGAGGGGATTCATGTTTTAACCAAAGTGCCAGTTAATTCATGTATATCTAAATGAAAACACTACATTGTGGGCTACAGAATGCCAAGTACCCTTTAGTTGAAGTATCATTGTGTCTTTAAAAAATTTTTTACCTAAATTTCTTTCTTTCCTAATGTGTTTTGAAATGACAAAAATGTGCCGCCCACACAAAATTCAGCCAAATTTCAAGGAGTGTCTATATCATCATTCATACAAATGTTCTCAAAATCTTCTATTGCCTTCAAACTAGTTTTCTCTAGTCTCTTTCTTTTTTTACTTTTTTCCTTCCTTCCTCCTTTATTTGCTGAATGGGTCTCTGAGTGATAATTCAGTCAACATGCCATTAGGTAACTTAAAAGTTCTAGTATTTTTTCCCCTAACTTCTAATACACATGCATGGAATATGTATATTATTTATGTTAAAAAATTCCATTTTAATTACAGAATAAAAGCATAATATCAGATAACTTAGTAAAATTAACTTTAAAGTACACAAAATTAAATGTTTGGAAAGCATTTTTAAGTCATCAGATATTTTTCATATGACATAAAGATAAGCTGTTATGGTGGAGAAAAGAATATGAAGGAAAAATAAGTTAAAAATAACTGCTTTTCTACATTCCTAATGTTCAGTCATGCCTTTTGCTCTAAGAATATGTCTATCTTCTTAATAGTATGAACTTAATATAATGATTAGTGCATGTTTCAAGGTTACAATTCTGAATAAATGTGTTCTGATGATCAAGTTATGCTGGTAAAAGTTACATTAAGCAACATTTATGTTTAAGGTAAAATTACAGATACTAAACCAATCAGTTGTTGGTTTTGGTTCTTGGGTTTTTTGGAGGGTTTGGGTTTTTTTGTTTGTTTGTTTTTTGTTTTTTGTTTTTAAAGCAATTTTAATATGGATGGGAAAAACTGAAATTCAAGAATAAACTGCTGCCACCACCTGTTGTGTGCAAGGCTGCACTAGTGTTGGGGAAAGGGACTTCTTGGCAATTGATAGATCCAAGATTGAATCCTGGCTTGATACCTACTGGGTAAATAATGCAGAAGATATTTTATAATTCCTTTGGCTTCAGTTTACTCAGCTATATATGAATTTTAACTTGCAGGGTTGTTTTGAGAATTAAATAATATAAGTTAAGGCCACAGATCCTGACTCATAGTGGGCCTCACAATAAATAATAAATAATTAAAATATTTATGCAGTTTATTCATTTTGAGGATATAGGCACTTGGCAACAATACAAATTTGTGGCCTAATTTTGACACAGATAATATGAACCCATGTTAAAAAAGAGAATCAAAAGTGTTGGTGGGGAGCATGGATCAAGACTGATTATATAGTCAAGTGGCATCTTGCATGCAATCTGCTTCTGGTGATTCCAGCTTGAGCTACAGTCCCAGGGAGGCACTGGTTATGTTCAAAATCATATCAAACCAATATTTAAAGACAAATGACAATAGCAAAATAAAATGTTTTATTACCTTTGAAAAATCTTTAAAACAAATACTATAAATGTCAATCAATCACAGATTTTTTTCTTCCCTGCTTAATACCACTTAACAGTTAACATTCAAAATTAACCTTCAGCCTTACTATTATGACTCACTTAAAGCAGCTGTATTCATAGTATAGTTAATAAAGATTGGTTGGCTAACTGAGATTACTTATTAGGAGCCCCTTAGAACCTAGAGAAGATGTTTAAATGAGTGACAGAACGTTCTTTAGAGTCACAGTAACTAGAAGTGTCCCATATTAGACCTTGAAGGGCAGGAACCACATCTTTGTGTCTTTCTGTCTTCTGGAAGTATCTTCTATGCACTCATATTTTTTAAATTTCAGCCTACTGAAGTATAACTGCAAATAAAATTATAAGATATTTAAAGTATACACTATGGTGATTTGACATACAATGAAGGGATTCCCCTCATTTAGTTAATTAACATAACACATCTGTCACCTCACATCTTTTTTTTAGTGAGAACATTTAAGTTCTACTCTCTTAGTACATTTCAATTATTCAATACGGTGTTATCAACTACAGTCACTGTGTTTTACATTAGATCCTCAGACCTTATTCATCTTATAGCTAAAAGTTTGTATCCTTTTAGCAACCTCTCCCTATCATCTACTCCCCAAACCCCAGTCCCTGGCAACCACTTTTGTACTCTCCGTGAGTTTGACTTTTTTAGATTCCACATATAAATAATACTATGCAGTATTTGTCTTTTTCTGTCTAGTTTATCTCACTTAGCATAATGCCTTCAAGATCTATCCATGTTGTTGCAAATGGAAAATTTTCTTCTTTCTCTTGGTTGAATAGTATTTCATTGTATACATACATCATATCTTCTTTATCCATTTATCCATGGATAGATACTTAAATTGTTTCTTCGCTTTTGTGAATAATACTCTAATGAAAATGAGAGTGCAGATATCTCTTTAATATCTTGTTTTCATTTACTTTGGATATATTTCCAGAAATGGGATTGCTGAATCATATAGTACTTTCATTTTTAATTTTTGGAGGAAACTCCATACTCTTTTCCATAGAAGGCGAACTGATTTACATGCTTGCCCACAATGCACAAGTGTTCCCTTTTCTCCACATCCCCGCCAATGGTTATTATCTCATCTATTTGATGATAGCCTATCTAACAGTGATGTCTCATTGTGCTTTTGATTTGCATTTTCCTGATAATTATTCTATTCATTGACTCTTAAGGAAACCAACCATACAAAGAAAAGAGGGAGGGGCAGCAAGTGCAAAGACCCTGAAGTGAGATGGAAATAACTTTGGGAAGTTTCAGGCACAGAAAAAAGGCCAGGATAACCAGAGTGTGGAGAGCAAAGGAAAAAAGGTAGAAGGTCCATTCAAATGGCTGGTATGGGTAGTTAATATTTGAAGTATTCTTATCAGGAGTATATGTTATGACAAAATACAAGGACTTCAATGTGTACCAGAAAGTTTTCTAATTCGCATAAGAAACATTAATCATTATTTATTGGTGAAATGAGTGATTCAGACATGTGGTGCTTCCATCCTTATACAAATGAGACATACGAACTTGACAAGTCAAGCAGTCTAGTGTCCTTGGGAATGTAGCTCTAGACCCAGGTCTCCATTTGGATCTTTGTCCCCCAAACTTAGCAGAGAATTATATCACTTGATTTAACCAGAAAATCTGCTGATCTTGCAGGTAGAACGTCATCGCATTTGCCCAATTAAATTTTTCACATCAGGAACTTTGTCAGCATGTCTAAAGGACAGGGGGCTGAAACTTTACCAAGCTTAAAGATGCTGCTTATTAATAACTATATGTGTGGTAAAATTCAGTTGGAGACTTGTTTTCATCATGACATATCATTTGTCATGGGTTGTCAATATCTCCCAATAAGATGACATTTGGAAAAAAGCAAGTTTACTTAGCTCAGTTTGTCGCACCATGGTAAGGAGTTGATTATGTGACTTAATGTGTAGAGAATGTACTTGGGAGCAGGGAGAACAAGAGTGAAAACAAGATGTCTAAAGGTAGCTATTGCAGTAGCCCCGACAAGCAATGTAATGGTAGCTTAGATAAGACTTTATCTTGGACTAGGGCAGTGGCAATAGGTCTAGAGAAAAATTACATATTCCAGATATAAGTTGGAGGTAGAATCAGTACAATTTACTGGTGGTTACATTTGGAAGGTTGAGAGAAAGAGGAGCATTGAGGATGATGGTTAGCCTTTTAGTTTGAGTAATTAGATGGGAGGAGTCCTTACTGTCAATTGAGATAGGCACAACTGGGAGAAATAGATTTTCAAGAAGTAACCAAGAATTCTGTTTTTGGCATATTCGTTTGAGAAACCTATTAATAATCCAAATGGGGTAGTCAAGTATGGCCTTTCGTTCTACTATCATTTGCTCAATAAATTCAACAAACATTTTCATTCTAAAAGTATTAGTAATTTTCTCTAGTATTAATGGCATGTAACCAAATGGAGGCACTCCTCTCAAACTTTTTAGCATGTATTAACTGCAATGCTTACTCAAATGTAACATAATGCACACAGAAAGTATTATTGTGATTAGGGGTAACCAGAGCAAGTCCTAAGTTTGCTGTGGGTGGGGATCTTCTAAGACAACCATAACTTCTTATAGCACTGGATCCTAGAGACACTGTCCAGACTCCCATCATCCCATGAGCATCTGTTGTCACTGAGCATCATGACCTGAACAAGTGGCTCTTAAAATCAAGTCTTCTTACAGCTGCTCCTTATTCAAATTGATAAGGAAAAGAAAAGATAAACAGGACATGTTTTCTGAATGTTTCTGAGAAATATCTAGTTTAGCATATGGCAAGTGAAAAGTTTCTCAATGTGTGGGCGATCATTGATTCTGCCAATTTGATGTGCTTTCATCTCTGGAGACATTTTATGCAGCAAAGGAGGCTGTGTCCCAAACTGTGAGAAGTGGATGCACAGGGCAGGGGGTGGGGGTGGGTGGTTGGGGGGTTAGGCAAGCAAAAAAAGAACGTGATATGATATGCTAGAAGTGCTGCATTTATGTTTCTTACTTGAGGGCAGGGAGTGTTCTTCCAGGATTTCTCCCTGGAGGTTTGGTAATGGTGGATCAAGTCTGGGTAATAGTTCCTCCCACAATTATTCCTCCTTCCGTGAGAGAAATATAATCCAAATCTTCTCAAATGTTACGGATTCCAGAAGTCAGACAAATCTGTGAGCATTGGAAAACTGAGCAAATCAGTAAATATTGGAGGGAAGGATGGTGGTTGTAGGTAAGTGGGTAAAGTAAGAACATTTCCACAATTAGATACAAGGTTTGGTGACACTGTAATAAATAACAAGGACAAGGTAGATCAAAGCATTCCTCCCTTCTAACAGCACCCTGGATGTGGAACAGCCTACCATTTTCAGGTTTTTTCACATTTTAGATCAGATATATTCCTTGAGCATTTAAGAATAAAATAAATAAGTAATTCTCAGTAAATGCCTGTATTAGAAGCCATGCAAAAAATATAAATAAAACCCTAAAGCCACAGCATTTCCGAATTAAAAGGAATAAATTAAGAAGTAAAGTTGACCTCTAGTTTATTTGCAGTCAAAACTCACATTTCAGCCCCTGAATATTGTTTGAATAGTTTCTTGGCTAAGAATTCAAATCCAAGAGCTGAATATGTTATGCATTGAGCATGAAAGACCCAACCTTTGATTAATCTTTTCTGTTCAAACTTTTCACCACCATGAAGTACTTTCCAAACACAAGCATTCTTGGAAAAAGAGTGTACACTCGGTCAAGGAGCCAGAAAGGAGCAACCTCCAAACACGGAAAACACCGGTTTCCCAAGTTCCAACTCCCTCTCTGGAGCCCAGGATTAGTAATGCTAATCTGAGTACCTTCTTCCATACTGGAAAAAAAAGAAAAAATATCAAAATAATGGAGTTTTTCTCTGTGATGCTAAGAAGCAACACATTTTCCCAGCATTTTCCTTTTTTAACTCTTTCTTGGTGTAAGAATTCATGCAAAAACATTTGTCCAGTATTTATTGTGATGACAAATGGCTGCCAAATTAGGGCAGCATTCTCATTTCGGAAAAATAATCTTCCTTTCTACTTTTCAATATCTGATTTTGTCCATGATGCTGAAATAAACCATCAACTCAATTGAAAACTCAGTTCAATTAGTTTGGAATTTGGAAACCAAAACCCCAATTGTTGGAAATTTCACTTTTAATTCAGTTGCTTTTGCAACCTGAATTCAGTTGTTTTCTTTGAAACTTATTCATCTCTCTAATGCTTGAATTAATTTTTAAAAAATCTATAGGAGACTTTGGTTCTGTATTTGCTGAGATACAAAATGCCTGTCAGAATTATCAATTGTCTAGCATTACCATTGCCTGGGTCACAATTGATAGTATCAGTATATTAATAGATCAGAAATAATTTTTTAAAAATTGCCCCTACAATGCACTTGTTGTTCACTGTAGTCTACTTAGGTAGATGCTGAGGCTATAATTATTGATAAAAAATTTGCCTGTTACAGTACCAGTATAGCTGAACTGTTCTTATTTCCTAATGATTTTCATTGTGTGTTTCTCAAAACTTCCCATCTGCCCTGGTTCCCAAGAATTATCTGATTAACATAAAAAATAAGCATAAATTTTTATTTGCATACATATGTTGTATCAATCACAGTGAACTTTTTTTATTCAAAAAGCATAAAGTAAATCTGCTCTAGACTTTCCGAATCGGTAAATTTGTGTCTGGATTCCACTTAATAACTCACAATTTCTGTGAAAAATACATGCATTTAAACCCCTCAATTTACTACACTATTAGGTCCAACTCTTTAGACTAGCTTTTTTGTTTTAATGTTTAAAACAGTTTGTTTTACGCATCTGCTAGGATAAGAAAATAATTATTCTAATAAATCAGTTCAAGTTAGGTATAAATTTATATTATTTTCAAGATATAAAATGTGTTCTGTCACTTATTCTAAATTGATTAATTTTTTGAATATACAAATGTATAGAAATACAGCAGTAAATTTATGACCTCAGCAAAGTTACTATAGCAATTTTTCTTCCAAAGGATGCCTACAGTTACCACATATCTTACTTCTCATAAAATTTTATGTGGCTAAAATTTATAATATTGTTTTTTTATAGAAACAAAGTAATCATTTTCCAGTTATCCATTTCATAGTTATATTTTACTCCTCAAATATAATTTTTTAATTACATAAGATTTATCAGTTCTTTGGAAATTTAAAAGCTAAATGCTAAATCTTCCCTCAACATAAACCACAACTGTGAATATTGATGATTCTTCTGAAATGGTAGAAACCAGTTAAGGCTGGAGGGAAATGACTCTGCCTAAAATATGGTCAGTTGTTCCCTATGATTGAAAATAAATTTTCTGCACTATACATAAAAATAACTGTAATAATAACCCTTACTAAGGGTCTCAAGTTTTTTTCAACTGAAGAAAAGCCATATCTACCTTACTTTTTCATATCTTCTATAATCTCTGTCCAGAATTTCTATCAGCTCTACTGATACATCTATCTAGATACCAACACCACACTATTCTACTTACTATAACTTTTAAATGAGTTTTGTTTCTGGTAGAAACCTTTGCTATTACTTTTCATTTTCAAAATCTGACTATTCTTGCTTTTTCATATTTGACTATGAAAAAATATTCATTTTTATATGAACTTTAGAATCAGTTCATTTAGTTCCAATATTTAAAAAAAAATCCTCATAGTATTTTTATTAAACTCAAACTCATGGATTAATAGAGTGAGTTTATATTTAATATAGTCTATATTATTTTGTTATTAAAAATATGACAACTATTGATTTTTTGATTATTGATTCTATGTAGTTTTGTACCTTGCTAACTCACTTTATTGAATTCTCTAATTGTTTGTGGTAGGTTTTCAGTTTTCCTGAGTCTACCTATAATGTAAACACAAAACCAATTATATCCAAACAATAGAAAAGTTCACTTTTCTAATATTTTGCATTGTTCTCAAAATGTCTTAGTTTGATAAAATATAAGCTGCAGATTTAGTTAAATTTGCATGGTTTTCTTCTTAGTGTTTAAGACACAGGTGAGTGGAGGAATCACTTTTAGGTATTATATGGCATACCTTGGAAGGAACTTTATCTTTATTATCACATGAACAGAAACAACTCTATGAAATGGGTACTCAGTTATCCTCATTCTAAAAGAAACCAAGAATCTGAAGAATTGGATAACCTGTTCAAGGTTACACACCAGTAAGTTGCAGTCAGAATTTGAATTCAGTGCTATCTGGCTTCAAATGAAATGTAGGAGATAGAGAAAATAACTGTCTCTAAGTTATAGATTTCTAGGAAGTCTGCTACCATGTAGCTGTAGTAACCCATGGAAAGAGTTAACTACCGTTGAGGTTAGACTTCGCTCAGATGATCTTCTAAAGGACACGAAACATTTGTGAGCACACCATCAGTGCTCTCAAACCAGCCATAAAACTACCTTATTTCTTCTTAGCATATATATGAATTATTTTACCAACATATACAAGAAATATAATCATCTTCAGTTTTCTGTATCTTTTATAGCTTCTATTTTAGGCTCCCGTTCCACGTTAACTTATTTAATTCTGAGTAAGCTCAGTCAAGTCAGGTACCTCTTAGTAAATTTAAAGTCTCTTGAATCAAGACAGAGTCTCCCGAGTTAATTCTAGGGCTTCAGGACCACAGTTGTGGAGTTGGGACCAAGTTCTTGGCCCACCAGGAGGGTGTGTGTGAGTTCATCTAGTCATCACCCTTCCACACATGCATCCTCTAAGAGGCACACTATGGTCTCTGGTCTCAGCTGTCAATGTGCTCAGGTTGTTGATCCAAAGGGGTCACAGTTCTGTCTTCATGTGCAGCCCTGCCTCATCTATTTCCATGGTCTTTCAGGAACATGAGGAAAGTCTAAATATCTAAAAATTGAACTTGTATCAAGCTCTCTCCAACTGGATGTATCAGACACTAGTTTTTACTTTATTTCTCCTGAATTATTAGAGGGAGAACCACAAAGTTTGCCATGTCCTTTGCTAGGAACTGATTATATCCTCCCAAAATTCATATGTCAAAGTCCTAAACCCCAATATGACTGTATTTGGTTAAATAAAGTCATAAGGGAAGAGTCCTAATCTGATAGAATTGGAGGCCTTATAAGAGAAGACCTTATAAAATCTCTCTTTCTCCATGTACGTGCACAGAGAAAAAGCCATGCGAGGAAAGAGCAAAAAAGTGGTCATCTGTAAGCCAGAAAGGGAGGTTCACCAGAATCCAACTATTCAGACACCCTGATCTTGGACTTTTAGATTCCAGAACTTTGAGAAAACAGATTTGTGCTGTTTAAGCCATCCAGTCTATTTTGTTATGACAGCCAAAGCTGACTAAGCCACCCTTGGACTCCACCTAGTTATTTCTTTACTCTCAAATTCTCCATACCATATCTACCTGGGGTTTTTATTACTCTCCTCCACCTTCCCTCCTCCCACCTCTCAACCTACTCTCCCCCAAAAAGCTAAGAACAGAGGTTCTTCTTTTGCATTAACTCCTCTCACAACATAGACCTCTCATTTTCTTGCTTCTCTCTCAGAGAAAGATCTAAACAGGAAAGAAGAGGGATGATAAAAATTGGATCCACTGGATTATATATTTTTTCTAAAGCTATTCCTGGATTCTTGCTTCTGAAATACAAAAGACAAGATATTATCTTCTCTCCTTCATCTGTAACAACTTTTCCTTGAGGCAGTGGTTGCTCTTGACTGGTTACACAAGGACAGGTCATAGAGTAACAAAAAATACTAGGTTAAAAATCCAATTATTATTATACTATAGTAAATTTATGTAATGAGCATAGGCAAATAAAAAAGTCAATATAAAATTATATAATAATTCAATTTCAGTTAAATTACTTAGTTTGTAATGTTGTAAGGGGCAGTTACCCAAGTTACCTAACATGATGGGAATTCTTAGAAAGTAAATTAATCAGAACACTGTATTTATAGCCAAACAGGCCCAGGGAGAACTGGAGCATTGTACATCACTGTGTAGCATACACCTACAGTTCTAGTAACCCAACAGCAATGCTATGATCCAATGTTTGTCATCCCCTTGGAAATAGGCATCCACTGAAACCCCAGTCTTGTGAGGTAGTTATTCTTTACTCTTAGAATTTTTTTGTGTCTACTGGCTCTTTTCTTGGCTTCTATTGCTTTTACTTATTTCTGTTCCGCATGCCCCAAAAGAGTATTTCAATGAGTTAGTCAGTCAAACAGAGCACACCCATTTGGCAGGCTTCTTATGCCAGGCTACCTCATAGGCCACTAATACCTAGGCTATCAAAGGTTGCAAAGTAGTTGCATTAGAGACTAAATAGCCAAGAGATGAATTTTGTTCACTGCATATTGTTTTATAAATTTGAGTCAGCATTGAAAAACTAGAAGGTCTTACTAAAATCAGAGTTCTGTCTTTTCCTGAAAAATCAGAATTAGCAACATTGAGTTCACAATCTAAAATGGGGTTAATCAGCTTGAGCTGAAATGTGACTTTCCCTGATAGTCAGAGCTGGCTTTCTCCAGCCTAGCAGTCTCTACCACTCATGTAATGTATACTAAAAAGCTTGATCTGCTTCATTCAGTTATTGTCCGACCTTGGAAGCATTTGAATTTGAGATCTCTGTGAACTTTGCTTAGGACAGTCGTCAACTTCTAGTCTAACTGGTTGCGACCAGCATTTACAGAATCATATGACAGAAAGAATGACAGTTATGTGAAAAGAGCTTTCCTTCTTTCTCTCAGAAGATGCCTCTTCAGTAAATCAGGTACTAAGAGTTTCAGGAACTGTCTGACAACTTCTTGAAACTTTTCTGAAAGAGAACAACTCAATGACTAGTTCAGACATAGAAAAGCTGACAACCTGACCACCTCTTACTAGATTATCACTCTTTATCTCTCATATTTAAATTCCAAATACCATCTTTCTTTCTCACTTCTAGTAACTGTCCAGAGTAAGGGTGTCAAATATCAGGTTTGAGACATTCTTACATATTAAAATCTTAAACTGTAAAGTGTGTTTCTTGCCCATTCAAGCCCCACTTTTCAATGTTTTTCCTTTCTTGTGGTCAGTTTTCTTTGATTATTATACCACCCCTTTGTATAATATTAGAGTCTTTCCTGGCTCAAGTTCTGTTGTTGTCCTTAAAGTCCAAATACACTGAATCTAATTAATAAAAACTCTCAGTTCTCCAGGTTAAGCCCTAAGATCTGAAAAACATCTTCACCATCCTTATTTACAATAAAATGCAGCCATACTGACATTTAGATTTAAATATAATCTAATAGACTTAACTGGATTTTGCAGTATATTAAAAAAAATTTTAAGGTGAAATGTATTTGAGAAATAGTTTCTATAACAGTAAAAGTAATTAATTCATATTATAACCTTTGATTAATCAGAAATTTTTGTTAATCAGATAACCTGCTGTTCTAGGCATATTTGTTAAAGTTATATTACTAAGAGTCTTAGATCAGAGGCTGCTAACTCAATGACCTTGAGAATGAGGGCATTATGAAGCTTGGGGAAAGAATCACATCTACCCAAAAGCCAGCATTTTTGTACAGATGGGATCTAATGAAATGAACCTCAAGGCATATTTTAATAGGCTCATTCAAATTTAATTCACAGAGTGCCTAGTTTTATAGTATTGATGGTAGACATAGTAATATCATGGATCTTTTAAAAGGGTCAACTCCCCTTTAACTAAATTTCCAACCCTTCAATTCTGTCTTTGAGTCATTGATTGATTGCCCAGCCCCTTAAATAAGATGTAACATCACTTCCTTTACATCACACCTACCCCATTTCCCTAACACAAACCCCCAAGCAGTGTGACAGGAATTAGATCACCAGCACAGTCTACATTTTTCAGTAGGAAGTGGGATTTGCATATTGCAAAGATAAGAGGTATTAGAAGGCATAGTTTGACTCTAACATTCTTTTGAAAGATCATACGTAAAACATTCTTTCTGTGATTCTCTGAATTCTAATTCTTCTCTTATCTTAAAACTCTATTCCCAGCAATTTTCTGGGTCAGTAGGATATTGTTAGTTAAGTCTCATATCTCGTGACCAAAAAGTCTGTGAATTCAAATCTCGAACCTGCAATAGAATCAATGTGCAGTCCAAGATGTGCAACTTTCTGTGCAACTTTCCAAGTCATCTTTTCTTCCTTTGTGCATTGAGGAAATGAGGTGTTCATTTTAATCAGAAAGTAAGAACTTGGAAGTAGAAAAGGTTATTTTTTTTACTGTGGGAAACAGTTCAAACATTGATTCTTTCAATTAACTTTTGGCAAGTGAACTTGGTAGAAGGAACATAACTTGTCTGCTTTCTCAGCTACTAAACAGAAATTATAATTATATTTCATATGTTTTGTAAGGATTAAACAAGATGTATATGTGTCCAGTATATTGGGGAGGTCAATAAAAGCTAACTCTGCTATTGAACAGCATCTAGCAAAGCGCTAAGACAAAGAAAGGACTCAGGTGTTTTTCTGTTGATATGTTTCACTTATTGATTACTTTTTGCTAATATAAGACTTGATCATTTAGACTTCAGTAGCAATCTTTTTCTATAAAATGCTTTATTTGGATTCTCCAAGCTGCCAGAGAGAAAAGTCAATTTTATTACCATATTTTTAAGATAAGGCATCTAAATCCAAGAAACTTCAGGAAATTATGCCAGGGAACCAGATGTGAATCTTTTTTTATTAAGTGAGCCAAGAAAAATTTCCAAGTTTCAAAAACTGGTCATTTCCCCACATACGCAAATGTAATAGTGCAACTTGTCCCAAGGGCCACCAGGCAAATGTCCAATCCCCTTCACAATGACCTCAATGAATGATACCACATTGGGACTTGAAAACTTCTGCATTCAAGCTCCTGCTCCTGCATTCTCTGCTTCACAGCTTCAGAGATTTCTCTTGAGATGCTGATTCGTACTTTAAAAAAAACATACTTGGAAAGCTTGCCGCAATATTACACGATGATGTAATTATTTACATAGTCCCAGCTGAACTTATAGAATCCAAAAGCTTTAAAGTCTATATCTATAGTTATAGATTTAGACAGCACTCTCCACATCATTTACACACACACACACACACACACACACACACACACACACACACATCCTCCTCAAATATTTCCTTTAAGTTCCAGACCATTTATTGATTAACTGTGCTCTCTCTATTCTGACAGTCTTGAAGCAGCCTTAGTGAAACTTAAGACACATGGTGTGTGAGCAGTTCAGACAAGAATAAATAATAAACTCTAAAGGTGATCTCATACGTTCAGAATTATGCCTTTAAGTTGGTTTTAAATATAGTATTTAAATATAGCAAACAGAATAGAGCATTTAGAAAGAGTTTTCTTTACCCAATATTAATTAACACAACAATGATTATTTTAATTTTTATCATTAACAATGCCAGTTAAGTCAATGAATTTTTTTCATGCTATTTCCTCTTTTTAATTTGGGACTATAGCTATTTCTAAAAATAAATATTCAATAAATGATGGTAATAAATTATGAACATGGTATGTTGACTTAGAATAAAGGAAGCCCTGAACAATATACTGCCCATTTTAGGTATTTAATTTGTGGAATTTTTATATAATGAATTTAACAACTCCTGAAAAGTGGAAAATAATTTCCGTTTCTAGTTTTTGCACTTGTATGGTCTAGGTCAGTGACCATAACAAGAAAGTAGCTTGAAAGGGGGTTTTATTTAGCTCTCCCATAACCATCATAAAGCTCCTGTCATAACTACCCCAAATAGAATAAAACTATAGTAGAACACTGTGTATGCTAGTCAAACTCAGCTTCAAAACAAGTCCCCAGGCTGCTTCATCCAACAGATGTTGTCTCAAAGCTTTTTCTATCTTGACAGTCTAGAAACATTGCTTGTCCTAATATCTCTGTATTTATATCCTCATGATATTCACCATTCTGCCTTTTAAGATTTTATGTCATAGTTTGAACATAAGAACATGGAGATGGGAAGCCCACATGCTCACACAGGCACACACACACACACACACACACACACACACACACACACAAACATAAAACAAGTCATTTTGCACAAAGGACTCATTTGCGTAAAAGTACTAGACCAGTGGCCTGCATTATCATCTTAGTCAGCTACATAATTTTTCTGGGCCTCAATTTCTCTACCTATAGAATGAGGGAAGTGATAGAGCCAATCTCAGAAGTCCTTTGCAATGCTCAGAGTCTCAGATTCCTGGTTTTATCAACTATCTGAATCTGGATTGCTTATCAACACCTGCTACTTTATTTCAGTATGCCAGAGCTCTTTTTGTTATCTTTAGTAATTTTTCCAGAGGAAGTGAGAATCTCTTAAAGAGCAGTATAATTATAGAGAATAGAACCTAGATGTTATCAGTGTCAGTAGTGTCCACTGGCTCTAAATTACTCCCTTCATCATCTCACTGCCACCATCAAATAAAGAGCTGTCTGGGGTGGAGACAGCCTGCAGTCACACCCAGAGGGAGAAGCTGGGTGATTCTAAGGAGTAAACCACTTAGGCTTATCTCAAGTTACTTTCTTCCTTCCTTTACTCATACTCACAGCAGAAACAAAGGTAAATGTTTTAGAAGGAAAGATCTTGGCCATGTTCTCTCTTTCTCGCTATCTTTTTTTTTCTTTCACACAAGGGACTTTTCTGGAGGAGGGAAGGGAGTCCAAAAAAAAGCAACAAACGAAGGACTTGAAACAGTCTATGTGAGGACTCCCACCGGTGCTGGGAAATGCCAGTTCATATTAGCTGCAGCTCAGCTTCCCCTACGGGCGCTACAGACACGTGGTGTGTGAGCAGAGGCCACCCTGAGCACCTTGAGCCTGAGTGAGCCCCGAGGAACTGGGTGCCTGGCCACAGTCTGTGGTCCTTGTGGGGAAGGGCTCCCTGGTGATTTGGCCCACAGGAAAGCAAGACTCGGGGTCAAAAAACACCCATCCATATAAGTAGATCTAATTATAACCGCTTACTTCAAAAAAAAGTATTTAACCCAAAGCAGACTTAGCAGAGCAGATTCCAAAGGGTAGCAGGAATCTCAAGCCTGACCTTTGAGAAAATCCTCCAGGCTTCACTGCCCCAGGAACACGACAGGCCAGTCACTAGTCACAGTGGACTCCTCATAGTGCAGAGAAATTCAGAAATGCCAACTTAAGTTACCAGGCCCTAGTTGGGTGTTTAATTTAGCATAACAAGTGTGTCAGGGTGTGCTTTTGGTGGCATGTGCACTGGTGGGCAGTCAGGGCACTGATCTGGAAACAAAAAACATTGACAGCAAAAACTATAAAGCACTGAAGTATAACCTGTTGAGTCAAAAATACTATTTCAAAACCTTAAAGTGGTTTGATATTTAAGTGAGAGTCAAAGGTCACTTAGTGAATTCTTATCTAAAATGTGAAAAGTTTGGTGATATATCCCAATAGCGCAGATCGAATTTATCAAAACACTTTAAGATAACTTTTTAAAATTTTTACTTTGATTTTAAAAACCTTCGATATAGCACTTTGCTCAAGAGATGTGGTTGTTGTATAGTTGTCTAAGGAAATTAACTCCCAACAGGGAGCAAGGGATTGGAAATGTTCAACTAGAGCTGACCAGCATGAAGTTAGTAAATAAACACATCTAGGATGGGCCCATTGTATAATTGATGCAAAAGTACTTTGTGAACTATAATGCTCTCTAGCATTTGTCATCATTACAATTACTCTCACAGAACACAAAAATTAGGAAAATGAAAATGAAAAAGAAACAGTCTGAATAAGTACATTGTCTCCATCCACACACTTCATTTAAACCAACAACTCTGTAGGTGAACCTGTGCCACCTCAAGCATTTAGCTTTTGTGAGAAATTGCAGTAAAGATAGATGTATCTGGTTATAAATGAAATTATTTACAGTGTGATCAGAAAACAATTAATCCAAACAAATGTTCTTTAAAATAATTTGATTTCAGAGCTTTTAAAGTCAGGATCAAACAAGTTGCTACTCTTTACCCCATCACATTCCAACAGAGGACACCTAACTGGAAATCTGCTCTAGAAATATGTAATTTGATACTGTCATTAGGACCTTGTTTGAAATGTCTGCGCTTGAGATCAGAAAGTTCCCAGAAATTGAGGAGGTGGAGCTTATTCTTAATGGTTACTGAAAACCATTAAGAATAAGTCAAATCGGGCCATCTATTAGTTCAAACATGAAGCTGATAAACCTTGGCTTACAGAAGCAGAAGACAGGCTTAAAGAAACCATAAATCGAGGGTATAGCACATAACACCCCACCCATTGTTCTCTTTTCCATTTCTGCTCCCTCCTTACAAGATTAGTAAGCATGGCTTAGCAAGTCCAATAACAAGTAAACATTACTAATTGTTTTAAAAAATTTAACATAAACGTGTTCCATTTCATGTTTTTTTTTTTTAACCCTCTTATTGTGATAGCTTTTTCTGGTAAATTAACTAATCTAAGTAAACTAGATAGATCTCTTTTTGGTAGCTAAATAGATAATAAAGTTGGGATTGGTAAAGCTGTCTCAGAGGGGCTCTTAATTTGCAAGTCTAAAACACAGAAGCAGACACGCTTGGTAACTCAAAGCATTGGGATTTAATGTCATTAAAGATTGTGCCATTCACAGACATACCCATTCAGCTGAGGGAAGGAGAAGGAGAGAATAAGCTAAAAGAAGATGCTGAAAAAACTGAATAATAGAGAAGAGTTCATTACAGAGCCGGTCAGTTTGGAATCTCTGCCTCAAATATGGCTGGCAATCACTGATCTGAGAAAACTACCTACAAAGATTGGTAAGCAAGGCTCGACACACTTTTTGTTTTGTTCTGTTTTTGTTTTTGACACTAAGTTTTGAGAGTTTTCAACCCTTAGAAAGTTAAGCAGGTAGTTCTAGTCATTAAGTAATTTACACACAACCAAATATTAATATTTTTTTTACTGATATTAAGAATGAATAATAGGTCATTTATATTTGCTAGGTTTAAAATTTTGCTTTCCAGAATAAGTGGATTTCAATCTCAAAGAGAACAAGTAGACATTTAAATTGAAGGCAATTAGTAGACAGGCTTTTCAAATGTAGATAATTCATTGATCAAATTTAAATATAAACTCCCTGAATTTGTTTCCAGCTTTAGAGTTTTATGGCTTTTAACATCCTATTGGGAATGTGGAGTCTTACTTATATGCGCCCCCAAACATATTTACATTAATAATTCTAGATAAAAGTCTGTCTCACTCTCTACGGTCACAAAACATTCAGAAAACGGAATTAGACTCTGGACACCCATCTGTGTTGGAACGAAACCTGATCCCTGACAGGAGGGCCAGAGATGAGGGCTGAAGGCATCTCGAAGTGACTGGTGGCAGGTGTGCACATTACCTCTCCCGCTCCTGCTCCAGCAGGTTGGTGAAGTCGTCACTTTTGTTCATGTAGTCAGTGTGTTTGTGCTTCTCGTTCTCTAACTCGTACACTGTGCGCCTGTGACACTTCTCTGCCAGCAGCAGTTGCTCTAGCATGCGCCGGTAAGTTTCTTTCTGTTTTTCCTCGAGTCTGTCCAGCTGAGTAAGCAAACATGGGAAAGAGTTTAATAGTTTATTTTATTTGCATATGACTCTAAATAATTTGTTTATATCGGTCTAGTGATTTATTACCTGAAGGGGAAAACACTGAGTCAGGTATTCTCTGCCATTTTCCCCATTCCATCATTTTCTCTAGGCCACTTGGCTTTATAAATTAGCCAGTAACAAAGCCATAGTAATTTCTGGCCTCCTAGCCCTTTTTCGGTAAACATATATATGGTTCCTAAAATTTCGAGAGAACAAACTTTCACTATTTGAATGATGTGGCGCAAAGCCTTCTGCTCAGAAAGAAAGAGGAAAACATCCTTCCTGATCTCAGAAAAACGAAGAGCTCAGCATGTACATATACTAAACTCCTCCCAGGTAATCATCATTGTCACAATCTTTTTTTAAGGTTTGCAGTTAAATGCTTTCCTAGGATAGTATACCAACGATACTCAGTCCTCTTTTTTCAAGAGATGTTAAGTAGAGGAAGGATTTCTGAATTTGTAGAGAGCACATATCTCAGACTAAAAAAAGATTTATCAAATATTATTACATGGCTTTTGTGCCTATTTCTCTGGCCAGGCTACACAATCTTTAAAGGGTTGCCTTAAATCATCTTTTTAGATGCTAATGTCTAGCACAGTTAATGTTCAGTAAGTGTTTGTCAAATAGGATCAAATCTTACAGTACTGGCAGTTTCCTATCCTATACTCTTCTTCAAACTCTTGTACGGAATTTCTTAACCTCACCACTACTGACATTTTAGAATAAATAATTCTTTATTTTCAGGGAGCTGTCCTGTGTACTGCAGGATGTTTAGTGGCACCCCTGGCCTCTGCCCCCGAGACATCTGTAAAACTACTACCAGTCATGATAAAACCATCCCCAGACATTGTGAAATGTCCCATAGTGGGAAAAATTACTGACCCTCCCCTCACTGAGAACCACTGTTCTAAATATGTTGAAACAGGCATATTTAAAATCCATTCTTAATCCCACAACCCATTGGGGTAGCTCCTCAGGGTTATCAGCATCAGAGCTGTTTCTCCTGAGTCTTCCATGTTTGCCCTTAAGTCATAAGGAAGATCCAAATTTCCCGCTACAATCACATATTTTCATTGTGAATAGATCATTTCTGAGGCCCCAAATAAAGAAATACTGTCCCCATAATTCTCAGTGTCTTCTGCCTGGATCTCCACTCCCTTTGCCTAAGAGCAGACAGACTAGTGGAGATGGCCAGGTGGCCGTTAACAGATGGCAAATTGTAGTTTTATGGGTTCTGGTAAATTTGTGTTGTCTTAAAGGGACAGCCTATATATGTCTCATTGGCATAGCTATGTATCACAAAATATTCTCTCCAAGAACTCTCCCATCCTCCTGCAAATGTTATTTTCACCATATTTTATAGAATTTATCAAGCACTGCTGAAACATCATCCTCATCATCCTACTATTCATCATGAGAAATGTAGAAGGAGCAACTCTTTCTCTTTTTTGATTCTTTGTGATAAAGTAGGACTCTCCGTACTTTTGAAAGTATTTGGAAGAGCAGCTTTTGCCAGCTTCTTCATACCTTCCTGCACTCCTCTCTGAGTAGGGACTGGTGACTTATATAAAGGTTATATTTGAAATAGGGAACTGGAAAAGAACAGCTAATCTTTTTCATTTCTTATCTTTTACTCTGCCTGCCATAAGATGGTACACTGTGCTCTGTAGGCCCAAACTCTCTCTTTCAAGTGGATGCTCCAAAGTCTAGGAGAAAAAGTATAGAAAGCCTGGTGAGATCATTTATCTATTTATACTAATAATAAAGCTAACTATTTTAAGTCATGTGTTTGACTCCTGCAGTTATCTATCAAACCATTCGAGGAACTCTAGAAGGGTAGATGGGCACATTATTAATTGAAAGGTTGACTGAGAGATATTCAGAGAGATGGGAATTGTAGGGGAATCTGAAAGAAAACAGCACATATTGATATTAAGTGTTCTGGGGCAGCATAGGCAGAAGGTAGGAATTTGCCTGAATATATTCTGTCCATGTGGGCCTTTGCGATTGGTTGCACCAACTACAGTCCTGGGACTAGGCCATTGCAGTAGTTGCTAGGGTCTCTGTGGGTAATGTTCACCTTATTTACATTAGCACAGCTTGACCCCAACACTAGTTATGTAATCAAAAAGGTAGGAAGGACGCTGAGACATTGGTTTGTACACTGTTTACCACACAGAACTACAGACCCAGGCTTCAACTGCAGAGATTGTCATTTACTCTTTAGCAATAAAATATTTGTGTGAAGGACCTAGCTTTCAATTTTAAACATCAGATTTAAGAACAAACATAGATAGCAATAGCTCGGCTGTGCCAGACCCTTATTATTTTGTTTGGGACTGCACTGGAACTGCATTGAGCTCCTTGGCGAGAACTAAGGTGAGCTAACCTCTGGGATCTTTGTGGTTTTTTCACAGATTCTGAAGACCACCTCCCATAACTATGCGCTCTGTAGATTCTTTAATTATGTACACTATGTTCATGGTTTTTGGCTTTCAGGATACACGCTATAGCTTAACCAGAGAGGAGTAGTTGCTTTTACTAATGAGTGTTGAAGGTGAAATAAGCATCTATTACTTTGGAAATATAGCTCCTACTTGGATAGAGGTAGAAACAAAATTGAATGAGGCCATCATAATGACAAAGGCCAAACTTTACTAAGGAAAGGGTGTACCTGGAAGTCTTATTCTAATAAATCAAATTGGTGGAGAAAAATTTAAAGACTTTTGATTGGGAGAAATTTCAGTATGTTTTAGACAAAAAATATCACATTTCAAGAAATGATTTTAGCTCTGTTATCAGCAGAGGGCTAACTGGAGGAGTATTAAGAAATTTAGAAAGAGAAATCTACTTAAGAGAAAACATGAGGTCTTAAAGATCAAACTAGAATTTTACAAAAGAAAAATGGATCTAAGTGCTCTTGAAGATAGGGCTGTTAAACAGAAAATAATTTAGTCATTCTTGAATCAGAATGAGTGATCAGAGGAGGTAGAGACATGAGAGCATAGAAAACAGAGCATTGTGACTTCCTCCACAAAGAATCCAGGAAACGTTTGAGGAGCATGCTTAAAATATAGATAGTCCTTCAGGAGATCAATTGGGGGTCCTTCTCTTGAAGACTGAAATCGCTATTCAAAGTGGTTATAGAAAACAGATTTAAAAATTAAAATATCAGAAGATCAGGGTAGGATATTTGAAGTATTATTAAGTGAGTTTCAGGGTGTCAGCTATTTAGATGGGCTCTGAGTAAACACGCGCAAGAAATTTGGAGACATAGATTTTTAAGGAAAGATGAGACAAACAAAAGGGGATTCAGGCAGACAGCAGCAGATATAGTCCAAACATGGATGTGGTGTGATGGGTAAAGAGTTCTTAGTAAGGATTATCCAACTCAAGAACATAAAAGTAGATAAGATTTGTATTGAAAAAGGATCTTCTTGGTAGCTCATAACTCCTTGATTTTGTTTCTCTAAGAGAGACCACACAACATAGAATATGGAAGGTAATATTAGGAAAACAGATGTCTGGGTCTGAAAGCACAGGGAAAATAGAAGCAAACAAATCAAAAAACTTCAATATCCATAAAATCATTATTTTGATAGAGAAAGAAGAGACTACTTGAAAAAACTGGTAAAAATGTTAAAAAACAAAAAATACAAAATAACAGCTGAGTTGTCTTACTGCAGAAAAGGCTGTGACCGAAAAAATAATTTTGTTGCTTTGAGTAGAATAATTTACTCAAGAATTAGAAAGTTCAAACATAAGAAAGGCTAAATTCTGAGGAACAGTAGCATCAGGGTAAGGTATGGTCCCACTAGGCCCGAAGGCATACGGGTTTCACCTGGGGGAGAAGGTGATTCTCCAGATGAAACAAGGGGGCAATAAGAAAAACTACTGGTAAGAGATAGGTTGCCTAGGCCTGGGCATGGGGTCTAAAAAAAAGAAAAAAGATTAAAGAGGTTTTAAACATGCAGGTAGAAAAATAGAGCACCTAAATTAAGAACCAGGCACAGAGGATATCACCTCTGCAAATCCCTAAACTTCTCAAAAAGATATTTCAAATGCCACTCACCAAGGACAAGGGTAGTACACGCAAACAGATTTCTCTACCCAGAATGGCTTTGCCATAATTATTAACCTTTTGATGGCAATAGGCTCTGACTGATGTGAACAACTGCCACAGACTGACTGGTATCCTGTTGTAGCTGAAGATTTTCTTTACCTACACTCTTTCCCCTGGTTGTCCCCTTAGTTTCTGCTTTGGTGTTGGTAAGAGTAACATGGGTCTGCATTGTGCTGAGTGTTAGGGTCACAGAATATCATTTCGCTTGAGTGAAATTGACTTTGGAGCTAGGAGTTTTCTTGAATTTTTTAAATTTATGAACGTGAGATTGGTACTATAAAAATCGCATGTGTCCTAATAATTCTTTGACTCTTTGCAAAAAAGTGGACTAGAGGGACTTAAGGATATATTAATTCAACTTTGAAAATGTTTAAGGTCCCCCTGGCTAAGGTTAAGCAAAATAAGAATTTGGGAAAGAAAGAAACTAAAACTTTAATTTCTTTGGAATTTTTCTTAAGAATTTTGCTTATGAATTTTGATATCCTGAACTTTAATTTACAAGGAACCTCTGGAGGATTTAATATTTGCTGCTTTATTTCCTCCCAGATATTTGGCAAGGGAGGGGACAGGTCCACCATACTGGCTTCACTGCTTAACCTCTGGTGAGTTCTTTTGGTAGCCTAGCTGGGCCTAATTTGGCATGGATATTTGAATGAGCAGAAATTGTTTGGCTTGAGGTGTAGAATGGCTTCTAGGAACAAGAACTAGGATCTGCTCATGGTCCCAGGAGGCTAATAGAAACACCTTTACTGGGATTTTTGCCTTATGAAATGAGAAGCAAGACTTCTGCTCCTGGGTAACATGAACTTGACTGTTAAGCCCAAAGGGTTAAGGGACCAAAAACCTATAGATGATAGAAGATGAATCTTTTCTCCTTCTAGCATTCTATTTCTCTCACAAAGCAGGACTTCACCATTTTGGCAATATTCAGAAAAGTAGCTTCTGTCTTCTTCTCTACCTCCTCATTCACTCCTCCCTAGGGGAAGAATAACTCTTTGGATTGTTGAGGGAAGAAAGGAACTGAAAAGCATGGCCTAGCTCAGCCAGTTTTTAACAAACAGCCCTTGGGGTGAGTGTTTTCTGTTCTGCTCCTCTGTCCATGAGGCAGAACCATTTGGGTTACTCCTTTATTTATGTACTATCCATAAAACTCAGTGGGCTAGAGGCACTAATTCTGGGTAAGTGTATGTGCTCTGCAGACCAACTTCTCCCTTGAGGAGCCATCCTAAGCTCTCACTTGAGAGAAAAGCATTATGAAGCCCAAATGATACATTTATCCAAGTTGAGTTCTCCAATTCAAATGGTTATAATAATAACAGACAACTGATATTTTGACCTCTATATGTCTTTTATTCCTCAAATCCTTCCAAGTTTAGAACTAATCAAAAATGTGAGCAATTACCACCCTCAGATCCCAGCAAATATCAGTGCTTAATATTTGTTAAGTAATTATCATGTACCAGACACTATGTCAAGAGCTTTAGACATTGCTTCATTTAACTATCACAACAATTCAATGAGATGCATTGTTGTTACTTCCACCTGACAGATAAGGAAATTGAGGCTTAAACAGCAGCTAGTAACCATGGATCTCAAACATAAAAGTGGATTAGACCAGTTGACTGCATCTTATCGTAAAATCACCTCTTGATATTTTAGGAAAAGATGAGAACAGAGCTCCAGGTTATCCTTAGTACAGAAAATAGAAATTATGGGACCATCAATCTGTTGTGAGTACTGTCGAAAGCAGATCTTGTCTGAGATTTGTCAAACTAAGTTGTGCAAATACTTGACTAAGTTAAAAGTTAAATTATAATAAGTTGCTTCAGATTTTTAATTTCTGTAGTTTTTACGTTTATGATACTAATTTCACATCTATGAATTTTTTTACTTGAATTCTGAAGAGTCAATATGGCTAGATTCATCAGTTGGTTCCCTGATTCAGCATCAAACTCCTACTACATTGTGAGAGTATTTTTAACATGAAGCATCACGAGTAGTTAATAAAAATAGTTAATAGTTCCTAATATAATCTTATATAAAAATGATTAAATATAGCCATATTGGATTTTATTTTATCTTAAAGAATTGTCCTAAGCATTTTAGGATTTTGTAGTTTAGCTACTCATATGAGACCATTTTAATTATGAGTCTATAAGATATCAAAATACAGTGGTTTTACAACCATAAAGATCAATCATAAAATCAATTTAATTTAGGGTTACCGATTTGATATAATCCTGACAACTCAATGCTAAAACCGATAAGCACTTCAAATTTTTACACGAACAGTCTCTTAGAGAAATAAAGAACAGACTGCAAGAGCATGTAACTATCATAATCACATGAGAAATATATTTCAGGCTTTAAGTATATTCAAGGAAATGCTCTAAAATTCTTATTATTGAAAGGATCTACTATAATTCATGAATTTTTAAATTATACTTTAGTTCTATATTAGTACATCATAAAAATGTTGCCTTGTAAAGAAAATGTTAAAGCATATAAAATGGAAGAATGTGAAGATATCACTCTGAGGTTCCCTTTTGGAGCGATTGTTGGTGTCATATTGTTACCTCTGAAATCGGTTTCTCATAGACATCTTCTCCTATGGATTTCTCCTGGGCTAGAATGGCGTCTCGGTGCAGGACCCGCAGCACTTTCTCTGGCTCCGCAGACCCGTAATGAGCCTCCAGAACCTCAGGCTTGGTTTTCTCTGTCTTCAGCATGTGGATCACATCTTCCCTGGCCTGTGGTAGAAAGCGCAGCAAGGTCAGATGGTTGACAACATAAATCATATGCTGAGCTCACAAAATCTGCATGGAGCTTATTGAATACGTCCCCCACCTCTTCGGGGCTATTGGCAAATTCACTGGGACTTCTGTTCTTATTTTTTACCAAAAGCAGATTGGCAAGCAGATACTCTCTGCTTCAGGTTGCTAGGAAGCAGGCAAGCAGAAAAGGATTTGTGCTAATATTAACTACATAAAACGTGCTTTTTCTAAACAGCGATGATTCTGAGAGGGGGCAGAACTGCTCCTGGGATACTTACTCCCTTTCAGTGCATAATTTAATGTTTTAATGCCAAAGACAATTTAAAGTTTTCTAGTTTTCTATTTTTGCTCAGTGTAGTATTCAAATCTGATTTTAAAAGAAAACCCTGCTCTCCCCATTCTAGTTATAACTCTATGTATAATTAACCAAAAAAACCTTTATTACTGATTTCCTGTTTCCTATCAAGTGACTCATTTTACACAGAAACACATGGTTGGGAACTCCTGTGGTGCTAAGTTAGGCTTTTCAATCTAATGTATTCACACTGAAGGTGAAATTTAACCCCTTTAACATACAGACTGACAACCAGATGAGTCAGGTTGTTGAGTAAGAGTTGTTCTTTTGGTTTCTTGGCAAGACTAGCATCTCGTTGAAGCTCCTGAGAAAATCATATAATTATAGGTTTTATATCATATACTACGGTTCCCATCACATATGCAAATACATCTGGATGTATTTTCTACTGATTAGTTGTAATTACTTTTTTAGTTATAATGAAGCTGACATCTGCTAAATGTACTCCCATCTGGTCATAAACTTGTTTTCCCAGTAAAGGTGATGGGTATGAAGTATTCTGACTTCATTCCAATCAGTGCTAAAGAATAAACTGATTGGCAACAGAGTTTCAGTCTGTGACAATGGAATAGAGTTTCTCTCCATGTTATGCTAACTACAGGTTTGAAATTATAAACCTGACTTATTATCATGGTATTCTAAACATGGGAGCTAGCTAGCTAGCCCTAAGATAGGACCATTATAAAGTTTGTCTTTCTTGAGGTTTCTCACTTTTATTGCTTTTTCATAGTCTCCAAATTAATCTAATTCCAGATGGCTAAGGACTGATTTATTACAGAAACATCAATGGACTGGAATTTGCAGTTTTTCCCATGTTGTTTCTGCCGCATATAATGTGCTCATTTCAAAACCCAAATGGAAAATATTAATTCTGAAGAACCTAGTGGTTTGGAGTTTGTGAGAAAATTAAAATCAGAAAATCATTTACTGAAACAGCAATAAGTCACCACGCAGGGTGAAAGAACATAAATACAGATGTAATGTCACACTAGCCTGTACGATATCTTTGTGCAAATTAGGAAAAAGTGCCAGGAGATATAGCTCTGAGTCAAAGTGCAGCTTGCCTCATGAGCTAAGAGTGGGCTGTATGTCAGCCTCTATTTATTCCCTCTGCCGAACACCCCTGTGCACAGCATAACTCCATATTTGTATATGGTTGCACTGTACTGAAGGAGCCTATGGTATATCAGTTGTCATTGGTCTTCAGCCAGGAAGTGTATCCTATGTTCATTTCATACAGGTGAATATAGATAGCGTCTTCTAAAATAATGGTTCTCAACTCTGACTTCATCAGAATCACCTGGAGAACATTAAAAAATCCCAATGTCCAGGACATCTCAGACCCATTTATTCAGGAGAAGGAACCAGGCAGGCATCAGTACTTTTTAATGCTCTTCAGGTAATTAAAGAGTTGAAAGTACTTTTCCACACTAATCAGTTAAAAGACCTACTAACCATACTAAATACAAACCTTTGGCTTTATTCGATCTAAACTACTTCATGTCAGTGTATTTCCCATCTTCAAGTGCATTGCCTTTTATTGTCCTTTAAGTTACCCTCACACCTGAGGTTGACCTTTTGCTTTAGCCAAAACTAAAGTTTATCCTATTTTTTCCAACTGAAAAAAAGTTGTTTTTAAAAAAGAAACACAGGGTTATGACTTTAGTGATTTATGTAATGACAGAAAGAAGAATTTAGAATCATACGTGAAAGTGGGAAAAATGGCGACAACGAAAGATTGGTGAGAGAGAAGTCTCAATTAACAAACTATTATCTCTTTTCCATCTTTAAAACAGATGAAGTAAAGACTGTTTTCTAAAGCTCGCATTTTAACATGCACAATACAAAGACTTGTAGGGCAAATATAGAATGTGCTATCTTTTGTATAATCAATTGAGATGCTGATTCATCATGAAATGTAAATATTCCAAATCATCTGCAATATTTCAGGGGAAATGGGTTATAGTAGATGTTTAAGAAAAGAATAGAATAAAAGCAGAATTCATAATATTCAGAAAGAAAATCATTACAGAAGCTTAGAAAATACACTCCATCATACAGCACTCAAGTAATTTAGAAAAAAATTGAAAGACCAAAAGAAAATAGAAGATGGCTATTGTTATTCTCTCTTTTATGTTTTTCTAAATTTTCTGCAGTGAACATGTAATTAATTTTACAAAGAAAAACAAAGTGATACTTTATAACAAAAGAAGAAATACTTTATCATTTCTATTTCATATAAATGAAACAAAAGCAACTAATGTAATAGAAAGTTGTCTTTTTTCATGTACTCAATGCTGAGAAAGCTGCCTTCATTCTCATTATAGACAAACCTATGAACAGTGTCTGTGGGGCTTAGAACAAAGGAGGACACAAAACCACAATTGCCCAATTGATTATTCTACATTCTGTTTTTGACATTGTCTTGATTCCTTTTATAATTATTTTAAACATAGCAGTGAAGCCACAGATACAACAGCTACTGAGCTGGGTAAGTGTACTGAAAACTTGGTGGTTTAAAGATTATAGGTTTTCCTACCTAATATTTATTCTGATTATCACATTCTTACTAGACAGCTGAAGAAATCACAGTAGAACTATTTCCATATGGTATTTCCATAAATGACATTTCAAAAAAATGTTTGTCTCTAATTGTGGATTAAGGTAATCAGAGAGTGGCTCTCTAACGTAAACTAAATCAAATAATTTCTAGTGCATAAGTTAGCATAAGTTTACATGATCTGAGCATAAGTGAAATAAATCTTAAAGCTATCAGGCAAATAAAAATTTGAATTAACATGGAAATAAAATTCACAGCATGGAATTATAGAGTGAGTCCAGCTTTGAAGAAACTCAGAATTCATTTCCAGTCTCAGCTGTGATGTGTTCAAGTTTCTAACATCGCTTTAACATAATTTTATTGTCTGTTAAATAGAATTTTAATAACTTTCTTATACAATTGCTGTTAGGATGAAATTAGATATCAATATATGAAATATTTAGTATAGAACTTAGCACACAGTAGATATCAAGTAAATAGTAACCAATTTACTTCGGTTTCTATTAGGTCCCCATCACCAGCTGCCTTTTTGCTGCATGGGGAGAAAAGAAATTTTATAAGATATATTTTTCTCTAACCAAATATAACATTTAAGAATGATACAGTTTAATAGTCTAGACATTTCACAATTTGCCCTTAAAAACATTTTTTTCAAAGAGGAATTTTTAAATCAGAATAGCCTCTTTCCAAAAGTTATTTAATCTCTCTGACTCAATTTCCTTATCTGTAAAGTGGGAACATGTACCCCTTGATGACACAGTGACCCCACAAGGCCCTAACTAAATAATGTAAGAGCTTATAAAACTGTAAATAAGTAGCAGTTTCAATTTAAAAATTTAAGCTATTCAGTTTAAAATATGTAAATATTGTTGGTATTTATCTTTTTGACCAAATCTTTCTATTCTCTTAGGAGAAAACAGCTTCTTTCTTTTTAACTGATGTGAAACATCTATTTCTTTTTTCCCTAAAAATGTGCTTATGCTTGAACTGTATTAATTGTGATTTGCTACATACACTATATATTTTATTCTTAGTTTAATAACTGTAGACACTAATTACCAAAAAATGGAGGTATGGTGATGTAACACTGCATTATATATTTAGAACTACTCTATTCATCTTACTAAAAGCTTTTTAATTGCTATAATAATCATAAAAGGAACGCAACTGTTGCCTATAAATTTCTCCTAATTAAAATAGTTTAATATTTTAATATCAATCATTAATATTATGGTATCTGTTTAATTAATAGGTTAATGAACAGATACCATAGGTTAATGTGATCAAAACAAATTTCTTCACTATAAATATGATTCAATTTATGTAAACAAGATTCTGCATTTTGGAGATAAAATCACTTTTCTTTTGAGAATCTTGTTAATTTTGTATAAAACAGTTAAATTAAAAATATAAGAAAGTTCCTGTCCTTGAACATTACTGTTTCACACAGAAGTCTTATCGGAAAAAAGTGATTAAAGTCGTAGGGTGCTGGGGAGCTGCTAAGTAGACCTCCCTTTAAATATATATAAAGAAGAGGAGATGATAAAAATGTTTTGTTTTTTTTTTTAGTCATGATGATGGTGAAAAATAAATATGAGATTGGGGCATAGAATGGACACAGAGGGGTCACATACTGCTCTTCCATTCTCGTGGTTTCTTTTTGTGCCAAGGGAGGAATAAGGAGGCCAAGAGCAAAGACTTCCCTTTCCTAAAGAATTTAAGCTGCACCAGGTGAAGAAAGGGGTTGTCTCTATTGGCTGCATAAGGAACTGATTCAAAACATATGGGGGCAGCAAAGAGCTACTCTGCAAAGCCCAGGACCAACAGGTGAGTGTGTGATTCATTTTATAAAGTCAAGGGAGGGTATCTGGGCTTTTCTGGGAGACCAGGGATTAGAGAGGACAGGATAAAACATGGTACAGGTGGAGCCAACACAAGTAGTATAGTTCAAAAGAGGGCTAAATCTAATCATTTATTCGATAAATATTTTGCCATGTTTATGCAATGCATTGCATTCAGTATTAGAGATATAATTGTATCCTCAGAGATTATAATCTACAGGGACATAGAAAAACAATTGAAAGGTATTTACAATATACCATAATAAGCCTCAGGATGGAGGAGATACAGTGGGCTAAGAACTTCATTTAAAATGGTTGACTTGAATCTGAGCTAGTGGAGGAGGCATCCTGGAGGAAGTTACAAAAATCTCACAACTACTCGAACCAGAGAAATAGAGGGGTAGTTAGGGTGAGAGTGTTCTTAGCCAAGAGAAGACTGTAGGCAAAGGCCAAACAGATTTAGATGCATGGGCTGGAGTAATATGAGGCTGGACAAACCAATGGGCAACTCATGAAAAGCCTTGTAAACCGGGCAGTGGGTTTGCACTTTATCACAGAACAGCAAGAAGCCTTGGAATTTTCAAGCAGCAGGACAGTGACATAGTCAGATTTGTGTGTTGGAAAGTTCCTTCATCTGCTGTAGAAATTCTAAATCAGCAGGTCTGTTTGTGCAGCCCAGGAATTGCGATTTAAAATGTTTCTTCAGGTGATTCTAAATCACAGCTGCACTTGGAAGCCACTGCTTTAGGACAGATAGACCAATTCAAAAACAAAAGCACTTAAAATGTTTGCTGATGTAGCTCAAGGTTCTGGTAGGGCTGTCTGATTCCCAGGGACTTGCTTGCCCAGATGGTTCTTGTGTTCTTACTGTTTTATCGATTCCATTGACCCTTCTTCACCAAGAAATCATGGTCACTTCAGATCAGTAGCCGAAACCAGGAGAATCCCTGGAAACTGCTGGAAGTGTTTGCCAGTCCTGGGCAAGCAAGGGTGGCCAACTGTCCCAGTTTGCCTGGGAATAAAAAGAGTGGAGTCCCACAAAGTGGGGCTTCTGAAAATCAGGACAGTCCCAGGCAAACAGGGATGAGTTGGTCATCCTAGGGCAACACTACATGGACAGAAGACTGGATATTTCAAAATGTCTCTGCATATAGCAAAGCAGTCATTGTCCTGACTTACTATTCTCAGAACAGAGTTTGACTGGCAATGTTTCCAAAACTTAGATCACATAGTCATCTTCATTAACTCCTGAATTAAATAGATACCACAACATTAATGAATGATATTAAATATTAAGCTATTTTAATTAGCAGAAATTTATAGGCAACATTTGTATTCCTTCCATGATTATTATAGCAATTAAAAGCTTTTAGTAAGTTCATGATGAATAATGTAGTTCTAAATATATAATTTGCAGTGTTACATCACCATCACCATAGCATTCTTTAAAGGCAAAATGCCATTATAGATAACTATGCCTGGTGACAATTTTAACTGTTTTTTTTTAAATTATGAGATTTTTTAATTTGAGAGGAAAAAAACCCGTAATGAGTAGGAAAGGATGCTTAGTTCTTATACCCATGTAACACAGCTTTTTTCACACTTCAAAAATGGGTATGTGTATAACTCTAGGAGGACAGGGTGTAATCAAAACGAGCTTTGAAGACTTGAATTAAACATGATGCCTCCTCCTGAAGCTCTAAGATTACTTAAAGACTTGGGTGAGTGGTAAGTAGTTTAAAACTCTTTCAAAACATTAATACAATTTTAATATTCACTTGACTGTTTAAGAAAAATCACAGGACTTAAAAATGTTTGCTTGAGGCAGATAGCTTGGGACAGATTCTTAGATTACCCTACCATTATCCCCAATACGGTGGCCTGCTTACCTAGGTTGAGAAGGAGCTTATCCAGGTAGAAAGTTTGAGAAGCCTATCCCTATCTTCTGATACTGCACACCTTGAACAAAACAAATCCTTGCCAATAGCAGCTAATCTTAAATGGCAGAAGCAATTTCAGGAAAGAATAAATCTATTTCTTTGTTTATGGAAGAACCAGAATGTCACAGTTTCTATCACTATCACTTCTTTGAATTATTTACTTAACTGTCTAAATATTGCTGCAACGAACCAAGGAGCCCTAGAAAAGATAATCCTGGAAAACGAATGCATGCCCATTCTGTGAATGCTTTCCTATTCTGGGAATTCAACTCAATGTTCTGTATCTATTTAAATAAAGTGGTTTTTTAAGTTTATTTGTCTATTTCTTTATGACTGTGAGCAGCTTTGAGGACAGGGACTATGTCTACAGTGTCTACTAAAAGAGTGTCTGCCCACATGATAGGCACTTGGTAAATATTTGTTAAAATAAAGAAAAGTAAAATAAGTTATGTGAAGTCAGAGAGGCATAAACTGGCATTGGAAAATCTCAGAACAACCTTAACTACTTAGTTTTGTTTAAAAGACCTAAACAATTACATTTTATCAACTTCTACTCTTTCATCTGACATTTTTGTCTGCAATTTAGGAGTCTCTTTGTTCTCCTTAAGTTTATTCCAAAAGAAAATATGTAAACTGAATAAGGAGAAACAGTACATTCCACCAGAATGTTGCAACAGGAAATGCACGACCTTTAAATCTCATACAAATTGAATCATACTATTTACTAAAGTTAGGTAAATATGAATATTATAAATGCATTGCAAGAAAAAGGCTATGTAGTTATGATGGTATTAGTTATTACTATAAAAATTAAACCCATTTTTTTTCTCCTGAATTTTAGAAAGCAAAGTTATCATGATTAGTAACAGCAAAATATAAGGAAAAAATTCAGACACCGTTAGTTTAAAGGGCAATTGAATCTAAAAATGTGTCTTGGTTTCTAGGGAAAAATTTCTGTCCATAACTATTTGATCACTAGTAGGCTAGTAGTCTTTATACAGTTGTTCATTAAAAATATTCCTTTCTAGCACTTCAGACTGAACATCATCAAAAAAAAATCTTATTAAAATATTACAAGCAAATGCTACTTTCAAGTTAAAACTTGCTTTTATTATCACAATGATAGCTCGAATTTTTAAAAGTAAAATTTCTCAAAATTTTAATGTATTTTTTTTTTGCAGAAATAGAAAAATCCATCCTAAAATACATATGGAGTTTCAAAGGACCCTAAAGAGACAAAACAGTCTTTAAAAAAGAACAAAGTTGGAGGTCTCACACTTTTTTATTTCAAAACTTACTATAAAGCTATAGAAATTAAAACAGCATGGTACTGGCATAAATACAGACATATAGACTGGTGTAATAGATTAGAGAGCCCACAAATAAACCCTTGTATATATGGTCAAATAATTTTCAATAAGGATGCCAACATCATTCAGTGGGAAAAGGACAGTCCTTTCAACAAATGATGTTAGAAAAACTAGATAATTACATGCAAAAGACTGAAGTAGAACCTTTACCTTAAACCATATACAAGAATTAACTCAAAATGAATCAAAGATCTAAATGGGAAAGCTAAAATTCTTATAAGAAAACATAAGGGAACAATTTCTTAACGCTGGCAATGATTTCTTGGATTTAACACCAAAGGCACGAGCAACAGAAGAAAAAAATTAATTAATTAAACTACATCAAAATTTAAAACTTCCATGTGTCAAAGGACACAATCAACAGAGTGAAAAGCAAACCACAGAATGAGAGAAAATATTTGCAAATCATAAGTCTGGTAAGGAATATATATTGAAACTATATAAAGAACTCCAACAACTCAACAACAACAATAAAAAAGACCTGATTAAAAAGTGGGTAAACAGACATTACTCTAAAGAAGATATACAAATGGCCAACAAGCACATGAAAAGATGCTCAATATCACTAATTATAAGGAAAATGAAAATCAGAAAAGCACAGTAGGATTCTACTTTACACTCATAAGGATGGCTGTCAACCAAAAAAAAAAAAAAACAGAAAAGTATTGGCAAGGTTTGGAGAAATTGGAACCTTTGTATACTGCTGGTAAAGATGTAAAACGGTTTTGCCACTATGGAAAATAGTATGGTGGTACATCAGAATATTAAAAATATATTTCCATATTACTGAGCAATTCCATTGCTGGTTACATATCCCAAAGAATTGAAAACAGGAACACTTATATTCATCGCAGCATTATTCACAATAGTTGAAAGATGTACACAACTCAAGTATCTACTGACAGATAAATGGATAAACAAAATGTGACATGTACATCCAGTGCAATATTATATAGCCTTAAAAATGAAGGAAATTCTGACACATGCTACAACATGAAGGAACTTTGAAGGTTCTATGCTAAATGAAATAAACCAGTCACAAAAGGACACATACTATACAGTTCCACTTATATGAGGTACTTGGAATAATTAAATTAATAGAAACAAAGTACAAGGGTGGTCATCAGGGGCAGAGGGGAAAGGCAGGGAGAGTTATTGTTTAATGAGTACATTAAAGATGTTTGGAGCACGAAAAAATTCAGGAGATAGATGGTGGTGATGTTGCACAAGGTGAATGCATTTAATGTCAATGAACTTAAAAATGGTCAAAATGGTAAATCTTGTTGTATATTTTACTACAATTTTTAAAAAGTTAAAAGTGACTTGTTCACCCCCCTAAAAACTGAACATGGAAAGAAAATAAAAATCATCCCCAATCCTTTTCCTAGAGATTACCACTTTAAAAAAAATGTAAAATTCCATGTAATAAATTATAAAAGGAGAGTCATATCTTTCTTGTGATTAGTTAGCTGCAGTTCACAGTCACCTATGGATTTAAATGTATTTTTATTACTTATGTGTTTTTCTTCTTTTTTCTTTTTTACACACATTAGGATATTAATATTGTGACAGCTGCTATGTCTCGGATTGGAAATTAGATAAGGTCACAGTTCCCCCCATGCAGTGCTGTGATTTTACAGAGTATAATTCCTTAAATTCCAAAAGACTACAACCTTTTTGTTCTGTGCTAATAAAGACTTTGAGCAGAGCCCTTAAACTTCCCATCCCTAAATGTAACCAGGTCCAGTAAAGTTCAGCTTTCTGTGAATCAGCTGAGAGGCTGAATTCCTTAAAACATTAGAGAAGTCATTGCTAAGGCACAACTAGATAATTTTCTCATTGGGGTTTTTTATCCAGCTCTGAATCCCCTCAACATAAACCAAATAGATGAGATCCAGGACAGATAACACATCCATACCAGATATGGCATCAGACATCTTTGTACAGGTATCTCTGGAACATACAACTCTGTTTATTAGGTTAAATTTTCCTTGCCTTCTTACTTTTTCCTATGATTGTCTCCTTTGCAGATGGCCTCTTAGAAGTTATTTTTCAAGCTTGAGCAAAATCCTTTGATGTAATTCTGTCTGGAGGATTGACTGGCAGGGTAGCCTTGCCACAGGGCTATTTGCATGAGGAACCAAGGCTCTTCCTGGGAAAGAACTCATCCCAAGGGAGGAAGGGCAACATTTTGGTTGAAGGACAATGGAGCAGGGTCAGAGGGGAAGGGTGAGTCTGAGTGCAGCACAGTGTCTGTCACTCAGACTCCTCTCCAGCTCACCCCCTCGACCCAGTGTGCCTGAATCCCAGTGTGAGGGACTGCCATAAAAGACCCAAATAATAACTGGAGAAATTGGTAAATTAGAATTCAAGGTACTGAGCTTCTGTAGTAAGCAGGGAAGGTGAGAAGGACCAACCCTCTATATCTCGCATCATGCCCTCAGTGTAGATATCAGCCTGAGCAGCCTCCTAGTAGACATCGACTGACATAAACAGAAGAAAAAGCCTTTTGGGCACACACGATAGTTTTGGCTGTACCACTTACAGTAGCAGCCATCATTACCACAGTGGGTAGGAGTGGGAAAAAGGGCAAAATGGCAACTGCCAAATGATAGCCCCAAAGAATGTGTGGAACATGTATGCGTCACCCTCTGAGGACTTCCAGAGTATTCCCACAGAGCAGGTGGGGGCAGATGTAGGGGAGAGAAAATATAGCTGAGTTTCTTTGATTTTATTTTTATCCTTTGACTGGTGAGGGCTGAAAAATATGGATAATACTTTTTCAAAAGAGAAAATGCTTCAAACAAGATAAGACTACATCATCTATATAGAATTTATATGTAAGATTTATTTGAATCACATAGCATTGAGTTCCTTTGGATTTATTGTGCTTTTTGTGTTTAATTCAGCCCCTGACCTAAGTGAATTCTGTATTTATAACAGACTTTTGACCAACTTAGAACAACTAGAGTTTAAATTTTTGAACAAAAGTACATGAAAATCTCAGCCATTATGAACCTAGAGGAAATGGCACATTTGTATTTACTTTTATAAGTAATCAAGAGTTGGTACTTTAAACACTAAAGCTTTTTCATTTTAAGGGTTTGGAAATAGGAGAATTCTGAAGTGAATTAGAAAGTCCCTCCTCTCTTAAAAACTATGTTCATAAAAATGTCCATAAGTTAATGTCTTTTTGAGAATTTATGGTGATCATCTAGTATCAATTGTCCTGGTGTACTAAAGATGTATGTGGTTATGTGACTCCTTAATCCACCTGCTTTTTGTCTTTCTTTTTAAACAAGTTCCTCATGTGAATGTATGGCTAGTTTTTTGCTTATTTTTATTTTTACTCCTACTCAAGAGAAGCAATGTGCTAGAAAGAGTATGCCAGTGGGAATCTTGAGTTAGAGATGCATCTGCCTACTGCTGGTGTAACCTTGAATTGGGTGAGTTAGCTTAGACTCTCTGAGCTCAGTTTCTTCATCTGTAAGGTGGACAACAGCAGTAGCTCCCTCACAGGTTTTACATGTGCTAATGTATAAAAGTGCCTGGCAAATGTTAGTTACCCTGCCCTTTGGGAGTCAAACAGACAAATTATGACTATGTGACCTTCAACTAGGTAGCTCTGAACTTCAGTTCCCCCACCTGTATGAGAATGAGGTATATGTGAAGTGACTAACATAATGCCTGGAACACTAGATGCCCAATAAAAAGCAATTTCCTTTTTTTTCTCCTAAGAGTTAATTGGCTAATGGTAACAGCTGGGTCTCCTGGGCACCATAACTGAAAGCCTTTCGACAAACTGAATCAGTAAGTCAAAGGCTAAGATTTTTCTCATCTCTGTTCCTCTCAAAATCCTGTGACTGCCCAAACCATTCATAGCAATGTCTGAGATTTCTATACCACAAACCTAACAGACAAGCGGCAACCCCAGGTCGGCTTGTCCTGTGCTTCTGAGATGCCTGCACTATTTGTTGATGTGACTTGAAGGAACACCCCCCCTCTCTAATTTGAGAATTTAGACTACACTGTTTACTCCGGTGTCCACAGTTCCTTCATTACCACTGTCAAAAGATTATACTGCAGCAGAAATGACTTACTATTTTCTCTAAACTTTACTGAGTATTCTATTTAAAACCTGGCATCAGTAAGAAACAATGTTAAATAGTACATCTTGTGCTAGAACTCATGCTGAAAGCAGGCATTGTTAGGAATGAAGGTGCACAAGAGTCAAGCCCTTTCATTTAAGAAAAGAAAATGAAAATAAGTACAAAAATAGAACTGTTATTTTTTAATTGAGTCTTTGATATTTAATCAAATTCTTATCAGTGTTTCTACTTGAACTGTTCTTTTTAAAAGAAAAAGATCCCTGAAATAGCCACAAAATTTTTGTAGCTACTTGTTTTTGGCCAATTGCTTTTTATGGGCAATATTTGGCCTTTAAATGCCATGTTGCAGTTTGAAATGCCTAATCTACTCTAAGAGAAAATGTAGTCAATTACATCTGCTCCCTCAATCATCTTTCCTTTTCACAATATTGGACCAGAGATGAGGCACATTCAAAAATTTTTAACCAAGAAAATCTTGTGTGTATTGTCAACAAAGTGCTAGTGTTTAGGAGCTATGCAGTGCTCTGCGATTTGTGAATAGGCGTGGAATTCACAGAGCTGCCATTTCTGATGTCTGATACTTCCCTGATTACGGTACTCAGCACTTTGTGATTACAATTGCTAATTTTCTTCCTGAGAGCTCAGTGAGGGCAGAAGCCTCTTGTTCTCTTTTGTGTCCCTAGACCCTAATACAGTGACAGACACAAGTGGGTGCTCAATAAATATTTGTTAAATGTATGAATAATGTGTGTGTGTTGTATGTATGTATTCTATTTATCCAACAATTTCCTGTGTTTCTCCTTTTCTAAACATGTACATTTTCTCCTTTGAGGAAGAACAGCTCTTTAAAAATCTGCCTTTTACCTTTTACTAGAGAAAGCTTAGATTCCCAAAGATATCGGCTTATTACTTTCATTAATCATGAAATTCCTGAAAAATTTCTTCATAATTCAGCTTCCTTACTGTCTGTGACTAACAAATAGAGATGAAATGCAGTTTATTCTCATCTGTAGCAGTTTTTTTTATTTTTTCTGTAAGGTTACCAGAAACACTGAATTAGAAAATACTGAATCATGGTTCCTGGGGGAAATACAGTTAAGTTCTCACAAGCCTGTCATCACATTTTCATCAACTAATTAATATAACCTTATTTTATATGTTTTTCTGTTTAAAGATGAATGAACAAATGAATGGATAAAAGGATGGATAGATGAATGAATGAATAAATGTACATAGATAGTTATTTGACTTCTGCATGAGGAAAAAACTATCTAGAATGACAAAAAGATTCGAGATTCTACATGTAAAAAAATCATAATAATTAAACAGCAAAAAAGGAAATATTTGTAACAACTATGACAGATATAGGGTAACTATCCTCAATTACAAAGAGTTTATGTGAATCAGTGAGAAAAACCCTAAGCTTCAATAGAAAAATGTACAAAAGTTATAAATAGACAATTCCCTAATATATAAAATGTCCATTAGAATACAATTCAGCTTAACTAACAACTAAGGAACTCTAAATTAAGCTTTAATGAGATACCATTGCTCACCCTTAAATCAGGAGACACTTTAGAACTATAATAGTTATTACAAGTGAGAGTTTGATTAATGGGCATTCTCATAATTTTGTTGAGCAGTAACATGGGTTCTGGAAAACAATTTGGCAACAGATACACATAATAAACTAAAAAAATCATATCTTTTAATTGAGAAGTTTAACAAGAAGGACAAAGATTGGTGTACAAATATGTTCATATAATGTTATCTATAACAGTAAAAAAATGGAAACAACCTAAATATTCAGTAATTAGGATATATTTGAGTAAAATATAATACTTGCATAAGATAAAATAGTTTACGGACTTCAAAAATTATATTTCAAAGGATGTTGAATGATGTGGGAAATGTTTATAACAAATATATATTCAACTTTGTATACACTGTACTTGCAATTACATAAAAAAATATATAAAGAAAAATACTCACCAAAATATTTACAATTATTTTTCAGGTTGGTAGAATTATGGGTAATTGATACTTTTTGGTAACTTTTTAATATTTCTAAATCAGTGTTTCTTAAACTTTTTAAAATTTTGTTCTCCTAAGGAAACTTTTTAGATATTTTTTCCTAATCAAATTTTAATACCCCAGATATACTGTAAATTTGTTTCTGTCCTGTGGTCTTTTTAAGGGCCATAAATCATTGTAACATCTAAAATTTCTTTACCCACCCTCTTCCCCAGAATCAGTTTCTGCTCTGTTGGGAACAATAGCACCCTCATTGAGAATGCATGTTCTAACTGATCTATATTAGTTTTACTTTGAAAATGAGAAAAAAAATATTGTTTAAAAGAAAGTTCTAGAATAGGTAGTTTCAACACAGAGAAATAAATCCCTATTAGTAGAATTTCTGGTCCTCTGATACCTGAAATTTTGAAACATTGATCTTTCTATCATGCCTAAAATTGCCTGTGTAGGTAAACATCAATTCCAACTAATATATGTGGCTCTATATGTGTAATATGAAACTAACGTATTTTGCTGAGAAAGACAGAGTTAAATTTAATAACAACCAATACTTACATTGTACCCTAGTGTGAACAAAATTTAATGTCATTCTATGGATGAAGAAAATAAATCTCAAAGAAATTAAATAGCTTCCCCGATGTCACGTGATTCATAAGAAACAGAGTTATTTGACTTGAAAATATTTATTTTTTTCATTACCAGTTGCTGTGGGGGTCAGTAAAAGTTTTCTGTGAAAATATAAGCACAAAGCAAGGGAAGGCCCTGTTATGAAATTTGCTGGGTAATGTTTCCTGTACTAACATTCATCCACAAATGGTATGACTACTATCTGGTCCAGTTTCCTCACACTACATAACTTGATTGGCTTAACGTGATCTTGCCAACATTTTCTGAGCAGTGTCATGTCTTTAGTAACTTCCCTAAAAATGCTGCACTTCTATCTTCAGGCCAGAGCATGTGAGGCGGTGAACCCAATCCTGTAAACTTATTTCTCTCACTCTCCAAGACCCTTTGCCAAGCCACTGCTGCTGGAAGACAGCCCTAGAGCATGACTTCTTGCAACACACTTTGAAGTAGATAAAATATGCGCTCATGGACATCTGTCTGTTATTTCCTGCACTCACAGCTTTGTTCTTCTTTATTGCCAGAGAATTCTATGGATGATGTCATTTTTCTCTGAACAGAACAGGCCATCAGGGCTTTTCACTGACATAATTAATTATCTGTAGCTTGATTCTGGGCCAGAAAATTCTTAAGGCACAGCCCCCCAAAGAATTAACTCTACTGTGCTTGCTATTCTTAAACTTTTAAAGAAACAGGGTACCATATCTTTTTCTTTTCTCAGACACTGATAATGGTAGTTTTGTTCAGTGATATCAAGTAACAGAAAGTGAACTGGGGCACTATTCTATGATTTCACAAGGAAGACCTTCGCTTCAATGGGCAGTAAACTCTAAAGGTCGCTACAGATTAAGTATACAAAGCAAAGCTTTTAAGGCTTAGTCTTAAATGCTACAGGAATGCATCACAATTACTGAATAGACTCTTTGGGGGATCTTGTGAATCTGCAGCCACAAAAATGAGATCTCGACCAAAGCTAACCATGTTAAACTATCCACAAGGTGCAAAGCTTTAGTTTACCAGCCACGAACCCTAAAACATGAATATTTTAAAACTTTAAAAGATATAAGAAATTATCAGAATGGTGACTTTATATTTTGAGAGATTTTACCTATGTCTTTATATAGATTTAAAGCAAATTAGCCAGTTCATCAGAAAATATCTCCCTTCACTTTGCTGGGTTTTGAGATTATGTGAATAATCTTATCTCTTTAAAACTATCCCTTCAACACTGTAATGTCATAAAGCAGTGGAAGGGCTCTGATGGAATCAGAGCACTTGAGTTCTACCCTGCTCTTTACTAGGTTAGTAATAACTTAAGATCCAGGAAATCTTTCAACTTTCTCAACTCTTGTGGAAATTGCAATATCCTATCTATCTAACTCAAAGATTAACTAAGAACACAGATTTGAATGTGTATAGAAATATTGCCCCCAATCCCCCAAAGGAATTGTTATTTATGGTCTCTTCTGCTACCTGGAATCTGCATAAACTTATTTAAATTGCACTCTCTATATATTAATTTAATTTGGTAAGTTATCTCTTTAGATCTACTCTCAAAACTTTTAAAGATTTAAAATTATAATGCAATAAATGTGGACTATAAAAAAAATCAATGTTACAAAATCAGCATTAAAAAAAAGGGAAGGTGTTTATATCCTCCCAAATTTTACTCTCCAGAGCTAATTCTATTAATAATTTAATTGTTTTTTATGTAGGTATTTATTTTATACAGATATTAACACAGACACATCTCTCTGTGTGTCTGTCTCTTTCCCCCTAATATTACTGAGCAGTTACTATATGCCAGGAAATGTGCAAAGTGCTCTGCAGATATTATCTCATTTAAATTTCACAATAACCTTACCAAATAGGTACTATCATTATCATCATTTTTAGAGGACGGATCTCAGGCAGGTTCAAAGAAGTTCAGTGATTCACCCAAATAACACAATAAGTGGTGGTGTCAGGATGCAAATCTAGACAATCTAACCTTAAAATTGGAATCTTACTTAATATTATACTTTATGAATTCTCCATATATACCTATCAATGTAAAACTTTTCAGATAAAGACCATTTTATTTTTTTATTCAAATATAATGAAAAGCTCAAGAAGAATGAACATCTATTGATGCTAATACTTATTTCACCAGAACTAAGAGTTATCTCTTGCTTACTTGTTTTTCAATAAATTGATTGAGTCTCCTCTATTTTTATATACTCATCTCTCAATTCAGTCTTTTTCAGTTTTTTAAATTCTTCTAACTTGAATCTTTAACCCAAATTTAGATCAAACTCTAATACCGAAACAAAACAAAAGAAAAATCCAAGGGAAAAATTAATAATTATGTTGGACTTGCACAGTATTGAATTTGTTTGAAATAAAGATCACTACTGTGATTATGACTGTAATAATTAAATAAAACCTTTATCAAGCATTTCTTTGATTTGTCCTGTTTCCTTCTTTAGAAAAATGTTGAAAGGACTGGCTACTATTTCTCCTTAACTGGTATCATCATAGACCATAGATAGACCAGTAGTTATCTCATTCCTTCTTCCTTCTTTCTATTTATTAATTATTTATTTAGCAGCTATGTGTAAAATTGCTATTCTACTGGTTGTTGTGATGGATTACTCATGAGTAGGACATAATCCCATGCCTGGCTTGACTTTATAATCCAGGAGAAATGAGCTAATTGTTCATCAAGCCACCTTTTGGAAGAAAGAATAAGATGAAAAGTTCCAGAGCAAAGGATAACATAAGGAAGTCATGAAGAATGATTAACTTTAATTCTCATTTTTGTGACCAACCTAAATGACTCCAGGCCTTAGCAGAATATTTGATACATAGATTCATAGAAATTTAGAATAGGAAAGAACTTTAACTTCTTAATTTACCGTAAAGGAAACAGAGACCAGAGAAGCCAAAGATTTGCCCAAGGGGTAAACTAATAGGTTATTGATTATATATTAGAACCCAGGTCTTCTGATTCTCGAATCAGAGATCTTTCTATTATGCTAAATCACTAATAAATATATTGCAACAATCTCAAGTAGGAATTAACCTATATGCTAATTAATTCATTTTAAAAATGTGAAATTAGCAATATTTTTGGCCAGATCAATTTTTTAAATAAGTATTTGAATGCCATTGGGCACACTTGTAGGAATCCTAGCATGCTGTAAAATTAATGCCCTAAAATACTAATTGACATTTTACTAAAATTTGACTGTGTATTCAAGTACAATATTTGTCCATTAACAATAAGAATATGGTTACTGAGCTTGAAATATTTGATTTAATATTTTTACCTTAATTTTCAAGTCACTGCATATGCAAAGTATTATTTATAGCATGTTTTTTTCCCCATATGCAGTTCCTATAGTCAACCAACTTTTTTCAGTCTTTTTCAGGGAAGATGTTGGAAAACTTGATTTTGTTATAAGCTTATCAACAACTGCTGCCAATAACCAGTCATCATTCAAAGTGAGATTCACTCTGGTTAAGCATGTTATATCTCATTGTCCCATTAAAGACTCTTAGGAATTTTTTTTTGTGACAACCTAAGCCTGAGCTTTATCAGGCAGCATGACATTGGTTCTGATGTTTAAAATTCTCTGCCTTACATGCTTGTATAATGTTTCCAGTGCATCAGCTTTTTCATAAAAAATGACTAAGTACCACTGGCCAAGATTCATATTAATAGCAGGGAACTTTCAGGGAAAGAACTTTCTTGATTATGAAAAAGTCAATAAAATGGCTCATAGTCCCCATCATTTATTTTAAACTCTTGCTTCTTATTTGTAGTTACTAAGCTGCTGAACATTATTGTTTCAGACCATTAATATACATTGACCTCTACTGAGTTTTTGTGGTTAAGAACCTTATCTGTGCTGTCATCATCTTGTTTCATCATCCACAAGCCAATGGTCAGATGAAAGCATGGTGAAGATGACTAAATAGAAGAGGCAGGTGGATGAATCAGACAATCAGTGTTGCCAGATTTTTTGATGCTAAACTCATCATTTTATATTTAATAGTGGCCAGTCTCTAATGACATTGTAGGAATATCCCTAGATTTCTTTCCAATTTCTCTATGACTTTAAAGGCCAACAAGCATGTAGTCTGAATACCCTCTTTATGCAGCCAGTTTTCACAAATGCTTAATCCCAAGAGCTAATTTAGCAAGATGCCATGAAGTTTCAGCAATACAGGCTCACTCTTTCTAGCTGAAGTTCTAGCGGCCATCTCACAGATTGTGTAATGTTCATGGGGATCTTTTCTGAAGGCTTACATCCCAAGATGAGTTAACCACAGAGAAACCATGCAAAGCATCTCTTCCTGACAGGTCTGGCATTGATTTCCCTAGCCACAGTTCCTAAGGACTCACCAAAGCCATAAATAAAGAATACAATTGTGTGCTTCCGATATTGCAGCTAATAAAACAGAGGCACTTGGTACTTTAGGTACCACAAATAAAAAGCCCAGAGAAAATTCACCCCCCTCACTTCTGAGACTCATCTTTTCTGATCCTATATCTCACCCACCCTCATCTCCTGAAATTCTTTCACTGTGCTCTTTGAAACTCACATTCAACTATGAGCCGTTTTCTTCTAAGTTCACAAACTTTTCTGAGGATGTTTCCTTTGCCTTCTTGCTCTAAGGCAGTGATTTTCAAATTTAGCTGCACATTAGAATTCTGTGAAGCTTTAAGAAAAAAATACTGATGTCTGCTTCCTACTTCCGGAGGTTTTTATTTAATTGATGAGGGGTGTGGCCCAGGCATCTGCAGACAACTTTGAAAACCACTTCCCTAAGGGAACCCTGACTCTCATGAGAACATCGCTTCCTCAAGTGCCCTCAGAAAAGGTGAATACTTTCCCCCAACTCTCTTTGTACCAGTGGGCCTGGAGGCGGGGTAAATTTCCACTTTGCCCCTCATCACTGCTTAGAGATCATTCTTTCTCCCTCTTGCCTAAAATAACTTAGTTTTGAATCTCATGACAATATCAGTTTGTATCCCATCTTTTTGTAGTCAAGAGCCATTCATACCCTCGGTCATTTCTTTACTATATAAAGAGCTTGTATGATTCAGTAAAAGACTAACAATTCAATGAAAAAACAGGTAAAGGATAGGAACAGACTAGTCACCAAAAGGAAATACAAATTCCTCTAAAAACATTTGAAAAGATGCTCAACCTCACTGATAAGAGAAAGGTAAATTAAACTACAAGGAGATATCCATTTCACTAATCAGACTGGTAAAGTAATTAAAATATCAGATTGGCAAAACAATCAATATATACTGTGTTGGCAAGAGCGAGAAAACGGACCTATGAAGGCAGCTTAGCAAAATCTGCAGCAAATTTATATACTCTTTCACTTAGCAATTTTAATCCTGAGAATAGGTCTAAGAGAAATACTTTTACATGTGTGATAAGGTGTACATGTAATGTATTCACGTGGCATTGATTATGATTGCAAAAGGCTGGGATAGCTTAGATATCCATCAACAGGGTACAACTAGGGTACACCCAACTACTATATACTCTGCAGCCATTAAAAAGAATGTAAAATATATATTCTAATAAGGAACGATTTCCACAGAATATGATATCTGAAAAAAGGCCAGTTGCAGAACAGTGTATATAACATGCTTAATTTGTGTTAAAAAACAAAAAGAATATATACATACTTGCATGCATTATACCATTTTCTAGGTTTTCAACCATTTCTGTGAATTAGCCATCCAAATTTTTAAAATAAAAATATTTTTAAGTTAACTACACATTATAGTGATCATTTCACAATATATGCATGGAATCATTATGTTGTACACCTGAAACTAATACAATGTCAATTATACATTAATTTTAAGAAACATAAATGAGTCTAAAGAAGCTGCGGTACATGTATACAATGGAATATTACTCAGCCATAAGAAGAGATGAAATACTGCCATTTGCGACAACATAGATGGACCTGGAGATAATCATGCTATGTGAAATAAGCCAGACAGAAAAAGTTAAAAATCACATGATATCACTTATATACGGGATATAAACCTAAAAGCAACAAAGGAATAGGACAAATAGATACTCATGGGCATGAACTATAGACTAGTGGTTATCAGAGGGTAGGGGGTGGGGAAGGAGGGGAGAGATAGAGTAAAGAGGGTCAAATATAGGGGTATAGGGGGATGGAGAAGTGGGGAAAGGGGATCAAATATATGGTAGCTGAAGGAAACTGGACTTTGGGTGGTAATCACACAATAAAATATATAGATGTCTAATTATAATGTACATCTGAAAATTATATAATTGTATTAACCAATGTTACCTCAATCTACTTAATTTAAAATAAAAATAAATAATATAAATGATAATAAAATTGTTTTAAATCACAAAAAAATTTTTTTACATAACATTTTAACAGTATATAAACTTTACCCCTAGAATTATATTTTCATGCTTGGACTAAGGTTAACTACTGAACCAGCACATGGTTCCAACTATACATGCCTTATCTTATAATTACAGTATAATTCCTGAGTATATAATTACAGTAAGACTCTACCTTCAAAGAGATACAGGAATGATACTCTATCAAAATATAAAAATCTCTGAACACCTGGAAAGAATGGAAGCCCTCTCCCATGAAGTTCTGAATGAACATGTGAGCAAGTTATATAACAAGTAATGGAAAATGCTTTTAAGAACTTGCCTAACCAGTAGGTGTTTGTATATAGAATTCCTTTCCCTGCCTAATGACCCCCACTTGATGTACAAAGGACATTAAAATACAGTAGGGGAAAAATCGATACATAGAATCAATGTACTGCTCCTATCAGCCTACTTTGAACATGTGTAATATTAGTGCCTTTTCTTACAAATCATTTATATAAGACATACAGAGAATAGTCATTGATAAGAAGAGGCTCTCAACACCATTTAAGGCAGGAATGTTCAGGGGACTGCAGACTAGTCAGTATGACAGGACCATAGATTGGGGAGATGCAGAAAAAATAAGGCTAAAGTGGTAAGCAGGTGCCAGCCCATGAAAACCTCTCAGAGCAACAGGGAGCTTCTAGTGTTTTAAGCAGAGAAAAGACCTGATTGGTTTCTATTTTAAAAAGCTAACTTCTTGCTGTGATATGGAGAATTACAGGTGATCAGACTGTGGGAAGGGCATACCAGTTGGAAGGCCACTGCATTAAACCATGCAAAAGGCAGTAAGAATAACTGAATGAAGCAGTAACAGTGGAGATCACATCTCCCCCATTATTTGATGTCAGGGACTCTGGACCTATTCTTCCCCCTTTGCATTCCCTTCTCTATCTAGCTGGCACGCAATAATTGCCTATCAATTATTCTCATGTCAATTGAATCAACTGTCACATGGTGGTAAATAATAAAAATGACCAGGTTGTTCATTCCCTCTCTGCTGAAGGGTAGACGACAGTATGATATCTGTGAAGATCATTGCAATGAGGTAGTGAGACTTAGGGGGGAGTAGAAATTTACAACCACCTGCGTCTTGTCTCACATGTAAAGAAGGAGAAGCCTAGAGCCCTTCTCACTTAAGCAATGATAGCTCCAGTGAGAAAGGAAGTGAAATGTTCAGAGCTTCCCATGCTTGACTCTTCAAGTGACCCTGGAAGTGTCTCTTGCTCAGGATGTATAAGTTTCTTTGCAGGAGATGTCTTTACCCAGGTATTTTGCAGGCACCATATCTGGCACTTAAGGCTGACATGTTACACCACTACTACCTACAAAATAAGTCATGTCAGAAATCGCAAAGATAACAAATATCAATGTCTCATGCTCTGTATGCAACCATGATCTTATTTGCACTCAAATGATTGTCTTTTGTAAACTGAAAGCCAGAAATACACATTCTACTAAAGGAAAAAAAAAGGCCTTCATATTTTGATTGTTTCAGAACACAGTTCATCTTACACATTGTTTGATTTCAGGTTTAAAAAAAGTTTGCTAATTAAAAAAGTTATATGCATATAGGTTTGTGTGTATATATACATCACTTATTCAAGGGACATTCACTTTCATGGATGCAAATATTGCTTTTGAGCCCATGAGACCATTTCCTACATCTGCTTAGGAACATGCAAACCCTTGCGTTACCACTGATTTACTTCATAAATTAGTCATTCCCCATAGAATCACAGACTTTCAAATGTGCTTTTATAATTATTACTTTTAAAAGGCAGGAGGAGAGTAGGGCCTGCTAAAATTTGTGCACATTGTTTCTTATTTCCTTTCAGGCCTTTGATCAGGAAATGTTTAACACAGGACTAAATATTTCTAGAGATTAATGGCTGCTGTTCAGAAAGGTCTATAGTTTTTTCCTGCCAATATAAACATATACATTGTTGAAGAACAAGACCTTGTCCACAGATAGGATTACATGTTAGCTAAATACACCCAAGTGACAATGTTTTCCTTGAATCAAAATTTAGTATATCCTTTCTTTCAATTAAGCACATATATGCAGTAAAATGATTTCAAGAATTTTCATCAGTGCCCTGCTTTTTCTTAAATACAGATGGTTTTGATAAAAATATTTTTCTGTTGACAGCCATGTGACATGAGTCTCTGAGCTCTTCATGTGTTTTGAGGCTGGTCTATGACTGTTTGACGTGATGCTCATGAAGTCAGATTTCAAATCCCACCAATTAGCTTTGCAAAGAAAAATATTCCACACATTGTCTGCACTTGTAACCCTATTTGGCAAACCCAAGGATGCCATAGTTCACACAAGGTTCAGAACAAATCCTCCATCGCCGCTGTACCAGGAAAAGTCTCTTGGGGAAGGAAGTGCCTTAAAAGAGACCATTATTTATCTACTAAGTCTTTGCCCAATGACTTTCAAGAGTGTCCCTTAAAAGGAAGAGAGAAGGAAATAAAAAAAAAGATTGAAGGCTGGCCCAGAAATTTTTAATATTGTCAAGTTGTTAACAGTTTTAACCAGTGCATGTAGTGACATCCCATTAATTTGAATATGATAAGTTTAAATTCACCATGGTCTAGATAAGCAGATCTGCATTTTACTCTTAAAAACATTTAATAACTATAAAAATATTTCATATGAATTAATAGTGTAATCCAGAAAAATGTACCTAATTCGGTGAAGCCGAATCTCCCCCTCCTCTTTCTACTAGATCTTCCACGGTCTTTATGACTAGTTTGTTGGGGGCCTGAAAACTTTCTACAGAAAAGGAGCTAGATGAATCCAAGCTCCTGGGGTTCTTTAGACATGGAACTATTGTCATCAAGGTCTCTGTTCCCCAGGGAATCCGAACATGAAATATTTAGAATTTTTCCCCCTAATCTTCTCCTGACAGCATGCCTACTCCCACTCTCCTTTCATCCTATTTATGTATCTATATCTTCACATAGGTAAATTCATCTCCACTATTTTCTATATTGCTTGACTATATTAAACAAAATTTCTACTTCTCAATGTCTTTCTTTGTACGAACTGTTTTAAATTACAAACTTCTAGAGGATAGGCTCTGTCTATGAAGCACTCAATAGATGCTTTTTGAAAATTATTTTGTAGTTTCATTTGGTTAATATAAAGGCCTTTCTTTCTTTCTTTCTTTCTTTCTTTCTTTCTTTTTCTTTTTTTCTAAACAAAACAAAAACAAAAAGTAGATTATCATTTATATTTTCTTGAAAACTATTTTCTGTAAAATCCAGAGACTGGCTTTGGCAGAACCATAAGTATAGCAGCCAAACTGGAGGAAGTTCCAAGGAACCATCAGGTGAAGGTAAACATTCTGGCTTTGTTTTATACCTGTCACAGTAACTTACCCCTTGTGTCACCTTATGTATTTTCTCACTGGATGTGTTAGTCCAACGTTAGTGGCAGAGTTATCCCTCAACCAGAGACGAGATTGTACTCTGCCCTGAAAACACTGTCATCATAATCTCTCTACTGCTGGGTAAAATGATAGGATGTCTGGAGTTTCCTTGAAAACGATCCAGCCTCTCTTCTCCTACTATTACTCAGAGCCAGTTCTGCCATGTCTCCATCCACAAACTTCTCAAAAATAGAGTTTGGCCAGGCACTTCTGGACACCAGCAATCCGATATCAGCACTCACTATTACTTTGAAATGACACCTTTTAAATGTCAGCTCAATAAATGGCCCATTCTCAGTTTTTGTCCTCTAGCTTTGCAGCAGCACTGAGAACCACAAATGTCTTCTTCCTGAAATTCTCTCCTCCCTTGCATTCATGACACCTCACCATTCTGATCTGTCTTCCTTTCTCTTTAACCCTTTCCTCTCTTCCTCTTTGACTAATTCTTTTCTCTCTCCCCACCCTTAACCATAGGCATTCTCTAAGGGTCTATCTTTGGACATGATTTTTTTTTTCTTTTATTCTCTATCCTTTGGCTTAACTCAGATCTCTTCAGATGAGTGTCATGTTTGTTTCTCTATATCCATGCTGTTGATACAGTAGCCACTAACCATATGTGGCTATTCAAATTTAAATTATCATTAAATAAAATTTAAAAATCAATTTTCAGCCATATTAGCCATATTTCAAAAGCTCACAAGTCTCATGTGACTAGTAGCTACCATGTAGGAGAGCATAGCTATAGAACATTTCCTTCTTCATAGAAAATTCTTTTGGATATCACAGGTCAAGATCTTACTTCTCTGAGTCCTTCTAGAATCATGAATTCATTATGCCCCAGATTCTACTCCACCTAAGATACATTTCTCCTAACATTTATCTGTATAAACTTTAATTTTATTTAAAAATTACTCCATGTAACGAGAGCATGTGTCCAAATAATATCTACACAGGTTAGTTGGATATTTAGATATCATTTTGTTTATTAAATAGAGATCATTTTCACTAGAAAAATGCAGTCTACAGCCAATTGGCAGAAATCTCCATCTTTCATATATTACCTGTATATAGTATTTTCTCATGTATGAAGTATCATAAAATAATAAATATTATATGGGACATTTTCTTTATTAATGTATGTCTTTACATTTCTCAATAAAACCAAGGTTCTCCCCTATCGTGCTAATGGATACATTATTCTCACAGCAGAAAAGCAAACTTTCTGATTATATTAGGAATGCTAAATATATTCTGCCTGAACAATGAAAATCAGACACCAAAACTCTTTGCCAAAATACTGGCAATACTATTGTATACATGAGATTCTGAAGCATCATATTCAACAAAGAACCATATCTGGTCCTGATTTTAATCAGAAAGTGACCTGTCTCTTTGCTACCTCCTAAACTTAGCAAAGACATACCATTCTCAGCATGCTGACCATTCTGTTGGTGTGAGGTTTCACTGGGCAGCCTCGCTCAGGGTGACCTCAGCCCGAGATTCTAAAGATGGAGCATATTAAGTGCAGATGAGTCATCAATTTAAAAAGCCATACAGAGTAACTAAAAGTGTCATTCTTCAGAAGCACAGAGATTCCATGGGAAGCCATACGATGGGACAAATAGAACTCAGGAAAAGTCATCTCTAAAGAAAAAAGTAATAAATTGAATCTCTCTAGTATAAGCCTATTGTACTTGGTTGTATCAGGTAATTTCATCTGAACTGATCATCACCAACCCCAATGGAGTTATGAAATCTCTTGTTAACAATGATGGAAAAGCAGAATATAGCATTGTAGTAGGAATAGCATTGTAAATATTTGGGACTATTATTAGTAATTCAATAGCATTATGTATATAATGATACTTTTATATAGTTCAATAATCTTTTGCAGACATTAAACAATGAATCTTCTGATTGCTCATAGGGTGCATAAATGTTAGGACATTCCAAGATTAATCATCAGTTACCAATAAACTAACAATGATTCTCCTAGGCTTTTTCTAGGTATAATGAGGCATATGAAAAAAGCAAAAGACACAACCCCTTCTCTCAATTTATTTCAGGCAACAGATATAGGTAAGTGCATAAAATACTTAGGGAATGTATATGTGTGAGATGCTATGGTTTATACTTATACCAAAACAATGTAGGATTTCAGGATAAGAGAAAGACAAATGTTGAGGAGCAAGTAATTAGAAATGACTTTATAGAGATAAGTCTTCAGTGGTCCTTAAAAAAAAATATTGGGAGGGATAAATAGGTAGAGTGCAGAGGATTTTTAGGTCTGTGAAAATGCTCTGTATGATACTACAATGGTGGCTACATGTCATTATACATTTTCTAAACCCACAGAATATACAATGCCAAGAGTGAACCCTAAGATAAACTACAGGTCTTGGGTGATAATGATATATCAATGCAGATTGTAACCAAGGTACCACTCTGGTTGAAGATGTTGATAATGCAGGGGGCTATGAATGTGTGGGGGCAGAGTGTATGTAAGAAATCTCTGTGCCTTCCTCTCAGTTTTACTGTGATCTTAAAACTGCTTTTTAAAGTCTGAAAGAAATAAGGAAAGAAAGAAAGAAAGAAAGAAAGAAAGAAAGAAAGAAAGAAAGAAAGAAAGAAAGAAAGAAAGAAAGAAAGAAAGAAAGAAAGAAAGAGAAAGAAAAAGAGGGAGAGGGAGGGAGGGAGAGAGGGAGAGAGAGAGAGAGAAAGAAGAAAGAAAGAAAAAAAGAAAGAAAGAAAGAAAGAAAGAAAGAAAGAAAGAAAGAAAGAAAGAAAGAAAGAAAGAAAGAAAGAAAGAAAGAAAGAAAGAAAGAAAGAAAGAAAGAAAGAAAGAAAGAAAGACTAATACATGAGGGGAATATGACATAGAAAAAGGACAAACACACATCTTGAATTTTACTAAAGAGCCCCAGTTTATCTCATAAGTACCCTCAAGTTGGAAGATACTTAAAGAAAAAAAAACTGGGATTGTGATAGTGTTTGAGATTTTATGTGTGAGTGTATGTGTCAGGTTTGGGGAAGAATGTAGAGACTGCCTGATTAGATAGGAATGATCATTTTAAGGAACACTAAAGATGAGCTTTTATAGCTAAGGGTGAGCCAGTTAATAAATAGCTTCTTCAGACCAGTATGAGCAATTTAGTTTTCAATCAGATAGAGTCTGGAGACCTTTTTTAAAATTCCTAATAACAGAATAACACAATCAGAGAAACACTTAGAAAAAGTAGCCTGGAAGCAGTTACCTATTGACCTTCTAGTCCCCAGTTCTCATATTTATTAAATGATACAGACTTGTTCTCCACTCCAAACTCTACCATCATTCTGGAAGGTTTCAACATTCATGTGAGAGATTTAGCCAATATCCTAACTTTATCAATTCTTGACCTCATTAATTCTAATTGCTTTCCCTTCTACACCTGGAACCAAACCCAAGCCCTTGTATTAGTTCAAACTGCAACACATAGAAAAGTTAAGTGCAAAAAGCCCAATTTCAAGTCTCTCTAGCCCTCTCAGGCTCATCCTCCCATTGAGCTGCTCCTCCCTCTTAATATCTCTTCCTCGTGTGGGTACCATCTCACCAACACACTTTACTTCCTTCACTTCTATCCTTCCACTGCACCCACTTGGACAACTGCAACCCAAGATTCAGTGCTATGAAATATATCAACGCTTTTTCACTCAGGCTTCTTTCTAAATAGACTGGTGCCATTGCAAACACATAGGTCTCTCTGCTGGTTGAATCCTAAACTCCACATTAATGCTCAAATTTATCCATAATCACCTTTCTCTAACAGTCCCCTAAGCAGCAATACAGCATGTACATAATTATCTTTAAGACCCAAACTTGGCCCAGGTCTCTTCATTTTCAACAGAACATAACTTTGTCTTTTTCTTACTGAGAAAGCTGAGGTTTCACCTGCCCACCCCTGCTACAAAAATTATTTTCATCTTCACCCATTTATTCTCCTTCCCTCTGTCACAGAAATGAAGGGTCTCCTTCCTTTTCAAGGGAAAACCTGAGTTCAGCTCCAAAACCATACCTTTGATTTCCTCTTCCTGCCTTCTCTAAGACTGCTTCATCAAAAATCTTTGCTATTTCCTGTATGACCCTGCTCCTTTCTTATCCTATAACCCCTTAACACATTAACATAGTAGTAAAGCCACTTTCATCATTAAAAATCCTCCCTTAGTCTGAGTTTCCCTCTAGCTACTATCTATCTTTCTATCCCCCTCTCATCCAAAGTTCTCCAAGCAACATCTCTATTAGCTAAGTATAGCAATCACAACACCCCGTTATGATACAGACAGAGATTAAACTAAGGCTCAAAGTCAACACTAATAAAACCACTAAATTTTTTCAGTCCTACACCACTTCCCCATAGGACTTGGCATTCAAGATACATCGTTTTAGCCTTCTACTTTTGAATAATTCCATATTTCACTTAAAGCCCAAAGTAGAGAAAAGCAACATTGTAATTTCAAAGCAAGGGGTCAACAAATGAGCACTAAGTGTATTCTCTGTGCCAGATAAATAATTTATTGCTATGCTAAAGAAAAAGGAAATTTGGCTTCTTTAGTTATGTCTCTCCACCCCTCCCCCAAATCAGAAAATCTCAGTAGTTCTTACCAAAAAATTTATTTTCTAATTTCCTGGAGTTTCAACAGAACATGTTACTCTCTTTCTTTAACTTCACTTCTCGAACCACTAAAAATAGGCTTAAACTCACTGAAATTGTTCTGGCAAGTGTTGCCAATGACCTTCAATTTCACAAACCCAAAGAATACCCTTCAGTCAGATCTGACTGAAACTTTCTGCTGAAATTTTGACTGATGCAACCTCTCTCTTTTTGATGATCTTGACTCCCTTGGTTTCTGTATCATTCCACTCCCCTGAGATTATCACAGCTTCTAAATGTTGTTTTTTAGATGTCTTATATGTAGTTTCCAAAAGGAGGTATAGTTTTACTTCCACCAAATACTTCTCCACTGAAGCAAGACTACTCACTGATGAACTGACCCATATTTCCCACACACTTTGTGTTTGATTCTGCTCTATTGGTTTCTACACTTATCTCAACCTGTTCAAAACTTGTCAATTCTTTAAGGTCCAGTTTTTCAATGAAGTGTTCACTCATCTCTTGAGAGTTTCATAATCTTTCCCTCCTTTGTATCCCCCATAATTTGCATTGCAATTATCCTATAAAATATTTATTCCTATATATTCTATCCTACCAGGTCATAAACTCCTTCTTCATGACTACTGTAATACCTATTGCCTAAAACTATACTTGGCACTTAGTAGGAGCTCATAATAATAGCCACAAGTATTATTATTATTCATCTTTGCATCCTTCAGACCTCTGGCACAGCAATGTTTCTTAAATATTGTAAGATCAATCAATTTAGAAATAATTAATTAATTAATTCCCTAAGAATAAAACTGTTAATGAAGTTTTCAGTCTTATGACTTTTTGATGTGAGGACCATTTCCTTTAAACTTTAGTCATTTTGAATACAGCCAAATTGAATGACTTCTTTAAAGTGCTATTTTTGGAAAAATACAGGGGAAAATTAATCATGGTGCCCAAATGATGGTCTGGGTGTACTATTTCATTATATTCAGTTTAGTCTGGGAAACATGTAACCAGTTTTTTGCCCGAAGAAAAAAAATGTTCCAGATCGTTAGAAAGTACTTGTTTTTGGAACCAGTCCATGATGGAAATGTAATAATAAAAACCATCCCTGTTACTTCTATGGAGGCAGTGTCAGCCAGTCAATGTCCTGAGATGACAGGCTTGCATCTGCTAAGATGCAGCTTGAAAAATCTGAAAAATGTCTCTCTCTAAGACAAGGGTCATGACATCACCAGTTCTAGACAAGACTCCTTAAAATGCAAATATCCCTGGGAAAGGCAACTCCATTTGTAATACATGTCCATTAAAGGAGCACCTGGACTGGAAAACAAATTGTGCAAAGAGCCAATGCTAACAATAAAGGTCATTATGTTTATGATGTTGGTTCAACAAATTCCCATAGATCACACAACAGAATCTAAATGTGGCAGGTGCTAGTATCATAAAACACACAAACTGTCTCTAATGTCCAAACTCTGGATACAGAGTTGGAGAGAATGAGAGATATTAACAAGAAGTCTGAGAAAGAGAAAAGGAATATAAAAAGTCTAAGTTAGCCTCCATTCCTCCTTCTCCCCAAGTCATTTCCAGAGTAGATCTCCCACAGGCAGACCTGATCTTGGTCTTTTCTCCCCAATTTTATAGGCCCCTTTTCTCTGTGTGTCACCCTACTTCTTTTGACTAGTAGTTCCAGTCCTCCCAAGGCTAAACTGTTGTATAACTTCAGGGCACAACACTCAGAGTAGTGAATATAAAGCTCCTCAAAGTTGTGTAGTGTCCAGCTTGTCCATGTGGCACTGCTGCCTTCCCCCATTTTTCTCACTATGCAGAGCACATCAAACTTCATGGTTTAGATCATATTCCACTACTTTGATGTGAAAGATTTCTTTTACCTCAATTTCTTGTACCTAAAAATGTTACATCATTTTACAAAATGGCTTTGACCCCAAAGTTCACAATGTAAGTCTACATAAAAGAAATTCTGGAGGCAAGGAGTAAATATAAAGGTTCTGAAGCCCACCCTTGAATATCCCCAGAGTGCAAATGACATAGTTGGAAAGACATTGAACTGAGACAGGGGATTTGGGCCTAGAGCAAACGTAACTAAATTAATGCACAACCTTGGCATGTCATATAACTAGTCCAAGTTTGTCACATATGTTGTTTAAAGAAGGTAAATGGCATAAAGACCTGAGCTGATGGTAACTTATCTCATGAAGCATATCCCTGCCTCTCCTCTCAATACTAGACCTTTAAATACTTTTTTTTCCTATCTCTAGTCTGGCAAACCTGGCATGTAGCTCCTGCAATTTTACCAGTCCACTCATGTTTGTTAATGCCCACTGCTTCCCACTCTTAGCTATAACACACATGCCCCCTCTTGTGACAATGCTAATAAAAGACAAATATCTGTTAAAATAACATATATCTACAACTCTAAATATAGAAACACTTTTATTTTTAACAAATTTAGTATTACAAAATCTGCAATTGCAAATACATATACTTGTGTGTGTGTGTGTGTGTGTGTGTGTGTGTGTGTGCATATAACTATACGGGAGATGAATTATTTGCTTTGCAAATGAAATCACTATGGGATTTCTTAAAATATCAGGTCTTACATTTCTTTTTTCCTTCATTGCCTCCTCCACAAATATCTTAAACTTTTTACTTATTTATTACTTATTTATTGCTACTCAGAAATACAACTATTGTGTAAGGTAAGGTATCCTATATTCATTAAGATTAGTAAAAAGCAAAATGTATTTCTTTGAAGTCTCCTGGGTAATTTCATTGATGTCGTGGGTGTGTAGGCTTATATTGTGAATGCTTAGGTTCTGGAACTATATCTGGCAAAACTATGAACATAAAAGCCACATGAATCTTAAGTGCTTTCCAGAATCCATCATGATATAGCAGCCTTCTACAGAAATTAGAGTCTGGAAGAGCCACAGGTTTCGCATAGACACCATGCCTGGAGAGAAGTGAACTGATAACATTGTTTTATGAAGATTTCTCAAGCAACCCTTGTAGCTTTCACTCAGGTCAATACTATCAGCTGGAGGTAGATTAAAAAGTTGAACTAATATAGTCTGCCTTCTAACACAGTAAATGTCAATAGACAAAACATTAGCCTATTTCTGGGAGTGATGAAGCTATTTTCAGTAATGGTGGCACTATGGAAATTTTCTTCTTTTGCTATGAAATGCAAATGTGATTTTTATCCACCAGCAAATGATAGGCCCAATTATTTTATTTTTTTTTTAATCTGAGTTTTGTTATGTTTTCAATTTCTCTTTACCCCAAGCATTTCCTTATCTGTGTGCACATACAGATGAGAACAGGAACAGATCAGGCTATCCCACCCTTGTTTAGGGCAGGTTGCAAATAATCTCTCTGATTCTAACAGCACCAAACAAAGGATTCATCTCACACAATCGTTAGATTCTCCTAAGGGGCTCATGCAAATTAAGAACCTAACAAAAACAAAAAGGAAAACAACAACTCTACTCGTCATATTCTCCCACTAACAAAAAAAAAAAGAAGTTATTATTTCCCCACTTCCAGAAATATAATTGTCTAGAGATCAGGAAATTAGAAGAACCCCAATTCTTTCTAGGATCCCTAAAAACACACTAAATAAGGGACCTGGCTCAGGTAGCTACAGAAGGTTAGTGAGAATGGGCTATGGAAACAGCACTAGAACAAAAACTGGGAGACCTAAGATGAGAATTGGACAAATCCTTAACCATTCGGGGTTTCCTTATTATAAGATATAGATAATAATACCTAGATTTTTGATTGAGATTGAATGAGATAATAGACTTGAAACATTGTGAAAGTATTAAGTCTTCACAATACAATGTTCTGCTTATTTCAGTGCTTCTCAACTCCTATGACATAGAAAATTAAAGATGAAAGTTATGAAAAAGTGAGAAAAGTGTAAGGCTGGTTTAAACAAAACCCTCTTTCTCTTTCCCTCACTTTCTCCCTCTCTCTTTCCCTTTATCTCTTATCTCTCTTTTACTCTGCTTTCTGGAAAAAATCAAAAGTAACACTTGATCTTAACTTTGCCTTTTAATAATCATGATTTTCTATAATTTTCAACCATAGTCAAAGACTAAATTAGATAAGCTTGTTGATTACCTACTACTAAGTACAGGTGCCTATGTTATATTATTATCAAAATCATATCATAAATTTTCTGCTTCTAGAGAAGCTTGAAGTTGGAATCAACATATATTCATTTATTCATTAATTCAGTAAATATATACTCAATGCAAACTGGTGTCAGGCACTAGAGATTTAGAAATGAATAAGAAAAACATCACTTTTCCCCATGTAGTTCACAATCCAATGAGAAAGATAGGTTCATAGTTTCTTATTTTATAGCTTAGGAACTCAAGGCACAATAGTTAAGAAAATTCTACTCTACCTGCAACTCCCCTTCCATTATACTGAGTAGCTGGATGAGGTCTTCTTTGGATAACTCCAAGGATTTTTTATTCTTTCGTGCACTTTCTCCAGATGGTTTTAGGTATCGTTTGACAGTTCCTGAGGCCATGACATCATCCTCCTTTCTATTTGATTTGTTCTTCTTTTTTGCATCTTCTGAGAGACTTTTATCATCAGCATTGCTGATGATGGAGGATTGGGGGCAGGAGATATGCCCATTGGATGAACTTTCACCACCCTGGTTTCGGGATCTCATTCCCACCTATAACACATGAAAAAAGTTTAGATATATTTACCACCACTGAAATTATTTCTGTCTAATTACTTAGAAACTTATAGCAGCTTAATAACATCACTAATAAAGAAAAAAACAAAAGATCAGCTCCACTTAGGTTCCTTAAAGCTTAAATAAATTTGTCAATAAAATCTTCAGGAAAATGTTTGGATAATCTTCAAGAAAGAGAGAAAATGTGATCCAAACTTGACAAGCATCTCAAGCCAAATGATCAAAGTCAACATCAACAGTGCTAAGTCATGCTGATGGTATGTATGTTGGTAGGATGTGATAAGAATAGCACTTTATCTTTGTGGTCTTCTTCCCCCTAAACATTTCCCAAGTCTAATAATGAAAAGAAAAATTAGACAAATCACAATTCAGAGACACTCTACAAAACTCATGGCCAGTAATCTTTAGAACTATCAAGGTTATTGAAAACAAGGAAAATCTGAAAAACTGTCATATCCAAGAGGAGCCTAAGAACACATGACAACTAAATGTAATGTGGCAGTCCAGATGGAATCCTAAAACAAACAAACAAAAAAGACATTGGGGAAAACTGAAGAAATATAAATAAAATATGGACTTTAGTAAATAACAACATATCAATATTGGTTGATTAAGTATAACAAATGTACCATACTAATGTAAGGCGTTGATTATAGAAGAAATTGGGTATTTGGGAACCCCCAGTATTATCTTTGCAACAATTCTGTACATCTAAAGTTATTGTAAAATAAGTTTATTCTTTGAAGTGATTCTAAATTAAGTCTATCAGAAAATTCAAACCTCAAACCATGCCAGGAATTGGATATAAGTCACAATATGCAGAAAAATTAATTCAGGGTGGAGGGGACTTTAAATAAAGAGGGAAAAAAAGAAAAACAAAGGGAAAGGGTGGTGTAGTTTTTAGTAATATGGAATTCTATTTTTCCATAGCCTCTGTTTGTTTTTTTTTTCAAAATCAGGTCTTTTTATGTCAGTCATTTACAGTAAATGAATAAAAGCACAAAAAATGGGAGAAAACAGATCAATTTCAAAATCAAAATTAAAAAGAATATTTTTTGAAGTAAAATAAAGAAAAAAGACTAAGTTGTTCCATGAGGAGTACCTTCAAGTCATATTGTCATTTATGCTTTACAAATTCTCTGTCAGTCTCTGAGCAAAAGAGCTTGACCCACTGATATCTTACAAACAACGTGAACTCAAAAGCTAGGAATCAAACTGCTCTAAAGAGAGCTTAATATCCTGGAGGCTGTACACTAAAATTTGTCAAAACCTTTAAATGTAGTAGCTTAGTGCATGGGCTTATTTAAAACTCACAGGATAAATAGTCTTTTCCCTGAACAGCTAAGCAGCAAGATTTTCATTACTCATTCCAGATAAAATACAGGGACTTTGTTTTCTGAAAGTAAATTTCCTTTATGAACCCAACCATACTTAAGAAACAAAGAAAAACTTTCTAAAACACTAGGTTTATAATAGAAAAATAAATACAGTGTGGTGTTTCCTTTCAGATAGCAAATATTTAATTCTTCCAACAAATCTTGAAATCTACATTCATACTTCTTTTTTGAACTGAGCTTTTATATTGTGAGTCTGTGCACACACGTGTGTGTGAACCTTCTTCAGCACCTTAATGTTGAACAACATAAACATAAGAGGTGGTCCTTAACATTGGTATCCTGTCTTCTGGTTAACTTAGTGATTCATTCTTGGAATTTTAAAGCATCTTTTGTGCTTTTCTGGTGAACAAAGAATAGATGTATCATTGTAATGGAAGCCAGAGTGCTTCAGAGTAGACCTACCTTATTTCATCACAGCTTGTTTGTGAGCAGAGTGAACCGACTTCAGCCCCAAGCCAAAAAAAAAAGGGAGGGGGAATGAATATAAAGTTTCAAATTTAAATCTTGACCTGTTACACATCACAATTAAGACACATGGGCTACCCAGATAGAATTGTGAATCCCTACCACTCCAAACCAAATGTGAATTCCTTTTATCTGAAATAACTTTCTCTATAAGATCTAAAGACTCTTTGGAATGGTACATCAAATATTGATTTGACAACTTAAATTTTGATCATGCATTAATGGAAATTCTAGACAATGATTTCTAAAACACAAGAAGAGAGGGTTTGATGTTTTAAACTTGATTATACATAGCCTTAATCATACACAGCATTTCTTTTTGGCTGTAGCATGTGTTTATATCTTATTTCCCTGGATTGTCTATATCTTTTATAGAATCTACAGCATTAGGATATTCCTAAAAAAGGACAAATGCATGACTATCTATATGTTATATGCATTTGCAAACATACAGAAAGTGATATTTACTTAGTACCAACCCTTATTATTATTGGGAATCTCCTGAGGTCTGACTGAACAGAAGTCGTAAAGCCTGGCACATCTAGAGGAGGCCCCCTCAAGACTAGTAGGAGGGATGAAGACATGAAATGGGCTGGTCCCACAACAGCATATAGTTGTTGAGAACCGGGAGGGATATCTTTGCTGTGGAGGTATCCTCAGAGAAGCAAGAAGTCCCACACTAGGCACCACAACCCAAAGTTCTAATAACAGGAAGAGAAGTCCCTACTACTTCTGGCTATGAAAACCAGTGAAGTTTATGGTTGAGGGAGTCATAGACATTCCTCTTAAAGGGCTCACACAGAGTTATTGACAGACTTACTCACTCTGAGCTCCAGCACTGGGCCAGTTGCTCAAAAAGCACCATGGACATAAGAAAGCAATTGAATTGTCTGCCTTCAGGGCGAAGGCCAGAGGAGCAGCTTTCCCCAGACAGATGGACTGGCAGAATCCATTGTTTCTTTCTTGACCCCTCCTTCCTCTCAACCTGCAGATGCAGGCACCATCATATCTAAGTCTCCATCAACCTGGCTAACACAAGTTGCCTTTCCTTGGTGATTCCCTGAGACCCTGTCCCAGACAACTTGCAGGCCTACCCAAGTCACCCCCAGTAGCTTTTTCATACATACGGCCTGTCTTGGCTCATGCTGAGGACTTTCCTAAAACCTCTCAAAGGTTCACAAGACCTAAACAAGCAGCATCTGGAGTTGGCACAGGCTGCGGATAAAATTGGCCTACAGTGGGGCCCCTCCCAGGAAGCCCTGGGGCCAGCACGCCCAGTGGCCTGCTTCAACCTGAGCTGGAGCACCATTCAGGACTACATCCAAGAATGACATACCTAAAGAGCAGACTGGGCAGGCCCTGCTAAAGTAAATCTTGCTCAATAAGGTCAGCCCCTCATGGGCCAGTCCTCACAACCAATCACTCTAATATTCAGTTCCTCCCATTGACATGCAAACAGCAACAAAAGCTCAACTATAATAGGAGGTACATACAACCCATACAAGGAACAAACCTGGAGCACCCAGCTCAGGTGACCAGGGAAGACTGCACTACTGGGCCCATAGGACATCTACTACATAAAGCCATTCTACTAATACTGGGAGACTTAGGAGTCTTACCTAATACATAGAAACAAACACATGGAGGCAGCCAAAATGGTGAGACAAAGAAACATGTATCAAGTGAAAGAATAGAATAATGCTCAAAAAAAATAACAAAACAAAATGAAGATCAACAAACTACCAGATGTAGAGTTAAAAACACTGGTTATATGGATGCTCAATGAACTTAGAGAGATAATAGATGAACTCAATGAGAACTTTAATAAAGAGATAGAACACATAAAAATAGAGATAGAAAACATAAAAAAGGATCAGTCAGAAATGAAGAATACATTAGAGAGAATCAATAGTAGATTAGATGAAGCAGAGGATCAAATCAGCGATTTAGAATATAAAGTAGCAGAAAACACCCAATCAGAACAGCAATAAGAAAAAAATTCAAAAAATGAGGATAGTATAAGGGGCTTCTGGAACAATAACTAGCATATCAACATTTGCAATACAGAGTTACTAGAAGGAGAAAAGAAAGAACAAGGCATTGACTGATTCGAAGAAGTAATGACAGAAAACTTCCCTAACCTGGCAAAAGATATAGACATACAAGCCCCGTAAGTGCAGAGAGCCCAAACAAGATGGATTCAAACAAGTCCACTACAAGACACATCATCATTAAAATGATAAAGGTTAAAGACAAAGAGGGATTCTTAAAAGCAGCAAGAGGAAAGTAGTCAGTACCTATAAGGGAGTTCCCATAAGACTGTCAGCTAATTTCTCAACAGATATTTTACAGGCCAGAAGGGATTGGCATGGAATATTCAAAGTGATGAAAGGAAGGACTTATGACTAAAATTACTATACCCAGTAAGGCTATTATTTAGAATCAAGAGTTTCCTAGATAAGAAAAAGCTAAAGGAATTCAACACCAAACTAGTATTACAAGAAATGTTAGAAAGACTTCTTTAAGTAGAAAAAGAAAAAAAAGATAAAAAATGTGAAAAATAAAATGGTAATAACTACATATCTATAACGATTACTTCAAATGTAAAAAGATTAAATGTTCCAATCAAAAGATAGAGTAGCTGAGTGGATAAAACAAGACCCTTACATATGCTGCCTACAAGAGGCGCACTTCAGATCGAAAGACACACATAGACTGAAAGTAAAGAAATGGAAAAAGAAATTTTATGAAAAGAAAAATTAAAAAAAGAAAAACTGAGGTAGCAATACTTATACCAGACAAAATACACTTTTAAACAAAGTCTATAACAAGAGACAAAGAAGGATCCAGTAATCCCACTTCTGTGTATTTTTTTGAAGAAACCCAAAATATCACCTTGAAGGGTCATGTGCATTTATGTTCATTATAGCATTATTTACAATAGTCAAGACATAATGATGACTTGGTGTCCATCAAAGGGTGAATAGATAAAGAAAAGATGGTACTTATATACAATGGAATATTACTCAGCCATAAAAAATGATTTTTAAGAATTAAAGCTTGCTATCTGCAAATCAACAATATGGGTGGATCTAGTCAGACAGAGAAAGACAAATGCCATATGATTTCACTTACATGTAGAATCTAAAGAACAAAATAAAACAGAAACAAACTCATAGATTGAGGGTTGCCAGGGAAAGTATTGTGGGTGTGCATGAAAAAAAGTACAAATTGGTAGTTACAAAACAGTCATGGGGATATAAAGTAGAGCATAGAGAATATAGTCAATAATATTGTAACAATTGCAATATTGTAATATTGTAATATGTATGATATCAGATGGGTACTAGAATTATTGGGGTGATCACTTCATAAGTTATATAAATGACTAATCACTATGTTGTATACATGAAACTAATATAATATTGTATGGCAACCATATAGAAAAATAAAAAATTATTATGAAAAATTTCAGTCAGATACTATTTTTAAATAAATTGTAGCATTAATTGCTTTTGTAGAATTAACAGAATTATATTAATTTAATGAACATTAATTAGAGAATTAATTATCAAATTAATCACAGAAGAAAACACATTTTAGAATTATCTAATTACATCACTAATCAGATCAAAAATCTGAGTTTTCTATTCTCTCACCTTAATTTACTCTGACTGATGGAAAATCCCAATGATGTTAATTCTGTCTTAGCAAATATTTTTCCTCTATAACACTGAAATTTCACATTAATTGCTTTCCCTCTGACATGTGCACATGAGTTTTAGCCCTCTCTTGGTAAGCCAAATAGGGTCTACTATTTTTATCGCCACAACAAAGTCAGCAATTAGCACCTGCTCTATCACAGGAATGCAAAATTACACAGAGATAACAAACTAGTCTAGAAATGTTTTAGGAAGGAATTAGACAACATGTAAGGAAGAAACACAATTTTTTAATAGTGTAACCAAGTCTGCCATCAGTAATGTCCACCTTGAAACTATTTTATTATATTTTGTAAGGATAAAATGTCCACACAATAATGAACTTCCATGTATCACATTTAGTGACATTCATACTCTTCCTTACTATAATAGCTCTCACTTCTTACTGTTTCTTAAGTGCTACACAGTGTGCAAAGCATTTTATATACAGCATCTCATTTAAGTTAATATTCACATGAATGTTATGAAGTAGGTGCTATAATTCTCAGTTTTATAGATGATGCTGCTAAGGTTTAAAGAGATTAAATATATTTTTCTGCATTACACAGCTAACACTAGTGAATAGAAGCACTTGGATTTGAACAAAGGTCTGACTCCAAATATCTATTTACTCTATAGGTCTTGCCTATACCAAATGATCCAGAAAAATTTAAAAATGCTTACTAAGGTAATGTTTTTTCACTTCACATTATAAAATAGAAAAAAAAAATCTATGTCTTCCTCCATAGACACTCTGCAAAACTCACACAGCAATTGAAATTAGGTTGCTAAGTAAAAATACTTTTCCTAAAATTATAAAACTTGTAAAATAATGAATCATTTAAAAATCTTCTTGAGAAGGAAACTAGCCAGTTATTAAGGGTACAGGTTATAAAAACAGGATGCAAAGTCTGAACAGAGCTCACCACAGACTTATTGTGTAAAGATCCCCAGAACTGAACAATAGTAAACATTTAATCAAGTTAGTCAAATCCTGTCCATTGTGCTTACAGAAGTAGCAGGCAGGTAAGAGAAAAGGCATCTGGCACTCCATAGGCTTCTTAATAGTTGATTACGTGGCTGCAAGTTTGGGACATGTAGATAATAAATGTTCTGAAAGATGCCAAAAAAGGCCTTTGCTTCATTCTAGTGTATATCCTTCAAAGAAAGTTCTCCTCAAAAAAAAATGTATAAATAAATAAAGATTCATGTCAAATTTGCAATCTTTTTTTAAAATTGATGTAATCTGGGGCACAGATTCTTCTCTTTAGTAAGCAAATTATCCTAACAAAGTTCATAAAATACTTTTCCATTTGTAGTAATTAGACAGCAATACTTTGCATAGAATTTGCTGACTAGTGTGTGAAGAAAAGAAAGACCAAAAGTTATTCCAAACCTCCCTCTCTCATCTCTGTCATCTGTCCTCCGTCCTCCATCCCCCATATGTTGGACAATAACTAGAGCATACTGTCAGCTGAATAATATCTTAAGAGTCAGAAAATGTTTATAAAGACATTGAGTCATTTATGCTGAACTAACAAGTATTTCTAAAGTGTTTGAACAAGTAAAAAGAAAAGAATAAGGAAAAAAAGTCTATAGCAATGAAATACCCATGCTAGTTCCCATCTTCATTAGCTCCCACAAGTCCTGGCTTTGAATTTTCCCTAGCACTTCACTCCTGCCCTTGCCTCCTTTCAGATTCGCTTTTCATGCTACGCTTCAGCATTGGTCACAATACTCCCTATTCCTACCACCAACAAAAATTTCTTTTCTGCAGAAATTAGGTTTTGGCAGCTTTCCTATGCTTCTAAAGTATCCAATCCCTGTCTGTTCCTAGTTTTATTTTACCTATATGCTTTTTCAAGAACGTATCTAGCACATAGGGTGAGATGTCACAAAAAATTTATTTATATAATTTCTATTGTTAAATTACTTTCTAGAATTATAAGGAAAAGATTTTAGTACATAGTAAAAAAGAAAGCACATAATTACAGTAATGCCAACTTTTTACAGTGTGGCCTGGCAAAGGGCCTGCTGCATGTGGAGCTTCCCGAACATTAGTATGTCCTGATTCTTTATTTTAGACATAAATGACAATACCCAAAGCACTCAAAATTAAAGGTAAAAGAAAACATTTGCTCTAGTTTTATGTGAATTTTAAGATACAAGAGACTAATCAAATCAACTAGTTCATTCTCTATCAATGCCAGATTATTCTCTCTGCATATCTTATTTACTTGGGTAAGTCTACTTATAAATATCACAACTCATGAAATATTCAGAGATTTCTCATGAGATTATTATTCATTCTAAGAGCCAAGATTGTTCATAAATGTTATTAGGTTTGCCCTTAAATTTTCTTTACAATTAAAAAAAATTTTATCCTGTTTATACAACAAGCCATAAATAATTTTTTGATTCTCCTTATCTCACAAAATCTTCAAAATAACCAAGGGTTTTGATCAAAATAACCAAAGGTTATTAAGGCATTTTCATTCTACTAGGACAGTTCTATCCACACCAACTGAAATTTCTTTTAAATATCAAGAGAGTGGATTCCCTTGGAATCACTGCAGTGATGTTCAAAAGTTCAAGGAAAATATTATACCTGTGGAAAATAGAAAAATATTGTCCTACCCTAGCCTAAAATCATAGTAAAATATTTTATGAAATTCTCTTTAATATCCTTCAAGAAAGATAACAGCAAACCTGGAAAAGGTTTCCAGAAGAAACCTAAAAAAGGTTTTCAGAAGAAAAGTTTTCCAGAAGAAAAAAAAGAGAGAGAGAGAGAGAGAGAGAGAGAGAGAGAATAGATCAGTAACTACCATAAAATAAAAAATCTTTTAAAATGAAATACCTAAATCTAAACAAATGTACAATTTGAGAGTTTAAAAACTTTAAATGTAAATAAAATAGGGTGATCTCTTTTACCAATATGTTGATTAAAAAAGGGTACCATTTTACCTCTTTATTCTAATTTCTAGTATCTATAACATGTTTTGGAGGTGATTTTTTTTTCTTTTTTACTTTCTTCATAAAAATAAGGCTTCTGTCAATTGTATAAAAAAATCATTTAACCATCTAGAAATATACTATTAAATGACAAAGCGACATAACTTTTTTCTGGCATTTTCAATATTAATGACTCATGCTATAATTTCAAATACATTTGAAATATTTTTATATTTATAATACTTTGTTATTATAATTCTGATATCATTATTCTACTAGACATAGTTTGTAACCCATAGTCATTGATTACATAAAAAGAGTAAGGCTCTCAAATTTTTTTTGATAATTTTACCTATATTCTTTCTACTTGAGCACTGTAATTTTTTTCAGATATTTTAATAGTACCTGTGGCCTCTAAAGAATGTCATCATTTAATTATGTTGTTAAATATTTGTTTTGTCGTCTGACACAAAGAACATCTCTGGAAAATTACCAGATTTCTGGTTAGTCAAGACTAGATTTCCTTCCTGTATTTCTCACTTCTAAAAAGGCTCATACTTAGAATTGTATAAAAATCAGTCATTTCCCTTTCATTATAAAAGAGACCTATCTGTACAGCCAGAAAGACAAATACCTTAGACTTTATCTCAGCAGCCTATATTTGATTAATTATTCTTAAATGTTATCTTTGTTCACAATAATAGTAGCTGACGCTTACTAAAGAATTTATTATGCTCTGAGCTCTGGGTTAAGTATACATATTTAGTATCATCTCATAAAATTCTGATAATAATCCATAAAACAGGTACTATAATTATTCTTCTTATGAAGATAAGGCAAGTGAGGTTTAGGGAGATTTAGACATTTGTCCAAAACAATATGGCAAGTACCTGGAAAGCCTGAACTAGCATGTTTGGATTTTCCATGTGCAAGGAGAAATCTGAATGGAAGCTTTTACCACCATATCAGAACTACTGTAATACAAATTAATTCACAGCCACCCTTTCATGGGAGCTAAAATAAGTTTAGTCATATAGTATAGCATCCAACAAATAGTCTCAAACAATAATAATATAGAATCCTACTACTCCAGTAGATTTTTCCCCCTAATTTCTACTTGTGTAGTACCTTATTCTTCTAAGACCATGTTCTCTTCTCCACTGCGCCCCTCACACTGTCTTTCTACTTCTCAGTGCTTAAGTTTTTCGAAGGAGCTGAAGAGTGACTTTGTCTTTGCAGTTATGACATTGGACTTCTTTGGAATTAGAAAAGTCACTAAGACTCCAGAAACATAACAATTGTTATAAAACTGGATATAAATTGATCTGATTTTTAAAATTAGGCAAATTAAGGATTAGGATTAGAATTAAAAATTCAGGATTAGGCAGAAGCCAATTCTTCTAGTAAGCCAACTGCACAAAATTTCCTGTTACAAAAAAGGTTTGCCTTTATGTAGCAAATATTCTTGAATAATTTTATTGCTTTTTCAAGCAATGTGAGTCAAATCACAATTGCTGGTCAATGTTAACAAGACAGGTTAATCTCCACAAAAAGAAAGACATGAAGTAGTTTAGCTGATAAAACTGCTTCATGCTGATAGGGGGGAAAGTGAAATACTGCACATATCTGTATGCTGAATATTACTTCATGTGTTCTAAATGCCTGCACCTATGCCAACAGTATTTAGGTATCCTTTAAATGCCTTTTCTTTTAAATATCTTTAAAACCATTTCTTTACATAAAAGAGCAGCTTAAAATCAGCGGTAATATATGGGGTCATGGGTTGTGTCTGTTTTAAACTCCTCCTGACTTCTGTTTTTTCTGTTGCTGAGTATCACTTGGATTAGATCAGAGCACAGGGAGCCTTAATTAAAAACAGAGCAAAGTTGCTTTATAACCAAGCAAGGAGAAAAATAAAAATTATTCTTATGAAAACACATTCTAGACTGTAACTGAAGCTACACGATTGTCAAAGATGTTTATGTGATATTTAAAGATGCTTATCACCCTGATACTGTGTGAAAAGGCTGTGAATTCTATATCTATCAACCAGCCTTTCTAAACTTAATTGGTAAAGAGACCTTTGTGATTAGCTAATTAAAGTGCATTAGAAATTTAATTTATCTAAAATGTCATGCTACCATAATGCATAAGTTTCAGACTTGGTGTGTGGGCAGGAAGTATGTAAGAAAATGAGTCATCACCCTTTGGAATAATTTTTCAAACACAATGGCCCCTAGCCTTCTCTCTTTTCTACCCTCTAGTCACCCTACCTCAACATACTATCCAAACCCACAGTGGACCTTAAGGTGGGCCACATTTCATACATAAAAATCCTTAACATTTGTTTTCCTTACATGCTGAATCTTCCTGGACCTGTTTGCCATTAACTCCGAGGAATCAAGAGAGCTATATCCCCATCCCTAACCCCATACTCATTTATTCTGTAATCCTGGACAAGTTATTTAACTTTTCCAACCCATAGTTTTTTCATCTGTAAAATGAGGATGATAATGCATGTTCTACCCACTGTGTGTATGTGAAGTCATAATGCCTGTTCTGGATGTCTGTGAAAGTATTTACTAGCAGTAGTAATGTAGGAAGCCTTAAGCTGTGGTAGATTAACTATGGGGTCATCCAAAACCTCTTGACACTCTGCTATGGGTACCACCAAAGACAAAAACACTTTATTTTAAACTGTGATTACCTAGCACAGGGGTCAGCAAGTTTTTTCTGTAAAGAGGTAAATATTAAATATTTTGGGCCTTGCAGGTCCTGAGACCACATCTACATGGCTACATGAAAGCAGCCATAGATGGATGGGTGTGGCTAGATTTGTCACCTAGCCCTTAGTTTGCCAACTCTGATTTAGACTGTGACAAATATGTGACAAATATGATTGATGGGTGCATTTAAACTGGGAGAAATAGAAATGGTTTCTGCACTCCCCACTCCTCTCTCAGTTTATACTAATCAGAAAAATGGCTGAAAATATGAGAGAAAAAACATGAGAAAAAAGATAATATAGTAGCTATGCCATCTGCCCACCTATCCTCTCCTTCTCTTCCAGGTAAGTTGAGGAAGGATACAAATATAAACAGTTCCTTTATAAAGTTGAAGGAATCTAAGGTGGACAAACCTGATGTACTAAAATTCAAGAGAATTCCCACTGGCATTAGTCATGCACCTTGAGTTTTACGGGGTGTCTTAACCATGAAATATAACAGTTTATAATTTTATAAACCATAAACTACTACAGGACTTTCAGACAAAGATATAAAGCAATTTTTTTTAATTGCATCACTCTTGCTCTTGCTCTAGCTCTGAAAAAGAAACACAAGAAATAAGACTCGTATCTGTGGCCTGGAAGCAATCAACAGTCAGGGACTTTCCAACAGTGATATTATTGCTAAGCACCTCTAAGAGGAGGTTGATAAGGAGCTTTTGAAAAGAAGAAATGATAAAAGGGTACTCTGCCCCAAATTACCCATTGTCTTTCTCTGGCCCTCCTTACATCCCTCTTTTAGTTTACCTCCCTCTTTCTTTTTTTCCATATGGGTTCCTCACCTATGTCTTTCACTGAAATTATAAATAGGAAGCCCCAGTGATCTCATTCTGCGTCTCAAGAAGATTTACCAACCCAGACTTGCCTGAAGTATGTCCCAAGCCCAAACATGACCCCTCACCCATCTCCTGAACTTTTGCTCTTTTAAAATCTCAGAATGGTGATGAGAAATCAACCTGGCTAAATTAAATTATAAAGCAGCATCACTACCCTAACTCCAAAATTTTTTTTTTAACCCTAGTGAATCTTTGCAATTAAAACAGAAGTAGGAGAGAGAAAATAAAAAATAAAATGTTAAAAAATATATATGTATATATAGAATGAAAAAAAAATAAACTAGCATTTAAGTAAATAAATAAATAAATAAATCCACCTATCAAACAAATAAATAAATAAATCACACCGCTAGCCTATTCTCCATGTAAAATAAACCATGGCAGATGGAGGACAAGAAGAAATGTGGGCCTTTCTGGTTGGGCCCTCAGGACAGATGGCTGTGGTGCAGAGGGCTGAGGTGAATGTAGATGGCAGCCAGCTGAAACTGAGCAAAAAGTGGTAGTAATCATAAGTTCCAGGATGTTCTGCCATGTTGACATGAGTTGCCATAAGACTTCTTAGGGGTCCCTGCTCCAAACCTCCTGGGTGAGGTCAAAGGGAGCTACGACTATATCGACTTGTTTCTTCCACAGCACTTCACAAAGACAAGCCACTTTCTAATAAAATAAGTAAGCTCAAGAGAAGCTTAAAAGTAGAGAATAAGGTAGTGGAGAAGGAGATCAAACAGAAGGAGCTCAGTGAGAAACAGCTAAGCCAAGCCAGTGCTGCTGCCACCAGCTACACCACTAACCACTACATGGGTGCCAAAGAGGAGAGCCTGGACCCAAACTAATATGACAAGGACCACAGCCAAGCAGCCTACTAACTAAAGGTAATGGGGAAGACCCGCACCCATACAAGATCTATGTAGACATCTTGCTCACTCTCTTCATGCAAGAATACTATCACCTGAAGCCTGGGGACCATCTGAGTGATATCACTTTAAAGATGGCAGGTAAGAACCATACCAAAAGAGCTTCTGAGTAAAAGCTCATCTATGACATTCAAGGAAAGGAGGTAGAGTTGTAAGTCATGGCCAATTCCAGAAATTATAAATTAGAAGAACTTATTCATATCAATAATGAACATGAACTGCAGGAGAGGGGAGGAAGAAAATAAAGAAAAAAATAAATAAAATGTTTAAAAAATAAAATTAAATTAAATGGTACATATGGGGTTTAAAAAAAGTTCTCATCACAGGAGCAAACTTGGTGACTTGTAACTATGTATGATGTATGATGACACATGTTAACTAGACTTACTGTGGTGATCACTTCACAATGTATGTACATATCAAAACTAATATGATACATGTCAATTATACCTCAATTAAAAATAATTAAAAATATATTAATGAACTGAATTGAGGAAACATAACTGGGGTTCAGGGAAATCCTGGGGAAACCAAGAAGAGTGAGCTGAGCATCATTCCCTATGAGATCATACTGCTGTCTCCTTCCTTGCACATGTTACATCACCTTTACTTGGGCCTCAAGGACATGATATCGTCAGAGGTACTTGGACTTGATCCTGAATGACTTTGTAGGCAGAAATTTATCATTTGCTCTAAGATCATCACATATATAAGAAGTTTCTTGGGTGAGTTGGAATTCCTAGAGAATGAAATTCCCATGATTAACATTGTCCCAGAGGGAATTGTGGCCAAACCTTTTATCACCTACCACAATGAGCTGGATATAAATTTATGTATGAGAATTGCTCCAGAATTCTACTCTAGGATGTTGGTGGTTGGTTGCATTGACCAGCATCCAATTTACAAAATTGAACGCCAGTTCTAGAATAAAAAAAAAATTGACTTGACTCACAATCTTGAGTTTACCATCTGTGAGTTCTACATGGCCTTTGTGGACAATCATGATCTCATGGAAATGACAGATAATTTAAGGGATGGTGAAGCACATTACAGGCAGTTATAAGGTCACCTACCATCCAGATGGCTTGAAGGGCCAAATCTTTGGGATCAACTTTATCCCACCCTTCCAGAGAATCAGCAGGTAGAAGACCTTGAGATAGCCCTGGGGGTGAAGCTTCCATTAACCTCTTCGAAAGAGAAGAAACTTAGAAAATCCTTGATGATGTCTGTGGCAAAGCTATTGAATGCCCTCCACCTTAGACCACAGCCAGGCTCTTAGATAAACCCGTTGGGGAATTCCTGAAAGTAATACAGATTGATCCTACATTTATTTGTGATCACCTGCAGATAATGAGCCCTTTGGCTAAATGGCACTGCTCTGAAAAGAGTTTAATAACTGAGTGCTTTGAGCTGTTTGTCATGAAGAAGAAAATATGCAATGCCTGCACCGAGCTAAATGATCCCCTGCAAATGGAAGCAGCTTTTTGAAGAACAGGCCAAGGCCCCTGGCATTGATGAGGCCATGTTCATTCATAGGTGAAAACTTCTGCATTGCTCTGGAATATGGCTGCCCCCACAGCTGGCTGAGGTATGGGTGTCAACCAAGTCACCAAGTTTCTCACAGACTCCAGTAACATCAAGGAAGTACTTCTGTTTCCTGCCATGAAACTCTAAAGACAAAAAGGAAAATGCAGCAACTGCTGGTACATTGGAAAGCACAACAGCTGGCACTCCTGTCTAGAAAATAATAATTGCAAGTCACATAACTCAGGCATCTTTGCATTTCTGCAAAGATCAAGGACTGCAAGGGAATTCTCATACATTGTTATGCATTTGACTCTCACAGTTCAGTCACCAGGAAAGAAATGAGGAATTAAGAACTTGTTACCAAATAAACCATTTGTCTCTTTAAAAAGGAAAGAAAAGAAAAAGAAAAGAAAAGAAAAGAAAAGAAAAGAAAAGAAAAGAAAAGAAAAAATGAAATATGGGAACATACTTTTTTCCTCCTGTTTGCTTTCATCTTGCTTAATTCTCCAGTTCCCCTTCCTCCACTACTAAGTGCCAACATTTTGGTGTCTTAGTCCAGCATTTCTTTTTTGGAGAGCCAAAGTGAATCCAAGGATTACCTGGCAGACACATCTTGGCTCCTAAACCTGGTGTTGAGAGTAGGGAAACAGGAAGACCACAGTTATACCATCCTGCCAGGACCCTAGGAGTACATTGCCAGGTAGAAAAACTCTGAAGGCCTAGGGTAGTGGTTCTCTAACTTCAAAGTATATAATAATCACTTGGAGGGCTGTTGAGCACATAGGTAGTTGTGCTCCAGCCCAAGGATTTCTGATTCCCTAGGTCTCTGGTGAGACCTAAGAGTCTGCATTTCTAACAACTTCCTAGCTGATGCAAATGCTGTTAGTCTTTGGACCACACATTGAGAACTAACACTCTGGGGAAAGGTAGGAGTAAGATAGGTCTAGAAATTTGCAGAGAAGCCTCAACATATTTACCTATTTCAACTAGAAATTCTCTGTTCTTCCCACAATTTAAACTAGAAATGCTTGACTTGGCTAGAAAAAAAAATAATATTAGTTAGGCATAACTGATTACATTCTTAATTATTCATTAATCCTTCAGCTGGGTTCCTGTTGGAGAGTATAGACATGTGGGTTACATAATGATGACCTACAGGTCAAAATCTCTTTGCAGATATGGCCATAGATATGTGTGTGTGCGTCTGTGTGTTTAGCAGACCTTTAAAAATCAGGTTTCACAAAATAATCTAGATTTTTCAGATCAGAAGATCTGGTACTACTGTGTCCACCTTCCCATGCATCTTCATTTAGCCAAAGTTGAGTCATGGCTGACCCATGTATATGTACAATTTACTTGCTAGCTCATCCTTCAGCCTTACCACTTTCCATGACCTATTGAACACTGAGATCCAAGAGTCATTTGCCATATATTTATTAGTAATTTGAATTTTGGTTTTTTTTTTCAGTAAAGAAATTCTTCTCTGTAAATAGGGAGAAAAAATAAGATACATCAAAAAAGTTTTGTGCTTTAAATTTTTTTTTTAAAAAAAGGAGAATATTTAGTCATAACTACCCCTAGTCATGGATTAAATATGCAAACACTCTGCCAGTTTCACCTGTTTATTTCCCACCTGACTTCTGAAACCATTTGAGTTTGGGTCCAATCTGTACAAGCTTGAATGGCAGACAGAAGTGCTTGGGGGAGGCAGTAGGGGCAAGAGACAGACTCTGTGTGTCAGGTAGTCAAAGAAACCTTCTGGAAAGGAATTGTCTGAAAGAAAAAAGCTGCAGTTTGTCATAAAAATAATCAAAGGCCAATGTCATTTTGCAAAAAGAGAATGTTGTGAATAGCAGCAAATGTGCTCCTGGAGGTGCCTCCACAGACATGCAACCAAAGCTGAGGCTGACAGGAAGCTACAATAAAGACATAAATGGAAACAAAGAGTTGCACCATGAAAGATTCTCTAGGCCTTTCTTTGAGAACTGGCCATGCAGGAGGCAGAGGAAGGATTTGGGGAACTTCTGCATGGTCACCTTTGGAACCAGCAGAGATGAGAGAGGCATCAGGTAGATAATCAAGACAGCTCAGGAGCAGAACAGTGTTTAAAGGGCTGATAGACACCCACTAGGGATCACCTTTTAAATTAACCTGAGAAAGATAGAGAGGAAGCTCTGCAATAGTTTAGGTAGAAACTGAGATGAGGAAATACCACCACACTAATCTGTTACTATTAAACTCCTGACTTTCTGAACTTGAGAACTATGGGTTTTATTTCATTCCACAAACTTTTTGTGCTACACTATACTAAATAGCAAACACATAAGAACCATACTGAGTAGGAGGAATCACACACACACACAAAATAAATAAAACATGTTCTCTCAAGAATGTCATCGTGAAAGGGAAGGTGAGATCCACACAGTGGAGTAAATTCTGAACTTGCTTCCTTCTACAAACACATCAAAACTACAACCAAATCTAGAACTACTGCTGAGGACCACCCAAAGACTAGCTGAACAGAATTCCTATAGCTAAGGATATAAAGAAGCCATGTGGAGACAGATAAGGGAACAGGGATGCAGTCTGATTAGGTCCCACACCCACAGTGTGGTGACCCACAAACATGAGGGACATCTGAGCTAAATGAACTCCCCTGAGGAGCAAGCAGTCTGAGCCTTAATCAGACCCCCTGGCCCAGGGCATCTGTGCCTAGAAGAGAAGTCTCTATAATACCTGATTTTGTAGACCAGTTAGGATTTCATCCAAGAAGGATGAAGAGAAACCTAGATGCTGTTCTTAAAGGCTTTGTACACAAACTCACTTGTTCCAGACTTCAGCAGTGAAGACAGCGTTCCTGAAGCACATGAGTCATACCCAGGAGGAATTAAATAGACAAATTTTAGGGTGAGGGCTGGAAGGGCAGAGAATGATGGGAACACTCTCTGGGGATGGAAGCACTGGCAGGCACCACTGTTCTTTTGTTTCTTTTGTTGTGCTCTCCTTCTACCAGACTGGTGCAGTACAGGCAGGAGCCAATCTCTCAATCTCCATTAACCTGGCTATCACTGAGATTCCTACCCTGCCCAACTCACTGGACCATGCTGAAACCTTTTCTAAGCAACTCCAGACCCTCACACAAGTGGTGGTCAGCCTCGGCTTGCATCACTGTCTTTCCCAAACACTGTAGTGCCCAGTAAAGTAGCAGCGGGCCTCTGCTTGCATCCCAGACTTTTCCAAGTGCTCTCAAGCCCAGCACAGGTGGCAGCCAGCCTCTCCTTGCATTTCAGTCTTTTCCAAGCACTCCCAAGCTCAGAACAGGTGGTGGCTGGCCTCGGCTTGCACTGCAGCCTTTCTCAAGAGTTCCCAAGCCCGGCACAAGTGGTGGGACTTGTTTCACTTTGTAATCTCTCCCAAGTGGACCCAAGCCCAACACAAGTGGTAACTGCCCTCAGTCGATAGCAGAGGTCCACCAAAGCAGTTCTCTAATCAACACACCAAATGGGCAGCCATATCTAGCACCAGAGGCCCATCAAAGAGATTCCTGCTCCATGGTTCCAGCCCCATAGCACACCAGATTATCCACAGTATTCGTGGTTGGTTCTCATAAACAGTCAGCTTGAGGAACCACCACTCTCAGCAATCATGACCCAACTACAGCAGAAGAGTACACACAGCCTACACAGGGGACATCCAAGGAGCTCCAGGCTCTGGTAACCAGAGGGGATTGAGCTGTTGGGTCACACAGGATACCTTCTATGTAAGGCCACTCTTTCAAGACCAAGAGACATAACAGATCTATCTAATACATACAAACACAGAGAGACAGTCAAAATGAAGAGACAGAGGAATATGTTTCAAATTAAAGAAAAGAACAAAACCCCAGAAAAAGAATTAAATTAAACAGAAAGCAATCTACCAGATAAAGAGTTTAAAATAGTGATTTTAAAGATATACAATGAACTTGAGAGAGGAACAGATTAACTCAACGTAGAGACAGAAAATAAAAATAACGAATCAAAACAAAAGAACACAATAATGAACATAAAGGGAGAGATCAACAATAATACAATAATAACAGGAGACTTTAACATCCTACTTACATCAATGGATAAATTATCCAGACAGAAAACTCACAAGAAAACACTGTCCTTAAATTACATTAGACAAGATAGACTTAATAAATATTTACAGAACATTCTACTTTGAACCATCAGAATACACATTTTTTTCAAGGATATGTGGAACATTTTCCAGAATAGACCACACGTTAGCCCACAAAACAAGTCTCGATTAATTTAAGAAGACTGAAATTATATAGGCATCTTCTCTAATCACAACAGTATAAAACTAAAAATGAATTACAAGAATAAAACTAAAAAATACACGAATACATTGAGGTTAAACAACATGCTACTAAACTATCAATGGATAATGAAGAAATCAAGAAAAAATAAAAAATATCAAGACAAAGAAAGAAAGAAGAGAATAATAGAATATTATAGAAGGAAGAGAATAATACTTGATTAGAGCAGAAATAAATAAAATAGATACTGCCCTCCCCCCCACCAAAAAAAAAAAAACAATATAAAAGTTCAATGAAACTACGAGCTGAATTTTGAAATGAGAAACAACACTGATAAATTTTTAGGCAGACTCATCAAGAAAAAAGAGAAGGACCCAAATTAATATAATCAGACATGAAAGAGAAGTAACAACTGACACCACAGCAATACAAAGAATCATGAAAATACTATGAACCATTATATGCAACAAATTAGACAACCTAGAAGAAATGAATAAGTTCCTAGTAAAACAAAATCAGGAAGAAACAGAAAATCTGAACAGACTGATAACTATTAACAAAGTCAAATCAGTAATCAAAAAAATCCTAACAAACAAAAGTTCAAGACAAGATGGTCAGAGGTAAATTCTACCAAACATTCAAAGAATAATTAATATCTACCTTTCTCAAACTATTCCAAAAAATTGAGGTGGAGGGAAAGTTTCCAAACTTATTTTACAAGGCCAATATTACCCTGATACCAAAATTAAAGACACTACTAAAAAAAAAAGAAAAGAAAGAAAAAAAGAAAAAAAAGGAAAAAAAAATTACAAGCCAATATACTTGATAAACACAAATATAAAAATCCTCAACAAAATATTAGTAAACTGAATTCAGCAATACATTAAAAAGATCATACACCACAATCAAGTAAGATTTATTCCAGAGATGCAAAGATGCTTTAATATCAGCAAATCAATGCGGATCATCACATAAACAAAATGAAGATAAAAATCATGATCATCTCAATAGATGCTAAAAATGTATTTGACAAATTCAACATCTTTTATGATTAAAAACTCTCAACAAGTGGGTATAGAGGAAATAACATAACAAAGGCTGTGTATGTCAAACCTAAAGCTAACATAATACATAATGGTGAAATGCTAAAAGCTTTTTCTCTAGGATAAGAAACCAAGCAAGAATGCCCTCTCTCATCACTCTTATTCAATATGGTATTGGCAGTCCTAGCCATAGCAATCAGACAAGAAAAATAAAACATAAAAGGTGCCTGAACTGGAAAAGAAGAAATAAAATTGTCACTATTTGCAGATGACATAATATTATATGTAGAAAACTCTAAAGATCACATCCAAAAGCTACAGCAACTAATAAAGGAATTCAGTAAAGTTTCAGAATATAAAATTTATATTTAGAAATTTGTTGCATTTATACACCAATAATAAACTACCAGAAAGAGAAATTAAGAAAATAATCCCATTTACAATTGCATCAAAAAGAATAAAATACCTAGAAATAAATTTAACCAAAGAGGTAAAAAATATCTGTACTCTGAAAACTACAAAACATTGCAAAAAGAAATTGAAGAAGGCACAAAAGATATAAAGATAAGCTGCTGCAGGATTGGAAGAATTAATATTGTCAAAATGGCCACACTACCCAAAGCAATCTAGAGATTCAATTCAATCCCTACCAAAATACCAATGGCATTTTTCACACAACTTGAAGTATCCTAAAATTTATATGAAACCACAAACACTCCAAATAGCCAAAGGAATCTTAAATAAAATGAACAAGATACAGGTATCACACTACCCGATTTCAAAACATACTACAAAGCTATAGTTATCAAAACAGCATATAGTGATACATACAGACGCAAAGGTCATGAAAGAGAATAGAGAGCTCAGAAATAAACCCACATTTATGTGGTTAGTTAATCCACAACAAAGGAAGAAAGAATATACAATGGAATAAAGATGGTCTCTTCAATAGTGTTGAGAAAACTGGGTAGATAGATGCAAAAAAAAAAAAATTTAAACTAGACCACTTTATTACACCACTTCCAAAAATAAACTTGAAATGGATTAAAGACTTAAATCTGAGACATAAAATCATAAAACTTCAAGAAGAAAACATAGGCAATAAAATCTTTGACATCAGCCCTAGCAATATATTTTTTGATGTCTTTTTTAAAAAAAGACTAAAAGCTAAAATAAAATGGGACTATATCAAACTAAAAAGCATTTGCACCATGAAGGAAGCCAACAACAAAATGAAAAGCAACTTACTGAATGGGAGAAGATATTTGCAAATAACATATTCAAAAAAGGTTAATAACCAAAATATAAAAGAACTCATACAACTCAATATCAAAAAAAAAAATCTGATTTAAAAATGGGTGGAGGAGCTGAATAGACATTTTTTTCAAAGAAGCTATATGGATGGCAACAGACACATCCAAAGATGCTCAGCATCACTAATCACCAGGAAAATGCAAATCAAAACCACAATGAAATACAACTTCACACTTGTCAGAATGGCTATTATCAAAAAGATAGGTAATACCAAGTAAGGGCATGGTAAAAGGTGACCTGTGTGCACTATTGGTAGATATGTAAATTGGTGCAGCCACCATGGGAAACAAACAAAAAAACAAAAATTAGAACTACCATATGACCCTGTAATCCTACTTCTGGGTAATAATTCCAAGAAATTGAATACACTAATTCAGCATGATATATGCACCCTACATTTATTGCAGCATTACTTACAATAGCCAAAATATGTAAGCAACCTAGGTGTCCATCAATAGGTGAATCAATAAAGAAGATGTGGTATATATGTATATATACATGTATATAATGGAATATTACTCAGCCCTAAAAAATAATAAAATTTGCCATTTGTGACAACATGGATGGACCTAGAGGGTATGGCTCTAAGTGAAATAAGTCAGAGAAAGACAAATACCCCCCCAACAAAAAACAAATGACAAGCAAAGCAAATTAGAAACAAACTCATAGATACAGAAAATAAACTGATGGTTTGCAGATAAAAGGGGGATAGAGGAATGGGGTAAAATGTGAAACAGATTGAGAAGTACAAACTGCCAGTTATAGAATAAGTCACAGGGATATAATGTACAGAATAAGGAATAGAGCCAATAATATGGTAATAACTACGTATGGTGACAGATGATTACTAGACTTATCATGATGATCAATTTATAAGGTGTATAAATATCTAATCGCTATGCTATACACATTAATCTAATATGATACTGTATGTCAACTATAATTTTAAAATAAATTTTAAAAAAGAATGTCATAGTCCAAGGTAGTGGACCGTAAACTTTTTTGACAGTTCAATCATTATTTAAAAATGTAATCACTTATCCCAATATTTGTGTATTTATTTATATAAATTGTAAGTATTATGCTAATCTCCTAATGTATTAGGCATATTGTAAATTATATTCAAAATAGAACAAACTAAATAAATAAATAATAAAAAACATTATAAATAAATATAATGCATGCTTATACCCCAATGATTTCTTGTGTGACAATTGTTCTACAAAACCAACATTTAAACAGGTTTCAAAAATAATAGGAAGCTTGGGAAATGCTTTAATAGCAGCTGTCTTGGATCAGACCTGATCCTGAATAACTCTTGAGCTTATAAAAATTGGAAACATGTGAAGACAAATGGCTAGAGATTAGGACAGAGGAGTATGCTTCGAGGATGGAGCATTTCTCAGATCATGGTGCTCCAGTGGGCCTTGGGGAATGAGCAAGCTCTTTCTAGGCTGAGGGAAGAGTATACACAAAAGTATATAGCTATTCAATGACCTGATGTAGACTTAAGAAAAGCTCAAAATGGATAACAATGACAATAAAATACTAATTGTCTATGTAACAAAACATAATGGATTAACTCAGGCAAGTTGCATCTTATAATAAGACTATACTCCGCATTTGCATGTTCAGGCTTCAATTTTCCCTCGCTGTTATCCTTTCACATCAGGAAAAAAATAGTAAAACTTGGTGGTCGCTATGGTAACTAAATAGTTGGAGCAAAAGCAGAGGAAGGTCAAGAAATGTTCTATAGTTACACATCAAGAAAGTACAAAACACAGGTTATTTTTAATTTTGGCTATGTTCCTATAATTGTAATGTCCAAAAATTAAGATGTACATAAATAGTAAAGTATGTTTCTCATATAGCCATGAGAAAAAAATACTTTCCCAGTAATTCAATACTACTTTCTTATTTTGTTGACGTTTCATTTTTATCAGCTGCCATTCGAGCCAAGAAAAATGCCCAAAGTAAGTATTTCCCAAATTTGTAACCAGGGAACGTGTCCTTTACCCTTCTTCCCCTTGTTTTCTGTCCTCCCCTGTCCTTAGTATACTAGCATGACTCATCATCCACAGAACACTAATTGAGAACTGCTTTTCTAGGAGCAGTGATGTGTTTACTTTCAGTCATCCATATTTTTTCATCCAATGACACTTGCATCCAAAGACAAAGATTTGCCAGGCAGCTGACAAACCAGAGTGGAGAGATTCACATAACTTGGGACCAAAGGATTTCCCTCCACACCACACCCAGCCAGCTGTCCTAGGCAGAGGATGAGCCTGCATTATTGGACTCCTGGGCAAACTGAGGTAATGGGCCTAAACATCCCTCTGTCTTCTCAATTACTCTGCTCCAAAGAAATGTCCCCAATGACTATTGGGAGCATAAGAAGAAATATAAAACAGAAAAACAAAACAAAAAAAAAATCAAAACCTCAGAAAATAACTACTTTTTAAAATTCTTTCATGATACCCTATGAAAAAGATTGACACGAAAATTGTGTGAAAATAGAGTATTTTCCTAAGGATTATAAATAGCTGGATTTTGCTCAAACAATAGTTCTAGCCAGAACGAAGAATTAAAGTTTTTCTATTTCTCTGTAGGTTCCATTTAGATTATAAACCAGTCATACCTTATATTTGGTAGACTGTTTAGATTTTACCAAAACTGTTTCCATTAGTTTTATCTCATATATTTATAAATACCATACCCTACATATGAATGTGTCTCAGTAAAGGAAATTTTAGAATAAATCTTTGTCACTTTAAAATTTATTGCTCAAAACTAAATTTAAAGATAGGATTCATGTTACTGTCATCATAAAATTACTTTCAAGATCCCATTTATTATTTTCATTCAATGTATACCTATTAAGTGGTTTCAAAATGCCAGGCACTGGGTAAAGAAAATAATTCTAAGTGGTTTGTGTCATCACGGACCTCATAGTCTAAAAAAAATTGTTCCAAATGAATAGATAAGTCATGGAGGGATCTAGAGAAACTACTAAGATCCTTTGCCTATGCTAGCTTATTAGCTTAATAAGTTATTTCTGGGTCAATTTTTTAAATTTATTATAAAAAAATTAGTTGATATTACTATCTTGAAGACAAATCTACAAGAATGTTACTGAGCACCTTCCCTATGCAAAGTTTTATCCACAATGGCTTATAGAGAATGAATATTTAATGCAATCTTTTGAAACATTGAAAAAGTACTTTCTATTCTATCAGTCTATTTTTCAAATCCATAAGTTACATTACATGTGAAATGGCAGCTCAGAAGCCCCTATAACTTTTTTCACTTTTCTTCAGAGGAAGATATTAAGTTCGCTTTTTGTGGGCAAGGGGGTTTTGAAATATGAATGAATGGATAACTGATTGTTAGTGACAACGAACAGTTAAACTATAAAACTAAATCACGTCTGACTGAATTCAGATTCTACATTTTTAAGCCTCTGCTTAAAAATTCTGAGATTGAGAATTTAAATTAAGATACCTTGAAATAACAGTAACTAGGAAGTAAAATTATGGCCTCTCAAACCCTGCTGTCACCTGTGACTGGGGGCCTGCAGATTCTCCTCAAAGACACTCACTCAGCTATTTCTAGAGGTCCCTAAAGGGGAGGAGTGAATAACTGTACTCCTCAATGCTGTCCTGACAGCTACCAAGAGACTTTCTGACATTTCCTTCTTTCTTGCCTTGTTGCCAATGGCCTCTCCTATGATCATTGAAGCTACTGAGATGTTATCAAAGGCAACAAAGAAGAGATCTCAGAAAGTACAAAAGCCTCCAGTGTTTAACGTCAATGCTCAGCCACCAACCAAACCTCACACTAAAGGCAGTGGTGGAGCCAGAATTCCTGATGCTCTTGAAGTCCTTAGGATCACAGAAGCCACAAGCACTACTACAAAAACCCTCTGCTATAACTGTGGACATACCAAAGATATGGGCAGAAGTGGCTCCTGAGTTTCTTCTGGGGACAGGAAATCTATTGGGAGTAGTTAGGTTAAAAGTGGGCACAAAGTATCATAGGTTATCTTGAAGCTGTGTTTGTTTACAAAGTATACTGGTGTCATATATTGATAGTTATTTGGTGGAGCTTTAAAAGGTTGTTTAAAAGAAGATTATAAGAGACAGAGAAAGTCCTGCCCCCAGGCTATCTTTTGATGATGGCACAAGTGAAGAATTCATCCCTTTCTAACTCATTTTGGGTTGTCATCCTGTGCTCACAATGTGTCAGAGATTTAGTAAAGTTTTCCTGGACAGTGGCAGAAATCTTTCAGGGATAGGTTAAGAAGAACAAAAGGCAGTAATGTGCTTGTCAGCCAGCAATCCAGAATTTTTTTTTAAATCCCTGATTGGTAGCATTCACAAATTTCTATGATGTAAATACCCCCATTATGGTCAATTTCAAGCTACCAACATGACATCACTGAACGCAGACTCAAGAAGAAATGACTACAATCAGCTCCTGCAAGTCAGGGCAGTTGGCTCCTGAACACCACTGAGAAAGGGCCAAGTAGCTGCTGCAGGCTCAACCCCTGCTCTTTCTTTTCCATGCAGACAGAATCAGATTGGAGAAATATCTCTGCATTCATAAGTAAGAGATTGTGAAGGCAAAAGTAGGAAAGACAGATATATCAGATAAACTCAGCATCATTTGCTGCCTTCTTCATTTTATCCTCAGCTTGACAAGGATAAAACACATTTTAATCAGCCAACCTTAAGTCTGCAGTGTTTTGGCATTTCTAAGCAGACAGAAAAGCAGGTAGAAAGAGGAAAAGTCAGAAAGAAAGAATTTCTCTTCTTAAAGTATGTAACAGTAAACTAGGGAGAAATATGTGAGTTTGTATGTACAAACTCAAAGCAATTGGCCTTCGTAAAGAAAACAAGCTGGAGTTTGAAATGAAGTCAATGTTTTGTCTTGTTTTCTTTTATTAGAAATAAAGCTTAGTTCCTAAGGATGTTAGTTTTCTCATCTTCCTTACACTCCTCTTTTTAGCAATCCTCTAGGCAAGAGATGCCTCATGAGAGAGCCTGGGTCTATGATATTTTGGTAACAGTTACTGATATGTTGATACAGTCAGGGATCTCTCTGTGCTCATTATGAAGTAACTGCCACAAGTACAATCCAAAAAGATGATGTCAAAGATATATACAAACAAACAGTGACCTTGAACACTTCTAATGCATCTCTAATGGCAAGCAGAACAATTCTCATTGGTCATGAACTTCATGATTTGCTGAGAACATATTTGTGCTGGGGAAGAACCACTGACAAGAACCAGGAATTAGACATCAGTAATGTTGGCTAAGAGGCTAACTGGACATTCCAAAGAAATTAATTGCTTACTTTGTGCCTCAGTTTCTCTATCTAATGGAGATCACTGTTATCTTTTTCATAAGGGTAAGCTATGAGGTTTCATGAATTAATTTATTGAAAAGAAAGATTTTAGAGACAAGACCTTGCATATGATAGCTGTCTTAGTCATGTTGCATTGTATCAATTTCTGCTTATCTGTGTTGCGTTCTATCATTGTAGCATAGTAAAAGCCTATCATGAACTCAAGAATATGCCTTTCCCAGCTGTGTTTAGTTGGATGCCTGCCAGTGGATCCTTTTAGGCAGAATATATTAGTCAAAGAAGGTTAATGCTTCATCATAGTTTATGTATAAATAGTAAAGCTATAAATGATATAGAATTATGATTTTTGTCATTCACTGAACTATGGGATAAATCTAACATCTGGACTTCATACTTTGAAGCAGGACTATTTAGAGCACATGATGAGTATATTCAGTCCAGGGACTTTGCTCTTCTCTTCTTACTCTCCTTTATTCCAGAGGGCTTTGATTAGAAAACTTTAGATAAATTTAACCTAAGTAAAAATAAAAATGGAAACAAAAATTATACTTATTCTAGTCTGCATATTACAGCTTTGGTGTACTTACCATTTCCATCATCACACAAGATCGTAAACTGCTTGAGGGCAAAAACGATCTAATTCGTTTTTTATAACCTCTTTTATAACTTTTATAACCTCTGCATTAATTAACACAGGGCTTACACAAAATGCATGAGCAATACATATTCTCGTAGTTGGGTTAAACTAAAGGGGAAATAAAGGAAGGGTGTGAGAAAATGCAATGAACACCAGCATATTATATTTGATCCCCTGGAAAAGGTGGACCATTCTAGCTCATTTAAATCAAAAGATGTAAAAAAAATTTAAAATTTTTTAAAAAATAGACTAATCTCTCAAAAATTCTTAGAAATCATAAGGACCCTTTAGAATGTTGCTTCTACTCATGGGTTCTTCATTAAAAAGATAGGGAATTTACATGGTTTTCCAAATATTACAAAGAAATCAAGAAAGCCAAAGAGTGACTAAAAGTTTCAGAAACTAGATAAATTTTGAATGCCTCTAATAGGAAAGGTCTGCCAAAGATGGGGGTTATAAACAGACTGCTGACCAACTTGATAGGCCAATAACAAATTTTCCCCAAATAACCTCTTATGAAATGTCTCCAGATCTCTGAATTCTTACCCTCGGCATGTTAACACAGAGGTTCTACATCATAGCAGTTCTCCCAGCTTGTTGAGAAGAGGAAATCTAAGCTACTAAATGCTCTGAGAAAAGTTTAAAGTGATACCAAGCCAGTATAGTCATGCCTGGAGTATGCAAACCCATGTTTTCTATCTCTTAAAGTACAGAACAATAGCTACAGTATGCAAACGTAGTAGAAATCCTTAAAACATGCAGGAGGGTAGACATAGAACAATGAAAAGTAAGCTATTCTTTTTTTTTTCTTTTTTGATTTCAAATGCATTTGACATTCCAAAGTAAGCAGTTCTTAACACTGTAGAACAAGTGGAGTATATTCACCCCTTGGGATTAGTCTAGCAGTTCAGATCAGAAAAGGACTTAGATAAGTAAATGAATGATCAATTTATAATAAGATACTAAAAAGAATTTTTAAAATATTTATGCACAACACTAGCCTTTGAGTATAATGTCCTAGAGAGTGAACAACCCTTCCAAAAAGGTCACTGGAGACCTGCAATGGTCTGAATGTTTGTGTTTCTGCCAAAATTATATGTTAAAATTCTAAGGCCCAATGTGACAGTATTAGGAAGTGGGGCCTTTAGGAGGTGGTTACATCATAAGGGTGTGGAGCCCTCATGAATGAGATTAGTGCTCTTATAAAAGAACCTCCACACAGCTCCCTAACCTCTTTGACCAGGACTTGGGGAGAAGTCAACAGTTTGCAACCCAGAGGAGAGCCTTCGCTAGAAACTGACCATGGTGTCACTTGGACTTCCAGTCTCCAGAACTATGAGGAATAAATTTCCATTTTTCATAAGCTACCCTGTCCGTGTTATGGCAGCTCAAACAGACCAAGACAGTGTCCTTATCCAAAATAAAACTCTGGGTTAGAGGGACCATGCATTGAACTAATGCATGGTAAGTTCTTCCTAATACTGAAATAAAAATTAGATATGTCAGCAAATTCTTTCTATTAATACACTACCTAACAAATATTTCTTGAAAACCTAATGAATGCAAAGCACTATGGATAGTCTACCTCACCTGAATTAATAGGAAAATATATGCATTTGCATGATCACATATTATTACTGATCATTTGCTTTTCCTATCAATATGGAAGCCAATATTTTAGGAGTTGGGACTTGGTTTTTATATATATATAATTAAATTGTGTTGAGTAAGTGGTATAAATAATATAGGAAAATAACTTATGGGTGTCTTTTTTTTTCAAGAAATTCATATTGTGAGTTCTTTTGGCAACCTTTTGTAAATCTAAAATCATTTCAAAATAAAAGTTAAAAAAAATACCTTGAGGTAAATACGAAAATGAGATATGAGCTCTAAGAGACATAAACTAACCTTTTAAAATGCTTAACTCCAAGTCAATAAAATCCTAAGAACCCAGAAATTCAGTATTTCTTTTGCTTTCTCTACCTTCATGGCAAGTCAGCTCAATTTACTGCTAGGCCTGTGATAATGCAAGAAAGGAGAAGTTGCACATAAAGAGACTTTTCACTATAGTTGGGCTTATTGAAGATATTTACCATTTGTACTATTAAAAGCTATGCAGTCAGCAACAGGGAAATGCTGAGAAAAATTGTAATGGCAGTCAAGATCAGTTTCTAATGATAAAGAATCACATGACTTTATGAAACCACATAGTTAAGTGCTCACTGGAAAGACCCCATAAATTTATCTCTAGCTTTGACTTCACTGACTTCTATTAAGAAATAGGTGTGAGAGAAGAATGAAATGTCTTCCCTTCTCTAACTCCATTTCTCTTACACCTTTCTCAAAACACATCAATCCATGTTTGCACACATGCAGGACCTTTAGCCAGTAATATCAGTGGAGTAGCCCCTCCCTGATTCCTTGACAACATAGGTCGTGAATGGAAGACCAAAGAGGTCCCACAAAAACTGTCTTTTTACCATTAGAGAGGAAACAAAAAAAAAAGTGAGAAATATTAAAAGTTAAGCTATAAAATGACTCTATAATTGTTATAGTCCACAATGTAAAATCTTGAAGGGAAAGTGGCAAGTTTGTTCATTTTTTGGAAAAATGATTCCCTAACTCATTTTTCCAATTTTTGATCAAATTTTAAAAAATGAAGACTATTAGAAAATTTGTAGTTAGACATCATTATGCTCCTGAAATGTTCATTAAGTGAAAATTAAAATCAGATAGATATTTCCCTTACAAATTTTATACTGTTTAAAATTCTTTATAAAAATCATTAAATAAAAGCAAATCATGAAAAGAAAGAAAAGTAAATGTTCATAAATATTTATGCCAAAAGAATTAGCATTACAAGTATCTATAATTTTTTAATAGAATATATCAAAGAAGAAAACAATTTTTGAAAACATTTCAAAAATCTATAGTCAATCTATCCCTGGTCATTTACTAGCTCATTTCCTGGGCCACACATTTCATATGTTAGACTACTTTATTAATAACAGAGCTTCAGTGGACCTGTTCCAATGCATGATTGGCACAGATTTGCCCATACTCTAAAAGATTCATTTTTAAATTAAATTTGATTTACACACACTATTACTATATGTGTATATTTGTAGAGAATCAACATTTGTTCTGGATCGATAATATTTTAGGTAAAAATTTAAAGAAAAATAATATAATTTGTACCTTGTGCAGAGTTTTTTATTAAGATTTTTACCTGTCATTGTATGTTGTTTATAATGCTTCAGAACTTGCAGCTCATTAAAGAGAATAAAACTAGCATAAAGGGCATTCCACTGACTTTCAGTCCAGCATAAAGTTGAAAATGAGACATATAGGAATGGAACTACAAGAGCCAGAAGGAAACTGTAGTAGTCAGTGCACACTGATTTCTACCGCACACCTAGATCCTCTCTTCTCCCCTCTCTGCAACAACCACGTGTCCCAAGTGTCAGCCCCTCCAACTTCTATTCTGCAGAGCTCTCAGAGAAATATATTTAACACAAAGTGTCTTTGTGTCAATCCTCTGCTCAAAAATCATAAGTCTTTTGCTATTACCTGAAAGTAAACTCTGCAGTCTCACATGACCAAGACCCAATCAAGCTCTCCATGCTCTTCCTGTCCTTCCTCTCGACGAATCAAGCCCAGTTAATCTCTATTCTCTAAACACATGAACTTTTCTCCAGTCCTCTGGACCTCTTTTTTTCTCTTTCCCACCATTAGTCTCACTCTTCCTTCAAGTGTTAGTTCAAATATTACTTTCTCTTCCTAATTTCCCTTAGAGAAACTTAGCTGCTTCTTTCTTTACTCTCCTTGAATGTTATTCACACGTAAGTATGGCAAACTACATTTATTTGTCTATTTGTGAGCTTCTCAAAAGCAGGAACCAAGTTTTTCAATATTTTTACTCCCAGCACCTAATACAGTGCCTCACATATTGTAGGCAACTGGATATTAGCTGAATATTGAATAAATGGACCTGTTGAATTCCCATAGCCTATATATTTGCAGATACCATTTTGAAACGTCATAAGACTGTGGTCATTAGTACTACAACTAATTAAGAGTATATATTTGCACATCTTTCTTTTCAATACTCTTTGCTTTCTTCATTCAATCCTTTGAGAAAGTCCATCTATTTGTTCTTAATATCAATTAACAAAAACAAACTATCTGATCCTATCGATATGGTAAGATTATTATTTTGCCAAATCTTACAAATATAAAACTTTCTAAGTATTCATAGTATATTTGTTATGAAATTTATAGGATGATCATGCCACAGAGTACTTTGAGAACTAATTTCAAAATATACAGTCAGACTAGTTTACAAAGATAAAACTTAAATTAAGAGATTTTTACTTATAATTAACCAATTTTTAAAAAATCACAATATTTTCATTTTTTGAAGCTATCAATAGTTGTATTTTTATGAGAATAAATCCCCACATTGTTCCATTCATCATTTAATCTTGCTTTTCACAGCATGTACTCTCCTAACCACAATGAAGTAGTGTTTGCAGCTTCAATTATTATAACATATAACAAACTCATATTTAACAAACCAAAGCCCAAAATCTCTACAGTGACATAACTGTGTTTCTTATTAATTGAATGCTGTGGATGTAACCACTACATATCTTGGTAAAAATCTAGCTCTTGCATATTTAGCCCAAAACTTAAATGAACTAACCTACATTTCACAGTCATTCTCAAAGAAAATTGTGGCTGTATAGAATGATGTGCTCTCCGTGAATGGGACTATGCACCTCAGTGGTTTCAAATCCATGTGGCTTCTTTAGTGGTAAACATTTAATTTACCTGGGTTCACACCCCTTGACTTTCACTTGGACAAACCTGAAAGCCCTAGCCAGCTAGAACTGCCAACTTTTGCATAGTTTTCTACCCACAACCATCAATCTCTCCCTGGCAATAAAAGGAGACTAAACCTTGGTTTGCCCCAGTGTCACCTGGGAAGATGATGAATCTTTCATTGAATTCAAGCCAATGATGACGTGCTCCAGCAAAGCAAACTCAGTATACCAGTTCTATAATTTGGGAAGTCAGATTCTCTATACACAATGTAGCACATTTTCTAGACTAGCTAATTGAGCCATTGCTTCTAAAAAGCTGGTGCCAAGCATCTTCCCAATGATTTAAAACATCTTTTCTTTAGTTTTTAATATTTGGTGTTCGTTTCTTTGGTTAACATTGGTGTCATATCAAATGAAATCACCAAACCTCAGCAAGATGACTTGCATCTAAAAAAAATAGCCTATTATTATTTGGAGGAGATTTAAGCTAAAACTAAAAGGAAATAATTGAGGAACAAAGTTGGCATGAGCATAACTGGTCTACAAACTTGTGTGGTATTAAAAATCTACACATGTTTTTAGCTAAATTGAAGTTTCAGTACAGGTAGGAAGATAAGAGAGAAAATGGTTATAAACATATAAAAATCGATTTTTAAATTTATTTAAATTATTCTTTTTTTCTGCAAGAAAAACTGGTGATAAACTTAATTCCCTGAAAATCATTAGCAAGTTATCTTCTTGCTTTGTTTTTAACTGGCAGGAAGCATGTTCAATGAAAACTTCTGTTCACCATGCATGTTAGTTTGAGCCAAGAACTGTTTTTTTAAATGTCAGAACTTTAGATAAGGTCAAGGTAACCTAAGGGAAATTGTATGGGGGCCCCTGGGGAACCACCCACCATTTAAAGAGAAAAAGAGAGCAGTGCTTTTCATTACTAGTTTTGTAGACATGAGATTTGTTTTACCAAGCTGAGGTTATTGTAAATGTGCATAAGACAGAATAAAAAATGGAGGTTAGTTGTCTAAGAAATAAAGAAGAATAGTGAATTTTAAAAGCTAATGATGAAGACTAAAAGAAGCTGAAGTTATTTTTGCTTTGAAGGTGTATGGTTTTCTGATCAAGGAAGCTTTGGGAAAATCTTTATTTTCAACCATGGCTCAAGATATTCCTAGTGTGCCCTCAGCTAAACATATAAGCAAGGTCACAAGTATTAAATCTTCATCTTAAAAGCAAACTGTATATTAAAACCTACACAGACCCAGATATTATCAGAAATGCAAATCAGGCCTATTTTCCTATTCTTTGAAGGCTGAGCCTTTGAGGAAACCAAACCAGGTGTCACTATGGAAGAAAAGAAATTTCCTCAAGATTATTCATCAACATGTTTGAAATAGAAAAAAAAAAGTTTTTTTAAATTGTAACATCAAACAATTTTCACAGAGAGCTGTTTTCTAAAAATAGAGTAACATTCTCCAAAAAAAATAATATTAAGGAAAAATGTCTTTGTAATTTTATTTCAAAGATGGCATGTCATATATTATATAAATTTATAAATTGATTTATATTTGAACTTTCAAATTAATTAAATTTACTTTAACCTATGCTAGTAGATACACAGTATAAATTTTGTCACACCTTCCTCCCAGATTATTATTTGGTTGTGGTATCCTTTGGCTGCTGAGCCTGAATACATTCCCAGAATCTTGACTATGTCACCCAAACCACCTCTACTAATAGATCAGAGTTTCCTGTCACAAGAATATGTTTTTGTCATTTCTGATTTCAATTCTTTTAAAATAAAATGTGATTAATTCTTATGTGCTACTGTTCTATAAATAAGATAATAAATAAATCCTTTTGAAAATAAATGCCTAAGTAGCCTGGCTTAACACAAAGCTGATCAAATCTTAACAACAGTAGAAAATAAATTCCAAAAATAATGATGTTTATTTGACTGCTGTGGCAAAATTTTGGAGACACTTATTCCCAAAGCCACTCCCTAGAATTAGTAACTATATCGACTCTCAGCTTACATCTAAGTCGAACTCTAAAATTATGCATGTTTATGACCCATTCAAAATAATCAATGTAGTCTGGGATTTGATTCAGAGCAATATGACAACCAGTTAGAACTTATTACTCCAAATTAAAATGCACATAATTCTGAGGCATCAAGTTGATATATTTAATTACTCTAAAAGAAATGTATTGTTAAACAGACATAAAATTATTAAACAAACATAAAGTATTAACAGAACACCTCTTTAATTCAAGAATTAGTTGATATAAGTAAGGCAATAAATTTATATCATTTTGGAAATAATGTAATTACAAGTGTCAGCAGACTTTTTGTTCCGTGTTGGGGCAGCAGGGATAGAGTTCAGTGGTAGGGAGTGCCAATATATTTTTAATAAATATATTAACTTGCCATTGACTTGTCATAATGTTTAGGTCAGAATATTACTTTAAAGTGTTGATACTGTATAAACACTATAAACAAAATTCAACAGCAAACTATAAAATGAGAACATTATTTGCAAGTACTATATACAAATATATCATTAACATACTGATTAATCATTAATATAATAATCAAAATATCAATAATAATGATAACATATAGAGCTCTTACAAATCAATACAAAACACTGACATATTAAAATAGTCACCACACAATAATAGATAATTCATAAAGAAGATAAATAAATATCCACTCTAACATGAAAAGATATGTAACCTCATACATACACAAAAGTAATTTAGAAAATTAGTAAACTTTACAACAAAAAAATATTATTAGCAGAGATCAAGTTAGAAAACTACATGTTGGTGAGCATATGATGAGATGAGCATTTTTATATACAACTCATAAAAATGTAAATTGATATGAGATAATACATAAAATATACTTCCTTTCCTTTCTGTAAGTTAAAAAAATTGTATAAAGAGCCTTAAAGTTAGTCATTCATTTAGACTCAATAATCCCAACTTTTAGTACTTTATCCTTAAGATATAATTAGAGATGCAACCAAAAATTTATTGACAAGGATTTCTATCAAGGTTTAATAATAGCATTAGATTCTAAATTCAAAAACATTGAAAACAACTTAGATGACCAATAGTGTGGAAATTATTAAATAAATTATGGGTTTTTTTATAAAACTGTATCTTTAGTATAATATTGTGAATATAGTATATAAATTATTCAAAAAAACAAAACTTAGAAAATACATCAAACCATTCACCAGTTATTTATGGGTAGTTAAATTGTGTATATTTTTTCTTTATATTTATTTTTCCCAAGTAGTCTAGAGTGAACATATATAATTTTTGCATTAAAATTTATTTTTAAAAATGTGACACCATTCAGTATGAAAATGTCATATTATTATGAGAAAAATGGATACAAGAATGAAAGAAATGACATAAAAAAATGGTAACTGAAATTCTGGTCCCAAGAGGTAGGTGTAATTTACTATAAAATGTGCACAGTAATTCCCACCAAGACATGTACAGATGAAACAGCAGTCTTCTCACCATGCTCAAGCCAAGACTAGTACACACACCTGCTGGACATCCTGGATTATTTTGCATAGAGGTTTGGCACTGTCTCTTTTTCTCCTGCCCTCCACTTAAGTTCTCATCTTACTCAGCCTATCTCCTTCATAAAATCTCTCCACCTCAATGCACTGCAACCTCCATTTCACTAGAAACCTAGAGTATATATTGTCTACATCTATCATTTGACAAATTATATTTTTCTGTCTTTTGTGTTCTTTTTTACATTGAGATTTTGATACCCCAACTAGATTTTTAAACTCTGCCAGAAGGAATAATATTTAAAAAATATTTTGTAGCTCTATTCAGTAATACAAGAACTATCTCTTGAGTACATAGTATGTTCTAGACACTGTTTGAGGTGCTAGGGATATATAGGTAAAATTTTTAAAAAGAGAGAAAAAAAAATTCCCTGCCCACAATCCAGTGGGAAAGGCTGGGACTTGGTGCCATGTCACATGCAATGAAAATCTGCAATAAATTATGACAATGGTAGTAATAGTAATGAAGACAGAAACAATGACGGAGAATAATTTATGCATTTTCTATTGCTACCATGAAAAATTACCATAAATTTCACAGCTTAAGACAACATTCATTTATTAGCTCTCAGTTTCTGTGAGTCAGAAATCTGGGTACAGTGTAGTTCAGTAGGTCTTCTGTTTAGAGTCTCACAAGGATAAAATCAAGGTGTCACTGGGACTGCATTCCTTACTGGAGGCTCTGGAAGAGAATCTGCTTCCAACTCATTCAGTTTATTGGCAGAATTCAGTTCCTTGAATTTACAGGTCTGGGGTCTCTATTTCTTTGCTCAGTATCAGCTGAAAGGCCCTTACCTTTTAGAGGCCTCTCTTTGATTCTTGCACATAGCTCCCTACATCTCAGTACCAGCACTAGTACATTGAATCTTTCTCACACTTAGAATCTCTCTAGCTTCTTTTGCTGCTTCCCCTTACCTCCAGCTGGAGAAAATTCTCTGCTTTTAGAGATGCGTGGGATTAGGTTAAATCCACCTGAATGATCCAGGATAATCTCTCCATCTTAATTAAAATCCATCACCTTAATTACATCTGTAAAGTCTCTTTTGCCATGTAATACAACATATTCATGGGAGCTAGAGATTAAGGTACAGACCTCCTTGGGGGCCTTTCTGACTCCCACAAATAATAACAAAGAACAACTGTTTGAAATACTTCAGACTAAAATTATAAATTCAGCTCAAGAAATTTAATTGATTCCACATATCTCAATGTTTTTCTTCTGGTGACAAATGTTTCTACTATAGGCATGATCTAGAACACATTGACAATCTTTTGCTTGTCGACATTTTTATTAATGAAAACAATAATTTTTAGCCACTACAGAGTTATTTCCTCATTATCTAAGTTCTAATTTTGTTGGTTCAACTAACTTATTTTCACCTGTCTTAATGTCAGTCAGACATTGAGAAACTTAAGTAACAAGAGAAGTTTATTTTGGGGATTCAAGGAAGGAAAAACTGAACTGTGTATTACCTAATAACATTCTAAACTATGCAACTTATTCATAGGACAAGATCAAATTCTGCAGTAAATAGAAAGAGCACCTGGGAGGTGGGAGCATTAGAAATAAAGCTGTCTGGCCTCTTTTGGAATGGAAAGAACAGAGTGGTCAAGAACTAATCCTGTGGTTCCACAAACGGACCTTCAAGAGATTGTGGAGGGGACAATGCCAAATTCATATGACAGTCAGCTCTTTTAATGCTTGTACAGTGCCACTTATTCATTTGAGGAGGCAAAAGGAAATGCTTTCAACCCTGATCCCAGACACATAAAGGAGCCCAGGTTTATTCCCCTTCCTACTAATGATAGAGTGCCACTCAACTTTGTCTTTGCCGATGAGGTGGACCAGCTGCCCAGCCCCGCTAATGACATCACATTTTGAGCAATGAAGAAAATAAAATTTTCTTAACGTGAAATGTATTAAAACTCCATTTCCACTGCAATGTCCAAATACTTGGTCACTTGATCATTTCCCCATATGCACATTTCATTACAGTACTCTGCTCTCTACAAATAACTTCTCAAAAGCTAAGAGTTGGGTATCTGTGTCAATCCCTCCACTTTCAGTTATTGCTGACATGGAATAAAATATCCTCAAGGTAGGACAGGGGTAGAAACTCCAGCACTCTCAGCACTGAAAAGATTATCTTTCACCCTACTCCCATTATGAATTCAAAATTAATTCTACAAAGTTATAACCTCCCACACATGTGTACTTCAGCACTGGTGCTTTAAAAAATATATCTTATTTTTTCAAACAAAACATTTTTCTCTCTCTATTTTCTATTTGTCAATACCTTCAGCATATGCTTAATCCTCCCAGAGAGAAATCAGCAGTAGCTAAAGAAAAGTTGTCTTACTTTTGTATCCCAACAATGTTAAATAATATTTTCTTTTAGGACAGATATTTCTATGAATGCAAAATTAACCAAATAGAAACATTTCCAACAATTCAATCTAATTGAAGTCTGGCCTAGTCATATAATTAGTTCATATAATTATAACCACATCTTCAATAACATTTCTTCCTAGAACAATGGTTTTCAATGAGGTGGAAGAGAAAGTAATTTTGCTTTCCCAGATAGAATTGCCAGATTTAGCAATATAGAAATACAAGATGCTCAGTTAAATCTGCATTTTGGATAAAGAACAAAAAATATTTTTTATAAGTACTTTATGTAAAATGATTTATTTAATTCCCACATCAACTTTCAAAGATAGTATGAAAACTGAGGCTTAAAGAGGTTAAACAAAGCTAAGAAGAGATAACTCCAGATCTGACTCCAGAGCCCAATGGCTTAAACATTCTGGTTTTCAAAATAAATTTTTAATATAAAAATGTCTCTAATATTTCGAGCAACATTATATTTTTAAATTATTTGTTTTTCATCTAATATTCAAGTTTAACTGAGAATCCCATATTTTATCTGATATCGTCTCTTCAGGAGGACATTTGGCAATGTCTAGAGACATTTTCGGGTGTCAAAGCTAGGGATGATGGTACTGGCATGGGTAAAAACCAGCAACACTGCTAAATAACCTACACAATACATAGGATAGCTCACCACAACGAAGAATTATACAGGCCAAAATGTCAATAACACGAAAGCTGAAAAATTATAATCTAGAATCGCCTTTGAGAATTTATAATCTGCTCTCTTCTTTTAATCATGGAGGAACAGAAAGCCTAGAGGAATTAAAATAGAATCCTCTAAACTGCACAGCTAATTAGTTTCAAAGTTAGTCAGCTTGGAAACAAACCCAGAGAACAGTTCCCTTTCTGTGTGGCCCGGAAATGTTACCTACTAAAGCAGATACACTTAAGCTATCCAAGAGTGTATTCCTTCAGAATTCTCCAATAGAGAACATCAAGCAAGTCTCTGGGTGGCCTCTAGCTGGGAGGAAGATGAGGTATAGAGCTTGGTACAAAATTTTTGCTCAAATATTTTTTCAAATCTTTTCCCCCAACCTTAATTTTATTTATAGGAAAAGGAAGGGAAGAGTGAAAAGGCTGATTTGGAATGCATTCCAATTATGTCTACTCTCCCCTACTCCGGCTTTTTCTTTGACCTACAAAGATACATTGTTTAAGTCTCTGGGAGAACTTAACTTTCCTTTTTCAAGGATCTCTCTGCTCCTAGATGAAAGAAAATTACTTAAAAAGAAACCAACCCAAAGACGTTTTTAAGTATTACAAAAGAAAATGAAGGCATTGATGAAACCTACTAGAGATTATTTGGGGGATGGCCAAATGTCAGAGGCCTGTGAAATAACACAAAGTGGTGTACTGAAAATGTATTCATACGTCAATTCTTGCCACATAAGGTTTGCTTGGAGGCCCCAAAACAAGCAACATGGCTCATCTAAGTAAAGAGCTAGCCAAGATAATCTAATGACCTAAGAACCTAATGACACTATACACTGTCTCCGATCCTGCTTGGTTTTATTTCAACAGACCAATTTTTATTGCTTCTCTTCTGTGAGTGTCTGCAGTGATTCCCTGCCACTGCTTACTGATTTTTTTCTTAAATTATGAGCTGAAGTTTTTTTAAATGTATTTTTTAAATTTAATAAAGCATTTTATTAAATATTAGTATGAATTTTAGGTAGAAATTGATTAAAAATGAATAATTGTTTTAACTACATGATCTAAGAAAGTACTCTACTAAAAGAAATCACATGAAACGTAAAAATGAATTTAGGAAGGGTATATCCTATTTGAGATTTCGGGAATGAGTCTCTCATTCCTTCTCAGTCCCTTCTTAGCGCCATCATTCAATCACTGTAAAGCTTTCTAAAGAAATGTGGCTTTTCCATTAACAGTGCCTTTTCCAGGACTGATAACAGCTAACGCCTGAACAATTGTTTTTTTAAGTTCTCTTGGAGCTCCACCCAACTCACATGCTCCCTAAGGCTATTTTAGTAGCTAAGCTTCATGGACAGCCAGCAGGCAGCAACAGGCCTCAGGGTGCCCTGTGCCTTTTGCTTAACTGCCCCAGGCCCAGTACTTGTGGCAGCTACCCTTAATTCCACAGCATGGCTCTCTCACATGACTCCAGATCCAGCACAGGCAGTGACCAATCATAGATTCTTTGCAGCTCCTGGCCAAACACAGGGAACAGCTTAGTTTGGTTTACACCTCCCAAGAGGCCCCAGAACCAACACAACTGGTGGCTGGCTTTAGACCACAACAGAGCACCACACAATTAGCCCCACAAGTGGCACACCCAAAAGGTGGTCTCAGCAGGCACCAGAGCCCCTTGTGGGGAGGGCGAATTCTGCTCTATGGGGTCGGCTCCCACAGGGCAGCTTATCCACTATGGTCAGGCCAATCCTCACAGCTAGACAGCCTGAGAATCAATTCCACCCAGTGATGTACCAACAGCAATCAAAGCTCAATTATAACAGGTACATACAACACACACAAGGGATACTCCTGAAGCACCTAGCTCAGGTGATTGGGAAGACTTCACCACTGGGCCCCACAGGACACCTACTACATAAGGCCACTCTGCCAAGATTGGGAGGTATAGCAAATCTACCTAATACGTAAAAAGAAACAGTGAGGCAGCCAAAATGAGGAGACAAAGACACTGGTTATAAGGATGTTTAGGAAACTTAGTGAGAATTTCAACAAAGAGATAGTAAGCATTTAAAAAAGACATAGAAACCATAAAAAAGAACTAGTCAAAAATGAAGAATACAATAACTAAAATGAAGAATACACTAGAAGAAATCAATAACAGATTAGATGAAGGAGAGGATCAAATAAGCAATGTAGAAGACAAGATGGAAGAAAACACCCAATCAAAAGAGCAAAAAGGAAAAAAAAATTTAATGAGGATAGTTTAAGAAACGTCTGGGACAACATCAAACATAACATAAGAGTACAAGAGGAGAACAGAGAAATCAAGGGACTGAGAACCTATTTGACAGAAAACTTCCCTAACCTGGAAAAGAAAATAGACATACAAGTCAGTCCAGTCCAGGTGGTACAGAGAGTTCTAAAGATGAACCCAAACAGGCCCACACCAAGACACATCACTAAAATGACAAAGGTTAAAGACAAAGAAAGAACCTCAAAAGCAGCAAGAGAAAGGCAGTTAGTTACCTACAAGGAAGTGCCCATAAGACTGTCAACTAATTTCTCAACAGAAACTTTACAGGCCAGAAGGGATTGGCATGAAATATTCAAAGTGATGAAAAGTAAAGACCTACAATCAAGACTACTCTATCCAGCAAGGCCATCCTTTAAAATTGAAGGAGAGATAAAAGAGTTTCTCAGTCAAGAGAAAGATAAAGGAGCTTATTATCACCAAACCAGTACTACAAGAAATGTTAAAGGGACTTCTTTAAAAAGAATAGGAAGAAAAATAACATAAATATGAATAATAAACTGGTAATAATTACATACTTATAAACCATTACTTTAACTGTAAATGAATTAAATGTTCTAATCAAAAGATGTAAGGTATCCAAATGGATAAGAAAACAAGATGCATGTTTATAACAAATCCACTTAAGATCAAAAGACACACACAGATGAAAAGTAAAGAAATAAAAAAAGATATTTTATTCAATGGAAACGAAAAAAGAGCTGGGGTAGCAATACTATGTCAGACAAAATAGACTTTAAAACACATTAAAAATGAAGCAAAGAAAGACATCTCATAATGATAAAGGGATCAATCCAATGAGAGGCTCTAACACATGCAAGCATTTATGCACTCAATATAGGAGCACCTAAATATATAAAATAAATATTCACAAACATACAGGGAGAGAGCCATAGTAATACAGTCATAATATGAAACTTTAACACCCTATTGACATCAATGTATTGATCTTTCAGATAGAAAGTCAGCAAGGAAACAGTGGCCTTGAATGACATATTAGACTAAAAAAATTTAATTGATATTCTTAGAACATTTCACCCAAAAGCAGCAAAATATACATTCTTTTCAAGTACACATGGAATATTTTCTAAAATAGATCACAGGCCACAAAACCAGTCTCAATAAATTCAAGAAGGTTGAAATTATATCAAACGTCTTCTCTGACCACAATAGTATAAAACTAGAAATCAAGTATGAAAAAAAATGAAAAACATAAATACATGGAGACTAAATAATATGCTACAAAACAATGAATGAGTTAACAATAAGATCAAGGAAGACATCAAAAGATACCTTGAAACAAATAAAAATGAAAATGCAACATCCCAAAATCTATGGAACACAGTGAAAGAAGTCCTAAGAGGGAAATTCATAGCAATACAGGCCTACCTCAAGAAACAGGTAAATTAAAAATAAAATCTCAAATAAACAATCTAACTTTACACCTAAAAAACCTAGAAGAACAACTAAGTCCAAAATCAGTAAAAGGAAATAATAAAGATTAGAATGGAAATAAATAAAATAGAGTCTTAAAAAAATGCAAAAGATCAATGAGATCGAGAGGTGGTTCTTCGAAAAGATAAATAAAATTGATAAATCATTAAGCAGACTTGTCAAGAAAAGAGAGAGGACTCAAATAAATAAAATCATAAATGAAAGAAAAGTTAACAACTGACACCACAGAAATACAAAAAATTATAAGAAAATATTAAGAATGGTTATATGCTAACAAATTGAACAATCTGGAAGAAATGGATCAATTTCTAAAACACATAATCTGAACAGACTGATTACTATAAATGAAATTGAATCAGTAATCAAAAACTCCCAATAAACAAAAATATTAACTGGCTTGAATTTTACCAAATAGTTAAAGAATCAACACTTTTCTTTTTCGAAGTATTTCAAAAAGATTCAAGAGGAAGAAAGGCTCTCAAGTTCATTTTAGGAGGCCATAATAACCCTGATTCCAAAATCAAAGACATTACCACAAAACACACACACACACACACACACACACACACACATATATATATATATATATATATATATATATATATATATATATATATATATACATGCCATGAATGTTGATGAACATAGATGCAAAAATCCTCAACAAAATGTTAACAAACCAAATTCAGCAATAAGTTAAAAAGATCCTACATCATGATCAAATGGGATTTATTCCTAGGATACAAGTTTGGATCAACATCCACAAATCAACATAATATACGATATAAACAAAATGAAGAATAAAAATCATACAATCATATCAATAGATGCAGAAAAAGCATTTGACAAAATCCAGCATATATTTCTGATAAAAACTCTCAGCAGAGTGGGAATAGAGGGAACATATCTTAACATAATAAAGGCAATATATGACAAACACACAGCTAACATGATAGACAGTAAGGAAAAGCTAAAAGCATTTTTCTTATGATCAGGAATAAGACAAGGATGTCTACTTTGACCACTTTTATTCAACATAGTACTGAAAGTCCTAGCTATAGCAAACAGACAAGAAAGAGAAATAAAAGACATCTAAATTGAAAAGGAAGAATTAAAACTGTCATTATTTGCAGAAGACATGATACTCTAAGTAGAGAACCCTAAAGAGTCCACCAAAAAAACTGTTTGAACTAGTAAATGAATTCAGTAAAGTAGCAGGACACAAAATTAATATTCAGAAATTGGTTATACTTTTATACACCAATAATGAACTATCAGAAAAAAAATTAAGGAAACAATCCCATTTCAATAAAAAAAAATACTTAGGAATAAATTTAATGAAGGAAATAAAAGACCTGTACTTGTTGAAGAAGTACAGATAAATGGAAATAAATGGAAATATACCATGCTCATGGATAAGAAGAGTTAACATCATTAAAATGTCTATATTACTCAAAACCATCAATAAATTTAATGCAATCCCTATCAAAATACCAATGATATTTTTCACAGAACTAGAACAAAGAATCCTAAAATTTATATGGAGTTGCAAAAGACTCCAAAGAGCCACAGCAATCTAGAGAAAGAACAAAGTTAGAGGTATCAAGTTACCTTATATCAAACTATATTATAAGGCAATAGTAAGCAAAACAGCATGGTACTGGCATACAAACAGAAACATAAATAATCAATGAAGCAGAATAAAGAGCCCAGAAATAAATCCATGCCTATATGCCAATTAATCTATGACAAAGAAGCAAGAATATCTAATGAGGTAAAGATACTCTATTTAAAAAATGGTGTTTGGAAAAATGGACAAATACATGCAAAAAAAATAAAACTAGATAACCTTATATCATACACAATAATAAACTCAAAATGGATTAAAGACTTAAATGTAATACCACAAACCATAAAACTCCTAGAGGAAAATATAGGCAGTAAACTCCCTGACAGTGCTCTTAGTAATATTTTTTTTCCTTCTATATCTTCTTGTCAAGGGAAACAAAAGAAAAAAAAAATAAACAAATGGGATTGTACCAAACTAAAAAGTTTTTGTACAAAAAACCATCAACAAAACAAAAAGAAAAACTACTGAATAGGAGAAGATATTCACAATGATGCATGAGAAGGGGTTAATATCCAAAATTTATAAAGAACTCATACAGCTTAATACCAAATAAAACAATCAAATAATGGACAGAAGATCTGTCCTCCAAAGAGGACATACAGATGACCAGTAGACATATGAAAAGATGTTCAATGTCACTGATCACCAAAAAATGCAAATTAAAACCATAATGAGAGGTCACTTCACATATATCAGAATGATTATCATCAATAAATCAATAAACAAATGTTGACTAGGATGTGAAGAAAAAGAAACTCTATACATTGGCGGGACTGCAAATTGATGCTGTCCCTATGGAAAATAATATTAAGGTGCCTCAAAAATTAAAAATAAAACTACTGTAGGACCCAGCAATTCCACTTCTGAGTATTTATCTGAAGAAATACAAAGCACTAATTTGAAAAGATATATGCACTCTTATGTTCGCTACAGTGTTATTTACAATAGTCATGGTATGGAAGCAACCGAAGTGCCCAGCAATAGATGATTGGATAAAGAAAAAGTCATACATATATACAATGGAATATTACTCTGCCATAAAAAAATAAGATTTTACCATTTATGACCACATGGAAGGACCTAGAGGGTATTATACTAAGTGAAATAAGTCAGAGAAAAACAAATACCATATGATTTCACTTATATGCAGACTCTAAAGAGCAAAATTAACAAACAAACAAAATAGAAACAGACTCATACATACAGACAACAAACTGATAGTTGCCAGATGGGAGGGAGTCTGGAAACTGGGTGAAAAAGAAGAAGGGATACAGGAAAAAAAGGGGAAGAAATATAAATTGGTAGTTATAAAATAGTCATGGGGATATAAATTACAGCATGGGGAACATTGTCAACAACATTATAATACCTATGTGTTGTGCCAGTTGTGTGCTGGACTTATTGGGAGGATCACTTCATGGATTGTATAGTTGTCTTACCACTGTGTTGTATACCTGAAATTAATATAAAATAAGGTTGCATACCAAATGCAATTAAAAAATAAATTCAAAAATATTTATTAAAAATTTTTTAATCTTCTTGGAACATTCACTCTATTATTGTTATTTGTATTAATGTCCACATTCCTATACATACACATAATTTCCAGGTGCTTTTTCTGATACACTGAATTAACAGGGATGTGTTTCAATTGCAGCCTTCCAATTGCCAAACAGCCCTCACTTATGTATTTCCTGGAAGCCAACTTTTCCAAATATTTACATTAATCACTTCAAGTAAGTCAAGTAATTGCAAGTAATTCTAATCAAATGTTGTATCGAGAAAGAAAATACTATTGACTCCTCGCTCCAATTTTCATCTTATTTAGGAAAGCACTTGGACCTTAAAATGGCCAACACAAATGGCAGTGATCTTATCAGAAAAAGTCTCCAGAATTCATTCCACTGGCTTTTGATCTGAAGTACAATAGAAAATCTCCCAGCCCAATAAGTTAGAGCATATCTAAGGAGTCTTTTGTTGGAACCACAAGTATCTGTTTCAGTCTCCACAACAACTTTCTTCGGAAAGTATAAAGCATCATCAAACTAACTAAAATCGTCAATATGTCCTTGCAAGGTCTCAGCAAATATATGAAGATTTAAAAGGGACTAAGACACTCTCCAGAATTTAGCACCCTTTTGCCATTTTAAAGCTCATACAATTACATACCTCTTTAATGACTTAAGATCATTTTATGTACACATATATTTTAAAAAAGAAACAATATTACTTTGAGGAAAATCTCTCATATTGTAAAGCAGACAGCTGAATTTTATCTAGGAGTAATCTTAGATATTAAATCATTTCTGTAGTTGAGAATTTGGTATCAATAAATTGTTTTACAAAGTAAATACCTTGGAATTTCAGCTACCTTAAAGGGAAATAATTATCAGAATTATTAATAATAATTTTCATTTTCCACTAAGGCTTGATTTAATATTTGGGTGAAAAGTTCCCTTTTTGGAAATAGTAAGTCAAGCCCTACTTCTGAGATTCCATTTTGGGCCCCATAAAATAATTATATGGCTTTTTATACATCATCTCAAAGATGAACAAGACAATATAGCCAAAAGACACTGTAAAAGACTGAGCTTTTTGGGGGGTGTTACAAGAAAAATCTGTTAAAGTAGAATGTTTGATGGCTTTTTATTTTTTTTCAGCTTTGGTAGACATGATCTGTTTATAAGAGAATTAAAACATGCTGATAAAAATAGAACTGGCCCAGACAAATTGCTTTATGAAGACATATTCAGTACTTTCAAATGTTTCTGTGGCCAAGATATTGGGCACATAAGTCATGTAGGGTTTACAGTAATAACCCCCCACGGACCTCCCTTCCTGATCTTTCACTTTGTTACAGTCATCTCATCAAATCTAATTCCAAGAAAAAAGTCTTTCCTACTCTTTAAACCTAGGCTATAGAGAACCTCAGTCCACAAAAAACTATAATAGTAATAGTTAATATATATAGCTCTACTGTGTGCTAGGTATTGTTCTAATCTAACTCATCTTGCATAATCATCAGAACTACCTTACGAAGTGACACCATTATTACTCTTATTATAAGATGAAGAATCTGAGGCACAGAGAACTTAAGTAACTTGTGTAGTATTGCTCTGCTAAAATTTAAACCCAGGTAGTTGGGCTCCAGAATCCATTTTTTAACTGCCTCCCCTAACACCATTAAATGGTATTTATTAACTTGAACAGGGAAATTTTTGTTTGCTTAAAATTATGTTTACAAATATATTTTTATGAGATCATATGGCTTTTTTTTAACTCAACATAATATTATGAATATTTTCCAAAACTTCCTAGAGCAAAGAGAAAAATTACATCTATTGTTCTCAAAACACAGAACCAGTTGAGAAGTTTGTCCTGATTGTGATGTAATTTCCCTCAGGAAACTTGTAGCATTAGACATGGTTTAATAGGAGAATCATCTCTGGACATCCGTAAAATTTGATCGCAGATCTGTGGGACATAGGCAATTAATTTCTTTAGACCCTTTTTTCCCTCTGATTTTAAGGGTGGTAAGTCAGGCAATCACCAGATTGTATGCACTAAGGTGCCTGGACACATCCAGTGCAAAACAAACACTTAACAATTCTTACTGAGTACCACTTTACCAAGTGTAAAGTTTGTGCATGTGATTCATGTGCTCAGTGGAAGAGAGGACAAGGTGTGGACCAGGTGGGGTGACAGAAGTTACCTATGAAAACTCTCTCAACAGCACCTAAAAGAACTTTCAATTGGGGTCTGGGGCTTGTGCAAAGGCACAGCCAGCCCTAGAGTGAATGCGGGTATAGGTAAGGTTGTTGGCAGTGTCCTTTCCCAGCAGTGTGTCTCAACTCTCTACCTACTGCTTTAAACCTCCTTGTTCATGCCCCATATTTGGTACAACTCTTCTTATCACTTCTCTTCCCACCCCTCCACCAACTGTGAAGCCCACATGGACTTGCCCTTTCTGAGTATCTCATATCTTTAGGGACTGTCTCTACTACAATCAGAGAAAATATTTTAAGTATTTAACAACCAATCCAAATGATAAAAGCTGCAGTGTTGAAGTTAGGTTCTGAGGCCCTTTGTAGTGCTAAGTTTGAACCCTTTAATTTCTGCATTGTAAGGAAGCCCAGAGAATCCTAGGAAAGCTGCCACATAGATGCAATGGTAGAGTCACCAGCCAAACAGAAGCACATTGACTTAGAACACGTAACAGCTGTAAACAATTTGCCCATCCTGGCATGTACCAACTTAATATAAATCCTGATGATAACAAAAAATAATTGAAAATAAGAGTACATTTTTATTGATTATGTCATATATATATATGTATATGTATATATATATATACATATACATATATATATATATAGCTATGTACAGCAGCTGCTTCAAAAAAATTTCTTTTCTTCCTCACTCTAAACAAAAAATTCTCTCTAAAATTCAAGCCAAGCCTACTACCCAGGCTCTATTTTAACTCTCCTGTTACCCTATGGCTCTCTGGGGTGCAGAAGCGGGTCAGTTCTATATAAGCTTCCACCATTCCTTTATTCATTCTCTTTCTAGGCAGTTGTCTAGCATCTCCTCTTCTCCACCACCTCCATCAAGACCGCAATGGTCCAAGAGCCATTTAGGTGGAAGTGGGAGGGTCCTGGAAAGTGGACACTGGGGTTTAAAGCAGGTGGCTTTGCAGACATTTATTTTTTATTGTCATGTAACTTCATTTGTGCAGAAATCTTCACACTGGAAATAAAAAATGAGCACATTGTATGTGAGAAAAGTCAAGTCAAAAGATGTGGCTCTTGGTAGGGAGTAAAGAAATAATATTAATGAAGAAAAGACACATCTGTGAGCAAAGGGCCTGAATGCTGAAGTGTCTGTGTTTAAGACCTTGTGCTAGGGCATGTGCATATCTTAGAATTGCTGCTCTCAGAGCACAATTCAAGCTCACTATTATGTTCCTTAACTGTCTCATACTTCCTTCCCCTAAATTATAAGCTCATGAGAAGAGGAATTTAATTTATTCAGCATAACCACTTCTTGGCAGTTAACATCCAATATGCAGAATAAGCAACTAATCATTGAATTATTTCATTCTATTATAGCCTAATTGGTTATAGTGTGTGGGGAGTGACAGGGAGGTGGGGGCAATAGGTGTGAGTAATAAAAAGAAAAATGACTAGCTAATTGTGTTCAAGTGTAAATGTAACCAAATATCTTTTTTTAAATATAAATATCCAGTTTTGGATTATTTGATTAAGAAAGCAAATCAGCTGAAAATAACAGAGTGAATGAGAGTTTTCTATGTTAACTCAAATGATTCTTCTGAAATTTCCACAACTTAAATAGTGCTCTGGGTATTATTAAAAAAAAAAGTGTTCTAGTACAAAAAATATCTGTAATATATGTTATTATATATAATAACACTGTAATATATCTGACCTGGAAAATAGCCAAACAATCTTAACAAAAGAAATATTATTAAAAGCATTATGAAAGCAACATAGCTAAACCCAGAATAAGCTATCTAATGTTTCCTATTTTAGATAATTCATATTGATTCCTTTAGATTTCATGACCCTAACCTGAGTTGATGAACTTTTTCCTTATGACTTTATGTCATTATCCAGAGATATTTATAAATGGTCTGAAAGAAGGTACTAGTTGAGTTTTTCATATTAGGGCTGATGAGTATTTAACAGGGGTTAAAAGCAAGGTAGAGAACAGAGGAAAAAGCTGAAAAAAATGCCATATTTCTGTGGATATTTTCAAATTCATGTTTTATAAATTAAAATTATGGAAAACTATCATGATGTCTAAATATTTAAAAGGAATATTATACTTCACAGAAATCATTCTGGCACAGATATGGACTGTTCCATGCCTGTCCTTAAGAATCTAAGACATCAGACCTTGATGTCATCCTTCTAAGATGGTAAAGCTCCACAATTTTAATTAACTTTTTATAGAAATCAGTCCTGATGCTAAGATACTTATGTTTAATTATTTCATTCTTTCAAATTAATAGCAAAAAAATTTTTCTATGACTTAAAAAGAAATTATTTTTGTTGCAGCGATAAATAAAATATATTTAAAGTTCAGTAATCTGGGTTTAACTACTAAAAATGTTACGGGGTTTAGAAGGAAAAAAAAATACCAGCATATGTTTATGGCATTGATATTAACAAAAAATGGGAGAGTGCTTTCTGCAAAAATTACAGAAAACTCCTAAAGCATCAGGCCTACAGAGAAACATCTCCATTTTAAAAAGTAAAAAAATTAATGTCTAAACTTTTTATGAATGTTTGCAAAGCAAAATTTATGGACAGGTCTTCTAACTCATGCTAAGAACAAAATGATGACATTTTTATTCTACCTCACAATCAGCCAAATTCACACCTTCTCATGTACAAAAACATGCAGTTCATTAACAGAGCCTGTATCTGCTTAACTATCAATAACACTACTTCTCTCCTAGATTGTTCTCTTAAATCTATACTTGCATATCCAGCAGCCTACTCAATTTCTTTAACATACATTCTAAATTCAACATGTCCAGCTTGATTCCTGATCTTTCCCTTAAACTACTCCTCTTCGGCCCTTCCTATTTCTGTTTATGGTGACTCCATCCTTCTTGTTGCTAAACTGAAAACTTTGGAGGCATACCTGACTACTCACTTTCTCCAATATTGACATAAAATCTATCCAGAAATCTTATAGTTGTACTTATAAAATACCAGGATCTGACCATATCCCATCATGACCATTGCTACCACTCTAGACCTAGCCACCATTATCTTCCACTTGGATATTGCAACAGCTTCCACTGGTCTTCTTGCTTCTGTCCTTGTCCTATTACTATCTTCTTAACACAGAAGCTAGACTAAGCCTTTTTAAAACTTCAGTCAGATCATGTATCTTCTCTGCGCCATACTCTCTCAAAGTAAAAGTCAAAATGACCTACAAGACCCTACTTGATTTGTCAGCCTGTTGCTTCTCAGACCTCTTCTCCAACTACCCTCTTTGATCACTGCTCCAGTCACACATCTTTCTATTTTTCAAACATGGAGTTAGGCCTGTGCCCAGGCTGTTTTCTCTGCCTAGACTGTTTTTTGCCCTGATATTCACACTGTTTATGTCTCACCTCTTTCAAGTCTTTACTCATATATCACCCTAGCGAGACATATCCTGACCACCCTATTTAAAATTATGATCCTCATTTCTCTACCCACACCCAGTACTCCTGATTGATCTTATTCTACTTTATATTTTTTATGACACTTATCACCCTAAATTTGAGATATGACTTACTTATTTATTATGCTTATTATTTATAATATCTCCCACCTCTGGCACATAAATTCCACAAGGGAAAGGATCTTTGTCTGTTCAATTTACTCACATATCCCAAGCACCTAAAGCAGTACCAAGCACATGGTAGGCACTTCATAAATCCTGTTGAATTAATGAGTAGATGAATGAATACAGTGGGAATTCATACAACTCTTTCTACATGTAACCACTCATATATCCATTCACCAAATATTTTATCCATTACTGAATACCTACTCTGTATTCAATATATTTCCATACTCCATTTCCCATTATACAATCTGACAATTAAAATCTAGGATCATATTTGATATACTAATAATCTACAGAGTTAAAATTATTGGGATGTAAAAAACCTAAATTAAGAGATTATATAGTTCAGCACTGTCTAATGGAACTTTCTGTAATGATAGAAATGGTCTATAACTGTGCTGTCTAGTATAGTAGCCACTAGTATAGAGTATTGAGCACTTGAGATGCAACTATTTTGATTGAAATACTGATTTTTTTTATTTCATTTTATATTAATTAATTTCAATTTGAATAGCTAGTGGGTACTATTCTAAACAGCACAGCTCTAGTTCATCCCTCTGCCTCTACCTAAGATTTTCCCTGAGATATTCAAGGTGGGTTGTTAACTACACTACATTTTTATTCTCATAAAAGATTATTAACATCCAGTTACTATCTCTTGTTAACCATCTTTTCTGTGGTTTATGAGTGTGTCTTCTTTCACAATTTTTGTCAGCTAAAGTAGAGCTTTTATATATTATATAAACAACTTTATACAATATAAAAGCTCCAGAATTTATTTTTTAAATTCAATAGAATATTTTCCTACTTTGTTACTTGCCTAATGTAATTTCTTTTACTTTTTTAAACTTTATTTTGCAGCTTTATTGAGGCATAATTAATGTACAATAAACTATATTTTAAGTGAATAATTTGATGGGTGTTGACATAAGTATACACCCAGGGAAACATCACCATACATAATGTAATTTAAAGCTCAAATGGCCAGAGCCACTGCTGACCCATAAGATACATTATGTAAATTGGGAGAAAGGACATTTCCTATTTACCAGAAGCTTTCCTTTGCCAGGATACACAGTGTAGTGAAAAACAGTGAGCTTACTTTCAGTTCTCACCCACCTTCCTGCTAGTGCCTTCATACAGTAAACAACATACACAACCATAAATGGCAGTCCTGAAAACTTGTCTGTTACACTTATTTTTAAACCCTCTCCTGAAGTTCTGAAGCATACATACAAAGATTTCCATTTCAAGGTGGTAGAGTGGGAATAGATTTTAGCCTCTTCTTCCCACTGTAAACACTTAAAATTTACAAAGAATTTTTCAAATCCATATAACTGGAAAATGATATCAACCTTTGAAGGACCATAAACTTAGAGAAAACACTGTAAGATAAAAAGCAGATGGGATTAGAATGAAGATTTAAGACCACAGCTCAAAAGAAGTACAAGAGAGTGCTGCCAAAAAATGTTAGGAATGGATACCAAGGATAAGAGGAAAGCTGGGGATGACAGACAGTGTGATTGTTAGAGGACAACAGCAAGAACAGCCAAGAAAGCTGAACTGTGCACCCCTACCAATATTCCCTCTACCAATGTAGGCCACATTTTGAGTCAAAGAACAGAAACAGGATATAATGCCTCAGCTGGAAGCAGTGGGTAGGGAAACTTAGGCTAAAAAATAAAGCAGCATCCTGGATGCCATGGGTGGCTGGAACTACCCAAGAGAAATGAGACATCCCTTCAGCCACCTGCCCAGTGGCAACCCCATCCCTTCCACGTGCTCTTGAAATCAGACTGAAATACAAGCTTCCACAGTCAATTTTACTCCATCTCTAAGCAGCTCTAAGAACACATAAAACAAACAAAAACAAAACCTAACAAGGAATCTCAGCTACAAGAGAAAACACTCAGAAATCACTAATCATTGGAGGAAAGCCAGTACCAGTAATAATAAAAAAAAAAAAAACAGAGTTGTTTGTTTTAAAAAAAAAAAAATGAGGAACTGACATCTAAGAACCAAAATTAATAAAGAAGCAAAAATGGGATTGTAGAATAAGTATAATACATATTTATAGAGCTACTTGAGAGGAAATTAAAGCCATATAAAATGATTGGTCTTCACCTACCTCCTTGCTAGTGCCTTCTTACAGTAAACAACATACACAGCTATAAATGGCAGTTCTTAAAACTGACCTGTTAAACTTATTTTTAAACCCTATCCTGAGGTTTTGAAGCATATGACTATTAAAATTTTGATTGAAATCGAATACTCAGTAAGTGGGTTAAATAACAGAATGGACATAGTCAAAAAACAAATTGCTAAATTGGAATATTGAGCCAAAGTTTTTCCAGAATGCAATAAAAAATGATGAAGAGATATAAAATATAAAATATAAGTTAGCAATCATGTAAAACAGACCTGAACATTTGATCACCCATATAAATAGAGTTACTAATAGAGTTATTAGGGATAATGAAAGAAGATAATATATAGATTAGTTGTGATTTAAGGACTAACCAAGTGCTGAGTAAGATAAAATTTTTAAACACACTTTTAAACATTATATAATCATTTCAAAAGATGAGGATAAAGGAAACAAATCCTAAAATCTTTAATAAAGAAAGAAAAGATCTACGGAGAATCTCTTTACAATATGTCAATGAAAAAGAAGGAGCAAAAAATATATATATTAAAACTGTAATTCTATACCCAGCTATACTATCATTAAAGTATGATGAAACATGAAGAAACCAGTAAATTTGCCATCTATAATAACTCTTTAAAATAATTATATCATTCAAAGTAAAAATAAATATAATAATAAAGAAGCTCTGAGAAGCAACGATGAACAAAGAAATGCATTAAATTACATTACCAATCCTAGTTAAGTGTTTTTTTAAAGCAAAAATGATAATTTGTAAAATAACAATGTAGTAGTAAAAGGCCAAATAATGTTAACATGAGAGGAAATAGTAATGAAAGGGCATGCTTCAAATAAAATTAAAACATAGAGATTTTCTTTTGTTCAATGACTAAAGAGAGACACTAACTCTGGATATTAATAAAAATATATACCTAGTTGCATATGTTAAAAATAAAAAGCAATTGCTAGAAAAACACAAATACAATTCATAATTTCTACATCTTTAGAGAAAAAAGAAGAAGAAAATTAAATCAATCCAACAAAAGCAGAAAAAAATTTAAACAGTATTTAAATATACAGTCCCCATAAAATTATCAGGCCCGCAGAAATTTGTAGGCAACTCTTCCCACTCTTTATAAAAAAGAAATTCATATATTTTTTATTTAGTTAGTTAGTTTTTGACTTAGCAATTTCACTTCTGGGTATTTTTTAATAAGTTTTTTAATTGAAGAAATTATTTAAATTTTTTTCCTCATCTACCTTCCCCCTCCCCATTCCCCCTTACCCTCTAGTAACCACTAATCCATTGTCCATGTCCATGAGTCTCTGTTTGTTTATCCTGTTCATCTGTTACTTTTAGGTTTATATTCCACATATAAGTGATATCATATGATTTTCAAAATATTTATATTTTAAACAAATAAAATGTAAAGTGAGAAGCTACCAAGTTATCTAAATATGTGTCAAAGGCAGCTTCAGTTCAAGATGGCAGAGTAGGTAAATGCTATGTTTCACACCCCTCACCAGATTAAAATTACAACTAAACTACAGAAAAACCATCATTGAGAATTACCTGAGGTCTAGATGAAGTTCTACAACTAAGAACATAAATAAGAAGCTACCTTGAGACTGGATGGAGGTGTGGAGACACAAAACGAACTGGTCCAAGACCCATGTGTGGTGGTTAAAATTTGGGAGGAATGCCTTGGCTGCAGAGGACCCCCACCCCTGAAGGGTGAGGAGTCTCAGCCCCACACTTGGCTTCCCAGTCCTGGGAAGAGAAGTCTCCACACTAAATGTCTAACTACTATACTATATATACTATACACCTGAAACTAATATAAAATAATATTGAATAACAATTCTAATTGTTAAATGAAAAAAAAAAAGTTTAAAGTTCTCATAACTCTGCCTGTGAAAAACAGTGGAGTTTCTGGCTAGGTAAAACAGAGTGCTATGAGAGTTCCAAACATTACTCTTAAAGGACCCACAAATGGACCCACTTACTTGCTAACAAACTCTCTTGCTCTGAGCTCCACCACCGGGGCAGCAGCTTGAAAGGCACCGGGACATTCGGGGAGAAACTGAATTGTCTAGATTCAGGATGAGGGCTGGAGAGGCAGCTCTCTCCCAGACAGAAGTGCTGGTACAATCCATTGTTTCTTTGTTAAGCCCTCCCCACTCCCAACATGCAGACATAGGCAGTCGCCATAGCTAAGTCTCCATCAACCTGGATAACACTGGTTGCCTCACCCTGGTGATTCCCTGGGATCCCATGCTTCACAGCTTGCAGGTCCACCCAAGCAGCTTCCAGTGGCTTTTCCATAGAAACAGCTCATCTTGGCTCATGCTGCAAATTTTCCTAAATTCTCTCAAAGGTTCATAAACCCCAAACAAGCATCATTTGGCCTTAGAGTCTCTCATACCTCTTGCTTAGCAGTCCCAAGCCCAGCACTAGTGGCAGCCAACCTCAGTTCACAGCTTGGCCTCTCAAGGCATCTTCAAGCCCACAATGGGTAGCAGCCATCTGCAAATTGCTAGGTAGGCTGGGGCAGGGCAAAGGCTGCAGTTGAACTTGGCCTGTGGCAGGGCCCCTCACAGGAGGCCCTAGGGCTTGCATACTCAGTGGCCAGCTTTGACTAAGCCAGAGCTCCACCTGGGGCTGCACCTGAGGACAGTACACCCAAGGAGCAAACTAGAAGGCACCAGAGCCCTGCTAAAATGAATCCTCTTCCATAGTGTCAGCCCCTGCACAACAACTTTTCAACTGGAGTCTCTGGCTAGTCCTTATGACCAATCAGCCCAAGGGTCAATCCCTCCCATTGACATGCAAACAGCAACCAAAGCTCAACAATAACATAAGGGCACACACAACACACACGAGGAACACAGTTGTAGCACCTGGCTTAGGTGACCAAGGAAGACTGCACCACTGGGCCCCCAAAAACACATATCACATAAAGCCTCTCTACAAAGACTGGTAGGCATAGCAGCCTTACTTAATACATAGAAATAAACACAAGGAGACATCTAAAATGGGGAGACAAAGAAACATGTCCCAGATGAAAGGCTAGAACAAAGCTCCAGAAAAAGAACTAAACAAAACGAAGACAATCTACCAAATGCAGAGTTTGAAACATTGGTTATAAGGATGTTCACTGAACTTAAGGGAAGGGTAGAAGAACTCAGTGAGAATTTTAACAAAGAGATAGAAAATACAAAAATATAGATAGAAGACATAAAAAAAGTGGTCAGTAATGAATTATATAATAACTGAAATAAAGAATATATTAGAGAGAATCAATAGAAGATTACATGAAGCAGAGGATCAAATCAGCTATTTAGAAAATAAGGTAGCAGAAAACACCTAATCAGAACAGCAACAAAAAAAGAAATTCAAATAAATGAGGATGGTTTAAGGGGCCTCTGGAACAACATCAAGTGTACCAAAATTTGCATCATAGGCATACCAGAAGGCGAACAGAGTGAGCAAGGGATTGAGGACCTATTTGAGGAAATAATGACATAAAACTTTCCTTACCTGGGAAAGAACTAAACATACAAATTCAGGAAGAGCAGAGAATCCCAAACAAGATGAACCCAAACAAGCCCACAGCAAGACACTTCAACATTAAAGACAAAGAGGGAATCTTAAAGGCGTAAAGAGAAAAGCAGTTGGTAACTACATGAGAGCTCCCATAAGACTGTCAGCTGATTTCTCAACAGAAACTTACAGGACAGAAGAGATTGGTATGGAATATTCAAAATGATGAAAAACAAAGACCTACAACCAAGATTGCCCAGCAAGGTTATCGTTTAGAATCTAAGGATAGATATAGAGCTTTCCAGACAAGAAAAATCTAAAGGAGTTCATCGACACAAAACAGTGTTATAAGAATGTTAGAGAGACTTCAAGAAGAAGAAGAAGAAGAAGAAGAAGAAGAAGAAGAAGAAGAAGAAGAAGAAGAAGAAGAAGAAGAAGAAGAAGAGGAGGAGGAGGAGGAGGAGGAGGAGGAGGAGGAGGAGGAAAAAGAAGAAGAAAAGATCAATAATATAAATAATAGAATGACAATCACTATTTATCCATCCACAATTATTTTAAATGTAAATGGATTTAATTTTCCAGTCAAAAGACATAGGGTGGCCAAATGGATAAGAAAACAAGATCCTTACCTATGCTGCCTACAAGAGATTCACTTTAGATTAAAAAAAAAACACAGACTGAAAGTAAAGGGATGGAAAAATATATTTTATAAAAATGAAAAAAAAAAAGCTGAGGTAGCAATATTTATACCTGACAAAATAGACTTTAAAACAAGTCTACACAAGAGACAAAGAAGGACTCAGTAATCTCACTTCTGAGTATTTATCTGAAGAAACCCAAAGTACTATTTTGAAGGTATGTGTGCATCCATATGTTCATTGTAGCATTGTTTACCATAGCCCAGATATGGGGGAGACCTGAGTGTCTATTAATGAAGAAATTGATAAAGAAGAAATGGTGCCTATATATAATGGAATATTACTCAGTCATAATTTTTTTAAAGAATTAAAGCTTGCATATACAACATGAATGAACCTAGAGCATATTGTGCTGAGTGGAGTAAGTCAGACAGAGAAAGACAAATGCCATATGATTTTACTTACATGTGCAATCTAAAGAACAAAATAAACAAACAAAACAGAAACAAAGTCATAGATACAGAGAACATTTTGAGGGTTGCCAGATGGGAGGTTATTATGGGTGTGGGTGAAAAAAAGGGAAGATTTTAAGAAGTACAAATTGGTAGTTACAAAATAGTCATGGGGATATAAAGTATAGCATAGTCAATAATATTGTAATAACTATGTATGATGTCAGATGTGTACTAGAATTATTGGGTTGATCCTTTCATAAATTATATAAATGTCGAATCGCTATGCTGTATACCTAAAAGTAGTATAATATTATATGCCAACTGCAATTTAAAATTTTTTAATTAAAAATTACTTAAATAAATAAATAAAAAGTTAAAGGATGAGCAACATAAACAACAAAGGATAAGAATGAACAATTTATTTAAATAAAAGAAGGAAAATAATGTAATTGAAAAATGGGCCAAGGATATAAACTGGTAATTCATAGAAGAAATAATAAAAATGGTCAAGATTTATATAAACTCATATCGACCTCACTTCAACAGAAGAAATCAAAATCAGTGAATATACTTATACACAGCTGGAGGGAATATAGGTACAAGTTCAGCCACTAAAGAGGTCATTTTGCATAAACCATCACCCAATGCTCTACTGTTAATATCCACCCAAGAGAGACACTTAAACCACATGCCCAAGGAGCAAAGACAAGGATTTTCATTTCAATGTTATTTGTAACAGTAAAAAATTCAAATCAACCTAACTTTAAAGAACAGGAATGGCTAAAAAAAATTGTGTACCCTTTCTATGGAAGACCATGTTGCATTTTTCTAAAATAAAGTGGACCTAGATGTATTGACATGAAAAAGTGCCTAAACCAGATCATTAAGTGAAATAACATATACATCATTTGTACTAAAATATATACACACATAGATATCTTTTCTACCCCATAGAGAAAAGTCTGTAAGCATATACATTATATTATTAATAGTGATTATTGATGAGAGAGGACTGAGATAGAAGACATTGGAGAGGGGAATAATCAAAGGGTACTTCAGTTTGATCTATTGTTTTAATTTTGTAATTAAAAAATCAATTTCTAAGGTAATTTTAAATTATTTTTAATTCATAAATAATTTTAATATATGTCATATATGTGAAAGAAAAGTGATGAAGTTACAATAAAGTACTGTCAGCAAAGTTGCTTTAAACTGGTGAAATCAATGAAATAACAGTTTATAAATCTAGGCTATTTATTCCTTTACTTAAGCATTTTCTATGCTTCAATCACAATATTAAAGAATCCAAAGAAACTGCAGGTTACACCATATCCTTTACTATCTGATCTTAAAAAATGAAAGGTTAAAAAAAAAAAAAGTAACCTTGGGTGGGGCTTTTTGTGTGTGTGGCAGTTTTAGGATGAAGTCTGAATTATCCACCCAGAATGCTATGACATATGTGCTCTTTAATTACTAATATGATTACTCTGGAAACAAGAGTCATTTTCATGAAGCAATTCTAGCATTTGAATATTAATTTAACAGAGTAGTCTTTGTCAATTCTTAGTTCAATATTCATTGGGAGAAAATTTTTATGACTTAAGAAAGAATTATCCATGTTTTAGAATTTTGATTCCCACATTGACTGTTTTGTAATAGGGTGTTAAAGGACAAATTCAAATGTAAAAACCGTGAAGACCAAACATATAAACATTTATTTCTTGATAACCACAAATGGCCTGTGATTAAAACAGAACCTAATAATTTAAGGAAAATTAACTTGTCTAAAGTGAGAACAGAGAATAATTCATGAATGTACTAATTTTTCTTTCTCCTTCCACATTAGTCTACATTGGTCTTTAGCTATGACATGTACTAACCAGTGGGAAAACATTAACTATGGTTAATGGACTGAATGGATTTATTTAAGAAGAAATATTTCAAGAATTAAAAGGATCAAATTATTTCCACAACACATATGTTGGTCACAGAAACATAATATAAAGTACATCATAAATCTTAACTTCCAAAAACCCATCTTGAGCCCCATAGAGATCGAAAGAAACAGCTCATTTCAAATCCCAAAGTCTCTTAGCCATATTTTTACCTTTCTTTTCTCATCAGCTATTTCAATATTTTCCTACTTTTTGAAGTGAGGTCTATATTTTAGGGGAAGACTGGGCATGGTAGAGAATGGGACTTTTTAGTCAGAGTTGGGATACAAAGTCAGGTCTAGCTGCATTCAAACTGACAAAACTTGAAATCATGTGCTGTTTTCTTAACTTTATAGAGGATCTCTACAGAAGAATTATTTCTGAATTTGCTTTGCTAACCCCAAAGTGCTTATGTATGATATAATAACATACAAATATGTGTCAAATAAATGAATAATGAAAGCAGAATCCAAATGAAAATGACTAAATATTCAAAGGAATTTTGAGAAAAAGAAACCCCTTTATCAGTAATGAAAAAGTAATAAGTAGAAAGTTGATTTTTAAAATTAAAATAGAAGAACTGAGTTCATTATATTACACTTAAAAGAAAATAATGGAGCTTTTCTTGAAAGCCATTTCCATTTATAATTAACAAAAGCTGTATACGATATAGATAGAAATTAAGTCCTATGTACTTTCCCTACCTTAATACAACAGTTTCTAAGAGAAATTTTAATCACCACAAGGGCCTTCAGATATAAAGGTGATTTAATTTCTGAAAGATCTCAATAACGACAAGCAAAGAATTTATGCTCCTTTAACTTCAGTATGTAAGTTAAGAAAACAATTGAAGAGCTTGATGGAGTTGAAGAACTTGAAGACTACTGTGAATAGCAGGACTACTAGAAGCTCTCCCAGTGACTGCAACAAATTTCCTGGGTTTTGGCCCATATAAAGTTACCTGATTATTCTGAGGTCATTTTAAGACACTTCCATTTGCTATTTCTAAAGGCTATTTAAACCCTCTTGCTTTTACTTCCTTTACTTAAGATTATAAACTTTAATTGGAAAGGTAAGAAAATATTGGAATAGTTATAGAAAATAGAAAAGTAAAAATACAGCCGAAAGACTGAATTTGGCAGTATGCTGTTTCTTTAAATCTCTATGTTTTGGAGTCTCAGATTAGTACCTTCCAGTGTACAGGTATGATTGGTGACAACCCCTAATGTTTCTGAGTTTATTGTGAGATGAGGTCAATGGAAGGTGAATTTCTTTCTGCACTTTCTAGAAGTGAGGTAGGTGGGAATCTGTCATGTTCTAAAATACTGTTCTCTACCACTTTCAGTGTAATCAGTCGAATTGAATCCAATATTTACTGAGTATCCACTCCATATAGTTTAGGCATATGTTAAAGTTGTAGGGAACACAAATAAGCTCCATCTCTGCCTTCAAGAGCTTTCAATTAGATAGGCACACAAAACCAACAGGTGAAAATGAGCAAACAAACAAAAAGGTATAAAATCAAGCATTAAATGGAAAATAATCATCTGTCAAAATGTATAGACCAAACAATATGTGCCTTTAAGGAACAAAAGGAACAATGGAATTAGAAAGTTCCATTTGCTACAAAGCAAAATATAAAGTATCTGGTTTTGTTTTTGTTTTTGTTTTTTAATAGCCTTTGAAAGAAGAACAATATTTAAAGAGAGAAAAACCAAAAAAGCTTTTATTTGCTTTTTATTCAAGTAAGATGCTCACCAAGATGGGAGCTTGCAAGTAAAATGGCACTTCAAGTGGTTCTCATGTCTTACCAAGGGCCCACTGGAAACTTAAGTTAGAACTAGGCATATTCAGCATTTAAAGAAAATACCATTCTAAGAACATAGTTGTTAAAATTAGAATATTCTGGTTATAGTTAAAATGAGATGATAGTCAACTGGAAGAAAAGAAATTCCCTAACCTATTTCATTTCTCTTTCATGAGGATTTGAATACCAGCAAAAGAATTGAGCTATACCAGGAGTTCTCAACCAGAAGCAATTTCACCCTCAGGGCATATTTGACATTGTCTAGAGACATTTTGGTTATCAGCAGTTTGGAGTGAGAGGTGCTACTGGTATCTAGTGTGTAGAGGCTAAGGGCACATAAGGATAAATATCCTATAATGCATAGGACAGGTGTGCACAACAAAGAATTATCCAGCACAAAACATCAGTTGTTTTGAGGGAGAGAAACCCTAAGCTAGACCACAAGGGTAATCAATGGTGAGAATTCCTACCACAATTCATGCAGCAAAACTAACTGGATTAAGGTCAAAAATGATCTTAAAGTTACAAAGGATGAAGTCATATAGAAATCCAAGTTTAGATAACAACCGTCTTGTGTCAATCAAGTTATAATTCTGGTATCAAAAAAAAAGAAAAGACATTTTGGGGCATTAAAAACAAATTTTTTCCCAAAGGTGTATAACCTAAATCTAATCTTGAAGAACATCAGGCACATCTCAAATAAGGTCACATTCTGCAAAATAAATGATCTATAATCTTTAAAAGTGTCAAGGAAGGACTAGGAAAATGTTCTAGACTTAAACTAAAGAGACACAACTAAATGCAGCGTGTCATTCTGAAATAAATCCTTTGGCCATAGAAGACATTGCCAGGAGAATTGAAACACTTGAATGGGTTCTGAGAATTAGATGGTAGTCATGTCTCAATGTTAATTTCCTAGTCTTGATGCTTATCATAGTCATGTCAAAGAATATTCTTGTTTGTAGGTAATGCACAATAAGAAATTGGGGATGATGGCACATCAGGTTTGAAATTTGCTCTCCAATGGTTGGAGCAAAGGGAAGCCTCTGTACTGTACTTTCTACTTTTTTGTAGGTTTGTGATTGTTTCAAATTTTTAAAATAAATCAAACAAATGCATTTTGGGGAAAGCAGAATATTCAGGCATATACTAGCCAAGTAATGTTTTATTTAAAAATATAGAGACATTATATTTTATTTGGGACAGTATATACACAATTCCTATTAAATCTATATGATAACCTTTTAAATCTTTTATGAAAGAAGGTAGGCTATAAATATCACATATATACATAGAATTTTGGCATTCTGAACTCCAGAAAGTATCTTATTAAATTATGAGTTTACACACAATATTTCTTTTTTATTTAGTCATGTTAACTCATTCATCAAGTCATTTTAAAATAACTTCAACTTATTTCTATTTAATATGATGCATACTTAGTGTAGAAATTTAAAGTCACACATTTATCTTTTCAAAAAAATAACTATTGTTAATGTTTTGAACATAGTCTTCTAATTTCTCCAACGGAAGCTTAAAGTAGATATTTTGTGTAATGTATGTATGCTTGTTTCCAGCTTTTTGCTACAACAAAAATGCTGCACTCATATAGCTGTTATTAAACATATTCAGTTAGACAACCATATTATATTTAATGCCGCCTCCCGCTACCCCAGGTGGTTATCATATTGTTACTAGTCATATGTCAGACCCAACAATCTCATGCCTTCAAAGATAGTCAGTATATGCAAACAGGGAAAAAAAGTAAGATCTCTCCCCTGCAAAGTGTGGGTCTCACTGAGATGGTAGTTATTTTTATTTCCAGATCTTTTTCTAGAGGTCTGCAATTGACACAGGGGCAGTAGGGGAGCTTTTCATTAAGTTCCCCAGAGGAGGCGCAGGGCTTCCTCTTTCCTATTATAATCATTAGTTATTTAAAGAAGATAGTATCAGACAAAATTAAACTTTTGTCTGATCTCTATTTTAAAATAAGTTTAATTTAAAAATCTCCCATGAAATACATCTTAAGTATACATCAATGTTATATGAATTATAAATCACATGTGGTCTGGGCTGGTCAAAGTAAGTAGTTCTAGAGAAGCAAGTGAAGATCTGATGTCACTAAGAGCAATTAGCTTTCCACAAGAAAAATTTTATTTTATAACCTGAACTAATCATAAGGAGTATATGCTATAAAACAAAGAATGGCTCAAAGTTAATTCAATTCCTCTCTTGAAATTAGCTTACTGTCTTTATTGTATTTATGGTGGAAGAGCATCATCCATCAACTCACATTCTCTACAAAGGACAGCCCAGCACACATTAATGCTATAACAAATTATTATATTATTATACATTATATTGCATATAGCACATGTAACATATAATATTAATATATTTAAAATAATAAAAATAATTTCCAAGGTTTAACAAGTTAAAATGGCTTTAAGTATGGCTTACTTTTTTGACTCTGATATATTCTTGTAGGTTATTTTTTTATTTTATAGTAAATTCTATATACAAATCAAAACTATCAAGTACTAGAAAATCTATAAAGTAAAAAATTATTTCATGAGCTTCCATCTTGTTTTCTAACACCTAGAGAGCTGAGTTTCAAATAAACCCACATTTTAGATGAAGTCAGACCATGTCTTAAGGAAAAATTCAAGAATAGCATGATTATATCTATAAGATGGGAATATATACCATGCATTTACAAAACATTTAGCATAATTTATGGTATCTTGGACACACTCAAAAAAAGTAACTATTATTATTATTATTATTATTATTATTATTATTATTATTATTTATTTTCTTTCTATCGCCAGTAACTATAATCATTATATTAAAATTAACATTAATGCATTAATGATTGTCATAGTTGCATGATAGTTTATAGATCAAGTCATATTGGTGTCACTATTCCTAATTTGTCATTCAATTTAATTGGGCTATAGGTAGAAAAGTACATAGACAATTGCTTCTGTAGTTAGATCTAGATCACATACAGCATGGGAGGTTATATGTAACCTTCAGTTTTGTGTGAACCAAACTAAGCAAATAAATCAACCACTATTAGTGAGAAAACTAAGCTAGGTAAAAGGAAGCAATTACATATCATCATTATATAGACTCCTTTCAAGAATATTTTAGAAAATGGTGTCCAATCCATTCCACATACATAGTTTAAATCCACCTTTTATAACTCTCCTTTTGAATAAAACACAAAAAATTTCTGGAATTTAGTTCAAGATTTTATGTAGCCAAGATTCTGACCTTTTCTTAGTATATTAAACACCCTTTATAATCATTGTACTCATGACAAATTCTTTCAATCCCTTAATGTAGTAGTCACTATTCCCTCTTAAGGCACCAAATTCCAGAATAGAAAAACAAATATGAAAAACTGAGAAGAGAGTCAAGTCAGACCATCTTCCTGTTCCTAAGCATCTGTTTTGACTCCAACATTGAGTGCTATTTGTACTTCAAATTCTGCTCTGTTGTACAACAATCTGGGAGAAAAGTAGGTCCTTCCTCCAAGGTGACTATTTCTCAGAGAATGACTGGGGTTAACAGTTTTGATTGGAAATTGATAATAAATCTTCAAGCTGAAGGTAAATTATTGCTAACAAATTATCCCTTGTGAATAACAACTTTCTATGTAAAATTAATAAAAATATCTTGATTTGTGTAGCTTTCATAGATATTAATGTTGAAAAATGCTTTAGGCCTGGCTGAAGCAGAAGAAATAACAGAAAGAAAAGAAGAAATTAGGAGGGAATAAAAAATAAGCCCATAAAAGCATGGGAAGTTAGTTAGAAAGCCTGATATGAGGGAGGGGACAAAACTTACACATATCAAGGCCTGAGCCCAGATAAAAAGGGAAGGAGAAAGAATTTCCGTGATCATAGTGGAGTGTGTAAGGGAGACTATAAGGGATAATATGAAGCAAGGACATGAGCATATCATGGGCTTGGCTGTTCAAAGAACAGAGAGCTACAAATGGACAGTGTGAAGACCTCATTAAATAACGCACTGTGAGTTAAATTACTTGGTCTAGCAATCACCAAATAGAAGTTGGAAATAAAGCACAGTCATTGCTATTATTCACACTTACACTCTAATTAACAGAATTATATATAATGTTTGAGCTCACCCTTCTTATCTGTGAGTATGAGAGAATAAAGGAAACTCATTTGTTTGTATCCCATATATGAAAAGAAGCACTTGGAAGAACAACCAAAGTGATAAAGCACATTCTTTGCAGAGCCAAATGGCAAAAAATGATCTAGATGGCCAGCTTAGTTAAAAATGCTTAGTGCCTGCCTTCACTCTGAGTAACCTTTTAAAAGTGGCTTCTTTCAATAAAGAACTTTCCCAGAAGAAAGCACGAGAATGTTAGCACACAAAGTCTTAGGTGAGATTTTACTCATATCACTGCTCCCTACCCATTCACAAAATGTCTCTGCTCTCAGATCAGTGAGAGGCATCTAGGCATCATACCCACCATGTACTATCCTCCCAAGATTCTTCAAAAGACACGTGCACACAACACACTACTCTATAAGCAGTCTCCCTCCATCCCCTGGAATAATAGACAGAATTGATGAGTAGTGAGCTGCTGGTGTTCTGAAAGCCCAAAATCTAAAGGTGCCAGAGGCATGATGAGACAAAAATCATGAGCTCTTATACAACAGGTATCTTGGGAAATACCCCAAGACAGGTATTGTTATGGGTTCTAGGGAGATATGCAGCACAAAGCTGATGCTTGTCTATAAAGTCATATATCTGAATTAATAAGCTATAAGACCTTGAGAAAGTCAAACTTCCTGTGTTTGAGTTTCCTTATCTCTCATTAAAAGAGGTTGGAGTCAAGCATCTATCCATATCTAAAAGTGTTATTGTAAAGCAATTTTTTCCCAATAATTTATGAACTTAACATGTTGCTCAAAACTTAAACCTTAATCCCCTTTCCTGGATTTGTTTAACTGCTAATAACTCTGAGCAGTTTTATGAAGTAGTGATCAAATGCAAGGAATTCCTTGCTCCAGTGACCAATTTAATCTATCTGCCCTGTGGTTCCTCACCCTCATAAGCCAGTCATAAATATATCCATTTTGGTTATCATATTATGTTTTGATAATAAGGTCACTCAGGAAATACATTGCCAGCAAGACGTACTTGGCATTTCAATGATTAAGCAGAATGGACTATGCAGACTTGTTTCAACAATTCTAATCAAGCAAGGTTCCCCCTAGAAAATCTTATCAAGCTACTGAGAAAGAAGTACATAGACTTTTCTTTTTAATAAGAGCCACTAGGTCTGCCAAACTTTTAGAAGTCAATAGATAATATTTGAAAACAATAGGAGGAAAAGAAAACAATGCATTCTTAAAAGCATCACGTGTGTTTGCCTCTTCTATTTTTCAAAATGGAAGTGGCCTTATTTTTCTCTAATTATAAAGATTTTTTTACCACATATTGTTGAATTGCTCTTAAGGGAGCTTATCCTAGCTGATTTTCCCACCAGCAGTCTGTAGTGTCCATTTCCTCACACCCTCTCCATACTAGGTTTTGGAATTTTTTGAGTCTTTGTTAATGTGTTGGCTGAAATAATAGTATCTTCTTTTAATTTGAATTTTTAATTATCAGTGAGGTTAATTTTTCACTTGCTTATTACAAATTATTTATGTCATTTGTCCATTTTTTGTCTTTTTTGCTTTATTCATTTAAAAGATATCTTTATATTAGGAATATTTGTCTTTGATTATTTTTGTTACAAATATCTTTGTCCAGATTGCTATTTACATATTAACTTTGTTCATGAAATGTTTTTTTCTGTTTCAGCTTTTATGAAGTCAATATTTTATAGTATCAAATATTTTAATCTTTTGTTTCACTGCTTAAGAATATTTTTTTCACCCACCTATACATATTTTTTCAAATATTTCACTTCCATTTTTTTGCTCTTGAATTTCCGGTATATCTAATATTTAGATGTAAGGTATGATGTAGATATTTTATTTTTTTTCCAGTTATTTTTACCCCAATGATTGAAAAACCCACATTTTTTTTTTTTAATTTGAAATGTCCCTTCTTCCTAATACTAAATTCTAATATATAGGTGTCTATTTTTTCTGGACTTTCTACTATTCTTCCTTGATCTCCTCATCTAATGTGAACTGATTCTGACACCACTATCAAAGTGATTCAATGAGTGTGGTTTCAAAAAGTTGTATTTCAAAAATCTCCTCACTATTCACACAGGTTTCTTACTCTAGTAGAAATTAGACTCCTGAAGTGAAGTGTTGAATGTGTGTGTGTGCATGCGTGCGTGTGTGTGTGTTTTAAGTGCACAAACTTATAAAAGTTCTAAAGCAAATAATTTCACAAGAAGTGTTCGTTACCCCCTCTTAGACATAGTAAGAGTGGTCATTGTTTTGAAAGAATATTCAGAGAGCAGGTAGTGATGAGGGTCAGGAATTTTCTACCTACAAGATATATATTTGGCTGGCTCACTATTTTCACTACAGATTTAAGTATGTTTTCATCACACAAGTCCCCCTCCCCATTTTTAAAGCTATGTGGACTTGTTGCAACAAATCAAATATTAAAGCCTTTCAATCACATTCATTTCTGCTGTATTATCTTAGACTTTGTTTGTCAGGTTCTATTTCAGTTGCAGCTTCTACAGTCCCCTTTTCCCACAGCAGGAGTCACTTCATCTCATCTATAATCTGTGAACTAATCATTGACAACCTAAAACCAAATGAATGCTCCCACAATATCATTTATTCACTAGTCATGTGGCATTGAAATTGTCATTGTTTTTACCTGTAAGCTTTATTAATAAAGAGAATATTCACTATTATATTCCAATACCTAGCTTAGTGACTGACAATATGAATCTCAATAAATATTTAATGAATAAGAGAATGCCAAATTCTAAATGTGAAGCAGGAGGGACACATAGAGCTCTAGACCAGTACTCTCAAAGTTAGCATCAGCTTAGTTGTTTTGATATTGCATTACAATTTAGCATCTCACTGAGAGTCTCTAGAACTGCCCCTCCTCTAGAACTACCCTATCTCTGAATCCTACCTCCCTGCTCTCTTCCTTCATCCTGTTGACAGGCCTGCCCAAAAGCAGATTCTTTGTCTGTGTCAAAACACAGCCATGATCCATCTGCCTGGCAAGATACCCCAGAACCTTATGTTAAACTCTCAGGTGCCAGCCGCTAACCTGAACCACTGTTTGTCATCTACTGTCAAATTATTGTCTGCTCCCAGTTCAGTACCAGTCCAGCCCTTCTTCCAGCTACATGAATGGGTCTTGCCTGATTGAGTCCAGAACATGTCCTTCAAGAAGAGCAGACTGAGCAGACTTCACTCTATAATCAGTTGCTTTCACTAAACCCAAATCTTTATAAGTTCTCACACAACAGTAATTGAAGTCCAGCTCCTATAAAAATGTCTGGGAACAGAAATCAAAATAATAATCCAGATATAAATCAAATTGTAGGATTTTAACCATACATTCGCACTATGTGGAAAAACTAGAGCTCTGTTCTTTCTCTAATCTTTCTCTCAAAAGGACAAAATTCTTCACTTTCCGAGAAACCACAAGTCACTTTTATCTGGTTTTCCCCCTTGTCCTCTCCTCTGTTTGAGCTCAGCATTTCACATGTTCATTTTGGTGAGATTCCATCGTACTACATCACCAGAAACACATGTGTTCCACTGGGACTCTATTCCCTGGAAGATGTGAATGGTGATGTAAATAACAGCATCATTGGAATTTGGAGGAAGTGAGGCCTGAAAGAAAGTGAAATAAGGCAAAGTCAAGCAACTATAATCAATATTTCCCTTTTGGGCAATGTGGGTAGTATTGATGCTGATAGGGAACTTCAATGGTATTTCTCAGCTGGAGCTGTCAGCTGAAACATTAATTAAATGGCAGCTGTTGCTTTACCACTTGTAGGGGAGTGGAGCAATCCTAACTCCAAAATAGATTTCTGAGGATGAGAACATTTTCAGCCAATAAACCACAATAAGAGCTTGAATGTATTTTTTTTTTCATGAGTTTTACAGCTCATGAGTGAAAAGATGAGGGGCAAATATTTTGCAATTAGACTTATGTCAATAGTTATGTTTTATACCACTGTATTTAAAGTAAGAATTCTAATCTGCTATTAGAAGTACTATAGCATCCCAATCACAGCTACAGAGTCTAGCTTCCACTCACTTATACATTGATTATTCTCTAATATTCTAGTAAACATTTAAAATGTTTCTTGGTTTTTAATTTGTACTGCTATAAAAGCAATATGTGACCATTAAAGGTTTAAGGAATAGTGAGGAGCAGAGAAATAATCACTCGTGGTCACTGGTTATATTCTCATATTTATTTTCATAAAATTATGTTCAGTCAAATCAGTGGAAAGTGGTCAATAGTGTTTACCTTCTCAATTCCAAGACTTTTAATGCAGTCATTTTAACAAACATTTATTGAGCACTTATTTTGAGCAATGTGATTTTTAAAATAGTCCCAAATTATACCTGAATCTATCATGTTAAATTTTAAATTTACACATAAGTATTTATTATAAAATAATTAAAATATTCTCTCAGTTTGTGTTTAGTTTCTATTGCTACAGTATTTGCCGTTAGTGATTTTTATCTTGCTAAATTTCATTAAACCACACACTGTGTATAGATTTTTACCTAGATGTGGAAAAGCCTGCACTATAGAATTTTGAACTTACAGAATCAACCAGAAAATTAATTCCATACATGCTACCTAAAAATGTAGACTTTAAAAGGTCTTCAGAGTACATTGGCCCATTGGCCACTCAATTCCATGGGACAGATCAGCTTGTTTTCAACACACCTGCGACTTAAGGAGAAGCAAAGTGATTAATCCCTTCCTGCTATTGTTGTTATCATGAGAAGTTAGGGGGTGGTCTGAAAGTCCAGACAGGGGGATCCCAGAGAAAATAGTGAACCAGCCAAACTCACGAAACTAGGAGAAAAGTCAAGGGTCTAAATAGAGTAGAGTTTGCAGTTAAAATTTTCAAGGAAAAGTAAAAAGAATATGTGCTCCTAAGGAAGGCAGAAAATATTAAATTGGTCAACAAGGGAAAGGATAGACAGGACATAAGAAACAAAGTCCCTAGGAAAATGAAGCATCTTGAGACGGTCTCTAAGAGAATGGATTGCCTCCAATTGGTCTCCTTATTCAGAAAATAGAGAAAAAGGCAAGGACTCAATTTCTAGTCAAGCAGATAACCTAGTTAGTGGGGACCCAGAGCACCAAAGTTAGCTACTGCAAGACTCTTGATGCTGAAGCAGGGAACTAGCTGCCATTCAACACCTCATATCTTCAGCCTACTTATCTATAAAATGTAGAGTATATGAATATCTGCCTAATGGGGTTTTTAGTACCTAATACATAGAAAGTATTCATTAAATATTAGCTACTTTGTTGTTTATTATAATCATATGATAGAAAGGGCAATGGCTTAAGATACAAGGACTTTGTACCGTTAGCCAAGTGACTTCTCTTCCCTTCTTAGTACCATCTTCTTTAAAATAATGAGATTATACTAGATAATTGATTCCTACCCTGGATGCACATTAAAATCACATAAAAGTTTCTAAAATAGACCAGTACTTGGGCACCTACTCAGGCCAACTTGAATCAGAACTTCTGGGGCATAGCTTGGGCATCTGCATTTTAAAAACATATGAGGTGATTCCGATGCATAGGAAGTGTTGAGAACCACAAGACTAGATGATCTTAGAGCCCTAAGTAAGCACAAAGTCTAGGGGTTTCTACTCTCTCAGTTTCCTGCTGGGCATGGGTGGTTCCAGGACCGGAAGCTATATGATTGTCAACCGTGTGAGACTCAGAGCCTCCATTCCTCCTTGAAATCAGACCAGGTGCAGAGGTACTAAGAGAATAAGGAGCTCTTACAGAATATCTTAGATAACCCCTGAATGAATATGACAAACTGTTAATATCTTCCATTTAAGAAATATTAGCTAGATCCACTCAGTTTTATTGCCAAAAGAAATTTAGAATAATTGAATGAGAACAAACTATACTGCCAGAGATAACCAATTAAGCCCTTTGTCTCCAAAAAGTAGAATACTAATTCTTTCCCTCCTTTAATAATGTTATACCTTTTTACATAAAGATGGGAGAGGGCAAAAGGGAAATTCTGAGTTTATTTGTTGTAAAAAATCAGGAAAGGTCATGTGAATAAAACAGAGGGCCTTGATGAAATATAACACATTAATACCTTTATTTTGGATTAATTACTCCATGCCACAAAGCAAAGAGTATATTTGCTTCAGGAAAACATTTAGCCTGTCAGGTAAGTAGTAGTATAACTCCTGTGTACTGACCAATAATGAGTATGTAAAAGTGGGATTGGGGTATGCTAGGATAGTTGTGGGGGTTGGGGTATGCTAGGATAGTTGTGACAATATACTGTTAATTCATAAAAGTTTCTGAGAGGGTGGAGATTCATTCTGTTATGTGTTTACTTCACATAAAACATTCATCTTCCTGTGACATTCAATCTCACCACCTGAGATATTTGACACACTGGAAAGGTAGAATATTTATGGCCACTGGCATAAGAAACAGCAAAGCATTGTCTGCTCCATCAAAATTTTATTAGAACTACTCTCCTTTTACTTCAAAAGTTACATGCCATACATATAAATAGAAACTCAAAAATCCCAATTATATCCAAATAGTTAGACATATAGCATCATTAAAGGTATCTCTTGTTTTATAAAGATACAATAATTAAATAAAATATTCAATAAAATATCTCATGCCATTGCTCCATGGCAGTAAACCACTGGCTGAAAAGTATCAGATAATTTTCCTTAAACTTTAGCAAGTCTTCTGGGTTTTTTTTAAAGGAATAACACGCTGCCAGACTAACAACTCACTACCTAAACAAAGTTACTGAGAGTCAATAAGAGCTCTTATATGGAATGAGACCTCACCACTTCCTCCAACCAATATACACATACTATCAAATGCTACTTCAAGAAATACTGCTGCCAATGGCTGAAATAAGAATTTAGTAGGCTTCCCTCTTGAACCTACTCAAAAAACTGAATACTTATGAATAAGGCAGAGAACATTTCAAATGTTACAGTGGAAGGTGAGGTTCTGAGTTGTCAACAGGAGCAACAACAGACCAAAACCCCAATGGTATCAAAGCGTCTGGCTACAAGATTAGCCATAATAATACAAAAATTCAACTGCCCCATGGCATGATAACCCAGGGAATCAGCTCATTAATGCAGAAACCAGGAACCATATTGCCCCATCAGTAATTGGAAGAATAGCCTCTGCAATCCAGTGTCCCAAGTATGAGCTCTTCCTGAGTTGCTATATTCCACTGACCACTGAGGCTTCTGGTTCCACCTTGGAGCACTGGAGAAGAGCGTTAGTTGGCCTTGAATCTCTTTGTTCTTTACTCTTAGTGAATCTTTTCAGACTGAAGGGGAAACTGACCCTCTGAAGTGTCACATTCTACACTTTTCACTAAAACATCTCACAGTCATCTAGAGTGGAGGTCTTCCTTGAACAACTGGCTACAAGAAAGTGGTTGAAAATATGGGCTAAATAAGGTCAAGTTGCCTGAGTCTGAATTTCAAATCTACCATGGAGTAAATACTTACCTTCTATAAGACTCATTTTATTAATCCATAAAACAGAGATAAAAATAGTGCCTAAGATGGTTATGAGAAGTAAATAAAACCATCCATGCAAAGTGCTTGGCACAACCTCTACAGAACAACCTATAGTATATGCTAGCTGTTATTATCATCATTTATATGTATGAAATAAGTATATATAGCTATATAATATATGTATTATATAGATAATATGTTACATGCAGTTATTATTAATATTATTATTATTATTACTATTATCTATTATATAATTACATGAAAATTGGAATTGAGATGTCCCAGGCATTAGTCAGAGCATACGGTATGCTGGGCAATGATCTATGGTATAAGTGGAATATAGAAGGTGGGGATATGTTACCAAAGTTGAAGGGCCCCTGAGGAGTAAATTCTGCCAAAGCAGCTGGCTTCCTTAAGGACCAAAGAAACTACAGGCTGTGACAAACGCAGTTGGTTTGGTGGTGGCCAAACCAAAAGATGATATCAAGACAGCATGTGAAAGTTAAGCTCATGTGTAAGACCTCTCCCTCATCCAAATACCAGACTGCTCTTCAAGCATGTGTCACTTACTAAACAGTTAATGAAACACAAAGAGACTTGAATACCTCCAGTGTCACATTTCAAGACTTATAGAATAATTAGGAAAAATCTGAGCTGGCAAAACTCTTCCTGGCTCCCACTGACAAGCAGACCATCTTTGTTTTCCATTAGTGTGTGTTGTCGTCACAGTAACTGCAAGGCTCCAAATACAGGCCCAGAGTGTCATTTCCTCATGTACTTAGGCTGCCACACTGAAATAGCATTATGAACTCAACCATGCCTCTTTCTTTCCTGTTGTGCTGTGGTACCTCAGTCAAAGAAGCAGGCCCTAAAATGAGTTACTTAAGAGATAAGTATATTAAAGAGATACAAGGAAAAATGTCTATTTATCCATATTACTGTATCGCCTATGACTTACGTGTGACTTTGTTTTTGCAAAGCTCTTTTAGATAAACAAGGCTAGTTGGCAACTTGACTATCTTGATGATGTCAACAGTCCATTTTCAATTGAATTGTAATTTGGCTTTAAACCTTAAGCTAATCATTTTTTAAAGAATGCATTTAGCTAACTCTGATATGTCCATTGCATGGCTTCCTTACACCTTTCCTTTACAAAGATTAGCAGCAGATAATTCATGTTTTTAAAGTAACTTCAGAAGACTACAGTTATAATTATTGCAAGAGCAAAAAAGACTGCTTTCAAGTGTAGACATATAAGGTCCTTGGCTAGTGAAGCAACAATTATCATTTTCATCTGTTTTGGTAAAGGAGGTAGGTGACAGCATTTAACCAAGAGAGAAAGCAAAAACAGAAATCCCTAAACTTTCAGTACTCAACTAAAGTCAGATCACTTGAGATAAATTCTGCATTCATTTTAAAAATTCTTGTTAGTCTTTCCCAGATCTCAGAAACACATAAATCACCCAATATTATGCACACTGATATTATTTCCCAAAAAGGAAAAGCAACACCAACCTTCTTTTGACTTTTCAGTGCAGCTGTGACTTAAATAAAGCTTTCAGGGACTGGGGTCCTGGTTAACATTGTGTTTCCTCATCTCTCTGCCGGGACTTTCTCAAGTTCTGCAATCAGCTGGTTAACAGACAAAGAGAGCTGCTCAACTCATGTTTGACTTTCCTTGTTCTAAGTTCTTCCACAACTCACTGCATGGCCTTTGAAATACTGCCTCAGCTCTGCCACAAGGAGCTGTCCTTTCCCTTCTCTGATTAGCTAAAAAATAGGACTGACCATTTAAGGGAGAAAAGAACATAATCCAACATATTTTCCTAAGGTTCCTATATTATTTGCCCTAGAACCTTTATAATGTATTTTATAAAGCCAGGAAAAATTCTTTCCTTATTTCTTTTATTTCCTTCCTTCCTTCTTTTCTTTCTTCCTTTCTTTCTTCTCTCCTTTCTTTCTACAAGATTTTCATTAGAGAACAATTATAAAACTCAGTTTGCCTTATCTTTTAGAAACTCATTCTTTCAAATGAGAAAAAATAAAATAAAATCGAGAAGTGTAAGCCATAACTACCCTGCATAAGATTTGTTGGCACTAAAACTACTAAGAAACTTTCCTACTTACAACGTTTCATATATTTTTGTTAAATTAAATATACAGAATAGCAATCATCCCATAATATACACACATATATTTATGATATAACACTATTTTTGTTCATCTTGGAACATACTTTCTTGTCATATTTAAGAAGAATGAATAGGATTAAGGGCAATGAATAGCAAGAATTCATTTCTATTTGGTAAGGTTGAAGCTAGCATAGATGACCTTTTTTGGTCTTTTCCTTTTATCTGTTACTAGGTTAGTAAAACAAAACAAAACATCTAAGAGAAGAAATAAAGAATGATAAGTTTAATAATATATCCCTCCATGGAGGAAGAAGTTTCTATTGCCATCCATACATTAGCCGGTGTAGTCAGCTATAAAAGAGACGCCCAAGCACTATACATAAACATACTTTATCTACAAGTACAAATATAGAAACTATATATTAGTCTATGCCATGGGTGATTTCTTAGCCTTTTTAGTAATGATTCTATAAGACAGCAGACTGCCGAGTGAGAAGGGAGGGTTTAAAACATAAATTCCATACTAAATTATTGGCTGGCATTCAAACTATGTCTGCTTAGAGTACCCAGCAGCAAAGTATGTCCCAAACAGGGTTCTTCTGTTTAAGCAATACATTCTTCTGCTTTTTCTATGATCTATAAACTTGATTACAGACTATCTGTAACCAAGAATTTTGTGTGTAACAAAGATTAAAATAAACATATAACTACATTTAAGTTGTGATAACAATGCAAAAATCACTTACATTTATTGAAAAGACTATCAGGCAACTGTGTTTTCATTTAATCTTCAAAACAACTCCATGAAGAAGATAGTATAATTATCCTCATTTTATAGATGAAGAAACTGAGGCACAGAGAGTAATTTACCTAGGATCACAGTGAGTTGAAATATGAACCCAGGCCATCTGGTATGCCTGTGCTACTAGCCTTTCCAGCCCCCTCTTCCATACCAATAAACATGTCCTTAAATCCACAACTCAGATTTAAGGAAACAAAATATATTTTATTAGTATTGTTACATATAATAAAATAATAAAGGTATAAGCAAACATGTTGCAAGCTTTTAATGTCATTTTCTAACAAGTTGCTACCAATCTTTTTTCTCTTAAATTTTTATGCTAAAACAGATCTCAAACTTGCCCTCTCACTTCCCATAATGCTGTTTTTCTAAAACCCACATGTTTAGAGAAACAAGATGAGACAAATGAGTGGAAATAAACTGTAAAATTTTATTTCTTGGGATACCTGTTATGAAAAAATGCTCATCTTCCAGAAAAAAAAAAAAGTTAGCATTAATTTAGAAGAATATTTTTACCAGAAAATTTTGCTTCTACGGAATAAATAAAAATTATAACCACAGGGAAACCACTGCTAAATGAACATATTAAATATTTCACTAATTTCATTAGGAAAATCCCATAGGGATTCTTGCTGAACACCCATTTAGAAGAGTAATTTTAAACTCCATGGCCATCTTAAAATATAAAGATAAGGCTTTTCTTTTGATAATCAAAAAAAATTGCTTTGAAATCATGATTCATATTTGATCTTACACAGTAAGGTATAAGCATCATGAGTGATTTAAAAGAATTAGAAATGTCTCCTTTTTTTATATATCTGGGGGGAAAAAGAATAATAACATCATGTTTAAATATTTTAATATTCAAAGCCAGATTCTAATCCATGATGATTAATAAATAGAAAGAGCCCCAATTTAAATGAATATATAGTACCAAAGGTAACTATATATAGAATCTGGTACCAAAAAATAACAAAAATATATGCATTTATAGCATTTACAGGTCTTGGTGCATACACAAGATATACATGTATACATATAGCCTTTATAGATCCCCTTTCTACTTAATCCTCAAGATAGTAAATCATCTCCGCAATTCGGTACATGAGTTTAATTACAATTACTTGTAATTTTTCTGTGCATGGGAAAAACTATGAAGAGTTTTGTTAAGAAATTTTTGAGATAAAAAGCTTTTAACTGGTTTATGGCCATGCTACCCTGAACAAGCCCAATCTCGTCTGATCTTGAAAGCTAAGCAGGTTTGGGCCTGGTTAGTACTTGTATGGGAGACCACCTAGCAAGACCAGGTGCTGTAGGAATAAAAAATAAAATAAAATAATAAGGGATTGTAAGCTGACAAGGTCCTTGCAATTTGTGAGATCAACCAAGGGTTGCCTCACCTAAAAAAATTAAAAAATTAAAAAATAAAGCTATTAACTGTACTCAAAGCTGCTTTTCTTAATTTTGTACTTATCTGCACTTTCTCATATATTCATCATTAGAAATCTGGAGCCAAAAATTTAATAGGACATCCACAATTTGCATGGGCCTGAAAAGCTCCAAAGCCAAGTGGTGCTTAAGACAATACTTTGTACCTAATCATCTTTATTAAAATATTCTGAATTTAAAATGGGAAACTCTGTTCCAGAGTACTCTAATTTTAACAGAGCACCAAACTGTCTAAACTAAGAGGGAATCACTTCTAAAAGGAATGGTCTGGGAAATCATTGTGAAAGTAGAAGACACTGATCTGGGTTCTAAAAAGTAAACACAGTGTCTACAGGAAAGGGGATGAAAGGTATTCCAGGTGTGGGGAGGGAAACGGGCAGGGGTGGAACACTGACATGCGCACTGTGTATGTGTTTGGAGAATGGCTCAAAATCTGAAAAAATCTGAAGCAAAGGAATGGACACTTGTTGAATAGTGAGAGCTGAGACTGGAAAAGTTAAGTACGTGCCAGATGATGGAAGGTTTACAAAATACCCAGCCTAGGTGTTTGGCAGTAACTACAAGTCCCAGAAGATAACCAAAGAGTAGAAAGACAAACATAGCAATGCTTTAGGAAAATTAACCCACAGTCATGGGCAAGATGGTTTGGATGGCAATAAGGGGCAGAGGGGAGCAGCACTGTTACAATCCATACTGAGGGTGAAGGGAATGGGCCTTAGTGTGGTAAAAGACATGGTAATGAAATTTAACAACTCCAATGGTGAAGGAGAAAAGGAGGATTCTAAAATAACACAGAAAAGTGAACTTGAATGAACAGGAGAACAGAATCTGTATGGCTCACGGTGAGTCTGATTGTTCTATACTAGAGGAAATCACATGGTTTAACCTGAGCTATTTTTGATTCTCAGCAGTAAACTTACAGCCATAAAGACAATGATACTCAAAAGTTCAATTCATCAGAAAATATGGCTTTTGCTCAGAGCCAAATGCTGCACTGGGTTATCTGCACACTGTTCCACTGACTCTCAAAGAAATTACATGCCTAGAACTAATGGTAAATTTTGGCCTTACATGTACATTTGTAAGCCAACAATGTGACCTTTCCTAAGATACAAACAAGAAAAATGTAAAGCATTTAGCTCTGACTTTTCAAAACTCAAGAAAATATTTCATCTCTACTAAAGCACCAGGAGTTTCATTCTCTGATACCCGTGGTTATCCAAGTGCAGTTCATAATAATACTTGTATACATTAATTGTATGTAATTAGCTTCATTCACTTTTAAACTAATCATGTAATCAGAATTATGAAATATAATACATACTGAAATACATATGATTTCATTTTCTTGAACATATGATATATAAGCTTTAATTAGCTTTTCTTAAAATAGGAACATTTACTGAAAGAGTTGATATATTATTTGTAAACAATTTGTTCAAAACTGACATTGAGTAAATTCTTTATTTGGCAAAATAGACTCAAATAATTTCTTTTAAAATGTTCATCTGTGCCTTCTTTAACATTATCCTTAGATTAGGATATTCATTCAAATTATCAAGTTTATTTAAAGGAACAGACTTCTTATACAAATCCAACGCAACTACAGACACCAAGTGTCAACACTAACCACATCACCAATGTAGAGCTATAACTTTTTTCAGATTGAAAGTGAAATTGATAACTAAGCAATCCTGGGAAAAGTGCATTGCAATTCATGGAAGGTAAGACAATATACTAACACATGAAAGCAGGATTTCCTTCATACTATAGTAAACACCCACATACACACATACATGCAACTTAAGAAAAAATTTTTTGTAATAAATTCAGTTTTAGTTATAAAAATTAGAACCTATTTTAACTATACACAAGCAATTGTTCAATTTAAAAACATACACAAACACACACACACACACACACAATGACATTCTCCTGAGTAGTTTGTATTCAACAACTGCAAAGGTAATGATCTAATACCAGGCATATTTTGCACTTAGTCAGAAGCATTTGGGGTGACTACAAAGTAATGAGGTCAGAACCAGCATGAGGTGTACCAGTGTAATCAGAGAATCAGGCAAAGGGAAAGCATATAGCAGCGAGTCAAAAGTACAGCAATATAAACACCGTGTGGGACTTTCCTCCCACTTACCACACAAGCTGCTCAGCTAGTTTCAATAAATGAGTTATTTTGCTTCTGGGGAAATACTCCTTCCATTGGTTAGCCATCCTAACTGTTGAAAAGAGCTGTGAAATTGTCCTTTGTCATATTTGTTACCTGCCAAAGAATAACTTGGCAGAAATACTTTGATGGCTAGTAAAACATCATAACAATCTTTGTGTTTAAAACAGAATCAGTATAATTCAGAGAAAGACATGATGTTTCCGATTCTTTAAAAATAATTCACAATCATTGTCATAATTCCTAAGTGTGTTATCACAGAGTGGAACAGTAAGAATCAAAGGAAACAGACAACACAATATCAGAGAGAACTCTTGTGGAAGCAGAAATTTCTTAAAAGAGTAAGTAGCTATTTATTCTGGTCTTACCTGACAGCAGCTTGCTTAACCAAAAGTATGTCCTTTATGGGGTAGTTTATCCTTTGAAGAACCCAGTGGCTTGTCCCACAGCCTAAGAGAGATTGGAGTCTTGGAAAACTATCCAGCCCAAAAAGAATACAGAGGAAAAAGCTTTTCCCACTTTCTTTTCTAGGACTAGCCAATAACTGAAGTCATGCAGGAAACTGAGTAGAAAGAAGGGGAAAGCAGCTTCTTCTCCCTGAAATCCCGATCAGCAGAAACTGGAGGCTGTTGTATATCTCCCACCCAGCCAGACTTTTGTTTAAAAGTTTTTTCAACTGTTGCTAGGTGTTGTTGGGTTCTGAGATTAGGTTTCCCGTCTTCTGCTCCCTTCACAACACCGTCAGAGCAATGACTTTGTTGAGGAGCTGGCTTGCGCGTGCTATATTTAACCAGTGTTCTCAGCAAGTCAAGCCTGTCAACAGCTGAGAAGTTTGGAGCCGGCTCTACTCAGTTCCTCAGCAGCTGGGTTATCAGTGGATATAGCTCTGCTCACTCCGTAAAAGATTGCAGGAAAATCGGCAGTCCCTTTTAAGGACTTCTGTTTATTCTACAGAGGTAATTATTATTTGAAGTGCTTAAATACAGATTGTGATTTGGGAGTTAGGTTTTAAAATCTGAAAAGAAAGAGCAGCAGTTGTCTTGAGCAGAGCATTTTACTGATGTAATATTTTTCTCAATTAGACTTTCTCGAATAAATGTTCTTAAATAAAAAGGCTTTTAAAAAATGTATACCAAGTGCTGGGAAAATTAACAGTAAGAGGTCCTTTCCAGACAATTTTTTATATTGATGTGTTATAGTCATAGCTAGATGCCTTACCCAGTCATATCAGACTTTACCAGCTTATATGCCTGCATATTATTAATGAAAGAATACCATAAAAGAATGTCTGTAACATTGATTTTGAAAAGAGTAAAGAAGGAAAATCTTAGCATTTTCACTCAGGTCATTCATTCAAAGAAAGAAATGGAGAACACTCCAGGAAAACCATGACTTGAGACACTTCTGATTTTAATAGCCTTGCTTCATCATTAACCCTTCAGTCTCCAAAACCAGAGAAGAGTCATTTCTACCCCGAACCCCAGCATGAAGACTGTCTCAAGATATTTTATTAGCTTTCTATAATAAAATAGTATGAATCTGCCAAGATTAAGACTCATGAAAAAATATGTTTTTAGTTTTTAGAACAGTCTTACTAATTACTTATGTGAAATTAACAGTAAGAGGAACTGAAAGCGATCCTTTAGCCACAGGTAAAGTAGGAAGGGGCACACACACACACACACACACACACACACACACACACACACACACACTGATATTGGTTAACACACTAGACTGTTGCCCTGACAAAAATCTCCCAACACCATTATAAAGGTGACCCTCCCTTCCTGGGATCAATTTATCAGTTTAAAGATAACCCTTTTTTGACATGCAAACTGAGGTCAGACCAAGAAGACATTTAAAGGCTTGGATGTAATTTTTTAAGTGTTGCATATGTGCAATCAGTGGTTTAAGTGCTGGATAACCCAAATATCTCTGGGGAATACTACCACTTTTCAGAAGGGATGTGTATGTGTGTCCTTTTTAAAAAATGAACTTCACCTCCAGATTAGCTAACCTCCACGCCTCAACCCATTAGAAAGCATCTCAGTTCTTCCTATCCCAGCCACCACACTAACAGCATTCATTATTCCACCTTAATTTATTTAGTACTGTTTACATATAAAATTGCACTTGTACGGATTTTTAGTCTTTATGGGTCTGGGCCAACATTCATTAAAAAAAAAAGATTCTTATTAAGATGAAAGTATTCTTATGTGAAATTAATTTATTCCTCTAGAACACTAATGGATCTTTTACAAACAATATATTCACAGTTCCTAAAAAGTATGTTCTGATAGGAGATGAAAATGTGTGACTAGGCTATGAGATATTTCAGAATCACCAGGAGAACATTTTTAAAATTACAAAAAGATGGAGTCTGAGGAGATTATTTGAAAAATTCTCACAACTCTATACACGTATCCACATGTAACAGCCCCTGGTTGAAAATCACTTCACTAAAAAGGACTCCAGGAATGTATCATTTCACCTCTAGTCAGAGTTCACTTTTTAATATCTTTAATCCAAAATGAAGCACAGCAGCTTATAGTCAAAGTCAAGGTAACTGAAGGGAAAGAACATACTTAGCCCTTGTAAGACTATATAATTCCATTAAGAGGATAATATTTCTTCCCTAATTATCCAGACAATTAGAGTTTTTCAGTGCTCTTTATTTTTCTTTAATAAAAACCTAGTCCTCCACCATTGTTTTCTTTAATCCTTGGATTAATGTCCATCGTTGCTATTAGTTTATTTTAAATACGTGGTACAAGTGACAGCCTACAAAGTACCTCATATAATTAGGTACTATTGCTACCTTCAGATTATGTTCTTCAATTATATAGGAACATGTGCTTGTCTGATTCATCCACAAAAAATCTGTCTCCTCTCTCCCTCTTTACCCTCCTTCGCACTCCCCACCCCAACACACATGCATTCTTTATTTCTATAAAGAGAATTTATTTTGAAGGCTTTCCCCACAAGAATGACTATTCAGACAAAAGCACTTCCTATGTAATCCACAGAGGAAGCAGTGCCATTGAGAACTTTTAGAAATTTGTGTTTTGTACATAGTCAACAAGGAACCGATTTTTCAACACATATTGTTGATATATGACTATTCAGCTGCATCCTTTTCCCAGTCTTAAGTGTGAGCGTTCTGAGAACCTCTGATAAACCTAGCGCTAAAGCTGAATTTCCCAACTTCAAGGGTTAGTCATGATGAAACTTTTTAAATAAGAAAATAGATTAATGTTATCAGTGAGAAAAACACAAATGAATTAAATAGGAGAGTTGACATGTTATCGCTACATCCATTTCCAAAACCAAATTTTACCACATTGGTCATTTAAAGAGGCATGGTGATTTTTTAAGCCAAACAACTAACACATTATTTAATATACAGTGAAGATAAAAGTAGACATTTACTTCAAAATGATGTTCAGGGCAGGGGGAATCAAGAGAGAAATTACCAAGCAAACATGCCCTGTTATCATTTATTGCCTAGCTCTGAGACTTAAATATAAGCTTCTAAGCAGTAGAGAATGTTTTCTATTTGTTCCTTACTGAATACTCAAGGACCATAGTAAATGTTCAATAAATAGGGATGATTGAATGAGCAAATGAACATGTAAAAGATTAAAGGAAAGATGAAGAAAACTTTACACATATTATCTATAAACTTATGAAAAATGCTTCTAGGCTCTCTGGACAGAGTCAAGTCATTATTGGCTGCATATTAAAAATTGTAAAAAATAATTCTTAGATGATGAATTATTTTTGAATTTTATTAAAATTTCAAAGGAAAGTAATAGATTTCAGAATAGTAATAAAAACACCTATGCAACACTAAATACATGCCCAGAAGATTTCTAAGGGTTGATATATACTAACCTACTTAATTTTCACAATAACTCAATGAGATAGGTATTATTATTATACCACATTTCACAGATAAGAAAAATGAGGCATAGAGATATTAAGTAACTTGACCAAGGTCACATGCTAGTAAGTAGCAGAACTAGAATTTGAACGAGGCTATCTGTTGTAAATTTTTTTTTCTTAACCATTTATCTGCCTCTTATATTTAGTTGTCAGAAAAAACTGTTCTTAGCAATTGCTAGGAGTCAAAATATAGAGGATTTACTGTATCTTAATACATATGCTTTTGACCAAAAAATACATGTAAAATTCCACAGCTTTGAGGCAAATAGAAAAGAAAGCGGCATAATTTCATGATCAGCATAGTAAAATAAAAGCTTATTGGAACTGAAGTCTTGTTGAATACCAGAAAATAGAAAATTGGGCTAAAGAGAAGATAATTGCTTTGAGGAAAAAAAAGTCTATTTTTAAGCAAAGGATATGAGCTGTTCAGTACTCTCTCTAAAACAATGTATGATGTTTTATGAGTTCACTGCCTAATGAGATTCTAAAATTACATTCTAAAAATATAATTTTGGTCTATGATTTGATAAGCAATTTAAAAATGTTTATGAGCTATGCATTCTCAACCAAAACTTCTCAAAGTTGTACCAACAACAAGAAAAAACAAAATACAATGTGGAGGGTGAGGGGAATCATACATTAGCTCGTTCTTTGGTAATTAAATAATATTGTGCTACGCTTGCTATACTCGGGCTTTGCAGTTTGAAAATACTTACATTTTCTATTAATCTAGCTATGTATTTATTTAGATTTTATAAAACTTTAAAAGAAATAGAGCTAATACTTTGTGATATCTATAAATATTCATAATAAATTTACCGTGTCCTGTTTACAAATAAAATATATTTTGTCACACCTAAGTTTATTAATAAAAGTTTCAACTAAGATATTTATTTTCCCAACAGCTTCAGAAAAAGGGAGAGCTTTGACTTTTTAAAAGGTTTTTAAAAAGTTATAATATTTTTGCATTTACTGGAGCAAAATAAGCACTTACATACATGTATTAAACCTTAAAATTCCCACTTTCCTATTTATGCTCTTGAAAGCGAGTTAATAGAACCTACTCCCGAAAGTTATTATAGAACCATATTCTGTAGACATGTACAGATCACAAGCATCCTGCTTTTCAACAGAGTCAGATGACATTCTCCTGAGTGTATTTCCTTCTTCCTTTTCAACTCCAAAGTCATCACCCACTCTTGCTCAATACTCTAATTCTTAGTTGTAATGAATGACTTTTAACAATTTTTTTAAAGTGGGTAGAACATTTACTTTCCAAGAAATAGACACAAAATTGGAAAACCAGTGATTGGGCACAGAGCCATGCAAAATAAGGCACCTTTCTCTACAAAGCTTGCAGGTTTGTAGATACACACTATATAGATAATTACAGTTAACTTTGAAAAAATAGGCTGCCTTAAAAGCACAATAATTAAGATCTCTCATTCTGGAGCCAGGCAAAGCTAGTTTGAATTTGGACTCTGTTACTATGTGATTATATACATACCAAGTTCACAGACAGACAAAACTAACCTATGGCATTCAAAGTCAAGACAGCAGTTACCCTTGGTAACCTTGGAAGGTGGGAACATGCTGGAAATTGGCACAAGGAAGGCTTCTGTGGCACCAGTAATGTTCTGTTTCTTGCTAATCATAACGATGTGGTCTATTTGCAAAAACTAATCAAGTTGCACACTTATGCTTTATGTATTTTTCTGTTTGTATGTTATAACTTAATAAAAACTTAAAAATGAAGAATAATTTTAATATTGTAAAAATTAATAAACAGAAACCTTATTTAAAATGGAGTCGGGAGGCGAGAAGAGAGAATTCTCATGTACATGTCACTCAACACACAATACTGACCCCACAGGAAGAGAGGTACCTCACATCTCTTTTGGGAAGTGATACTGCTTTACTACCTCAGAAGGAGGAAGCAAAGATAATTCCTTACCCAGTAACAGCTCAGCCAATAGGAGACAACCATCTCAGCTAATGAAAAGTCACTATACTTTGAACTTTCAGTTTCCTCCAGTTAACTCTTTATTAACAACAACTCCTCCCAAATCCTTAAAGAGCATTCCTCTCCTTTCTTTCTCTGCGACTTGGGGTGGTTCTTCCTTAGGCTGCACATCCAAAATTGCAGTTTTTGTTCTTCCAAATAAACCTATTTTACTAGAGTAATATCTGGCTGTCTGTTAAAGGTAAACAATATACAATGCCTAAGGGTCCTTACCCTCTTGCTTTTATCAATAAAACTTATTAACATATTGTTCTATCTGATAATAAAATGGGAAAATATCAAGAAAGTAAGATATCTAGGCAGCAAAAGTTGTTGGCTGACAAAGGTGGTTAGCAACAGAAATGACATCACAAGGGTTAAATACCCAAGGTTAAAATTTCAGAGTGAGAAATCCTCAGAAATACTTAAATGTGGTATCCATTTTACAGCTGAGCAGGCCATTATATGCTTAATATTTGCATTCTTTGCTTCTTTTATCTAAAAAAGGGGTAATAATTTACCTCCTGGGATAGTTGAAACAAATAATCAGGTACAAGAAAGTATCTTGAAATAATGAAATATATAAAAGTTTTGTATCTCAAATCTTCCTTTCACTCACTTAACTTGGGGACTATGAGATAACATAAAATTATAAAGAAAATTCTTTAAAAAGCCTAGTGTTAAATAAATATAATATACAAAAGAATATAGAAATTGTAATATTTAAGTAGAGTGAGGCAATAAAAAAGTAAATGAAAATTATAAAGCAATAATTTTTTTAAAAACAAATTGACCACATGACATAATTACAAGTTCCTTGTTTACTCTTTAACCATTAAAAACAATATTACAGGATAATATTAAATTATTTAATGAATTGGAAAGAAATTCACTGAAAGTTAAGTGAAAATTAGCAGGTAATAAAATAGCATTAATGAATTATTGCATTACTTCATTGAGTAGTAGGTATAAATAGATATGATATAGATATAGATATTCCTTCCCATACCATGCATATATATTTCTACATAAATACATAAAAACATATATATGTATCTATGTGTGTGTACATATTTATATCTGAAATACATAAATCATAATAATTATAATAGTTATCTTTCATTATGTTTTCTAAATTTTTATAACTGATGTTTTGTCTTCATAGTAGAAAAAATAAAATTATCTAAAATTATTTTTCATTGGGGTGGCTTTCCAATATTTTATGGAGGTGTAGACTTGAAGATCTGTGCTTGTATTATTTGGCTTTCTTGTTACTATTCAGAATTTCAACTAATTTGCCTCAAAGTAACATAATAATTAAGTAAACAAACACAAATTTTGTCTGGCATTCAGATTCATTAATTAAATTTCTTGATATTTGCTCTCAAGAAAAACAAAAAGGTCATCTTTGCATGATTCTTCAAAATCTTTGCTTTTCAAGCTTTTTCTACTCTTTTGTCCTTACAAATGTCTTAATTCACCACATTATACCACATTACATTACATTCACCACATTACCTAATTGCTTGTATAACTTTTAATAAGGGACAGAGAAACACAGCTATATCCAGAATATGCCATCACTATCTGAATATTTCTTAAGGTAGAAAGAGCTCTGGGAAAAAGAGATTTTTTGCTCTGACCTCAACTATTGAGATGATTTTTAAAAAATAATTTATTCTCTCTGAACTTATTTCTTCAATTGCCTAGTGAAGATAATGAAGTTTAACAATATTTGTCAGAAAATGAGTACATGCCTTATGGATTCATGCACGTAAGCTACACAACAAAACTATAAGCCTTTAGATGTTTTCAAATTATAAATAAGTAGATGAGAATGAGAGGACAGGCTTTGAGGAAGAAGTTGACAATGAGTGGTGACAGGAGTATCAAACAAGAGGATGGTCCAACACCAGACCAGTTTCCTCAAGAAAAGATAAATTCTGTGTTTGCTTTTGTGGGATTCAATCAAAATTTGCTATAGAATTTATTATGCAATAAAGAAACAGAGAGCATTTAATTTGTATAAGGCACTCTAAATTAATGGGTCTCAACTAAGAGAATTTTTGTCTCCCAGAGGACATTTGACATTGCCTGGAGACATTTTTGATGGTCATAACTGAGGGTCCAGTGGGTGGGTAAAAGATGCTGTTAAATATCCTACAATGCACAGAACAACTACTCAAAACAAAGAATTATCTGACCAAAGTATCAATAGTGCTGAGGTTGGAAAACCCTGTATGCAGTAGAGAATTAAAAAATAATACAGACAAGAACTACCCTCAGGAGCTTAAAGTCTGGCAATGAAAATGAGACAAATACATAGCAAAACCAGCCAAGCAAAAAGAGCTATAAGAAATGCATAGAGAAAAATTTACTTATAGCTTTAGGGATCAGAGAAAAGTTTGAAAAATAATACTGTAAATACCCATCTTACCATAACTAAAATACCTAAAATTAAAAGCCCCATTTATTTTTATAATTTAGTATATAAAGATAAATTAACCACCAAATGTTTATAGAAAACATCCTCTCTATTCCTGAAAATGTATTAAATTCTCTGAGAGACAAAGTTAAGTAAAACAGAGTTACCATTCTCTGGAGCTCAGAGCAAAGTTACATCTCCAGTTCCACATTAACATTATCAAGATTCACTCCTTCAAATATGTCATGAGTGCCAATTATATACCAAACACTTTGTGCAGCACAAAACTTAAACAAGCAAGGTTCCTGCCCTCGTAGAACATACTGTTTCTTGGGAGAGAAGACAAAAATCAAATGAACAAATGTATAATTTTAATGTGATTTCTGTTTCCAAAAATAATAGACTATAGCCCCCAAATCTTGACAATCTCCTCACAACAAAACACCTAGAATGCTAGATAAAATATTGCAAACATTCTTCTAGCTGAGCTTGAAAGAAATTACAAAATCTCTAAGGGCCAAAAACAAAGAGAAAACTGAAAACCAGAGCAGCGAGTGTAAAATGACAATGAGGTCCCTAAAGTTGGTGTGTGTGTGTGTGTGTGTGTGTGTGTGTGTGTGTGTGTGTGTGTGTGTTGGTCTCCAAAACCAATAGATTTTAGTGGCTGGGTAGGAATAGGATGCACGTGAATCCTTAGTTCCCAGAGATTATGATCTGGAACTGAGACCCCTGAATAAAGCTAAGACACTTAAACTTAAAAAAAAAAATTACAGGCATAGAAAAAAAAAATAAGAAAAAAACTTATCCATCTTAGTCTGGCTCTGGATGAGGGGGGAAAACATAGCCTGTGCTGAAAATTCATTACCACAAACCAGGTTTCAGTATGTTTGATGAGTGAATGTACACCATTTATGTTGTCTAAGAATCCCCAATCCAACATGTCAATATAAAAAGCCCCATGTTGGTAATCTCCACAGAACACCTAACAGAAGCAAATATTTATCCATACATTTTAACCCTTCTAACCAGCTACTGTCTCTTGTCATGAAGCAGTCGCCAGCTTTGTGATGCTTCATTTTTCATTGCTTCCCATTCATCCTTCTTCCTTTCTCTTTTCTCATAGTCTCACTGCCCTGAGATTATATCTAGCAAATAAAGCTTAGTACATAATTCTTGTCTCCAGTTCTTTTTAGGTAACCTGAGCTAACTCATGGACTCTTGTAAGAGAAGGCCTTTTTGAGTAGCTGCCATTTTAAAGTAAGACCTGAAGAATAAGAAGCCTATGAAAACTATAGAAGGAAGAGTAATCCAAGCAGAGGGAATAGCATGTCCAAAGACTGATGTAGAACAGAGCACAAAACCTTCAAAAAACATAAAGAGGATAATGGCAGAGTATGGGAGAGAGAAGTATAAAAATAGCCCAGTCATGTAGAATGGAGATCTCAGGCCTGAAGTTGCTCTGTAGCTGTATGTGTGTATTTTTTAATTAATTACCAAAAGTTAAAAATAAGGCAAGATCACATAATAATTTCTGGATTTTCAAAAAGTTCCAAAGATCTGCCAGCAGAAGCCCTGCTTTCTTCCATGGCAACAATCAGCTGGATCCACTCCACTGAGACAAAATTTGTTGCTTCATGTTCACCACTGTCCCAACACAGCCTATTTTATTCATTTATGTTGCCAATTTGGCCTCTAGCTATGGGAGTTTGCATTTATTACTCCTAATATAGAACATATAAGTTATTGTTAAAAAAAAGTTGGGTTTTATTCTAAGGCAAGGATAGCCCTTAAAGTATTTTAAGCAAGGGAGTGATGTAATCTGATTTATATATACCACATTTGCTATTTTAAAAATACATAGATGGGAGAAGACCAAGAATGGAAAAGAGAATACAAATGAGGAGACAACTGCAGGAATCTGGGTGAAAAATTACAGTGGCTTGAAATAGAGTGGTGGCAAAGGAAATGTAGAGACGTAAATGGATTTATAGTGTGTTTTGGAAGCAGAAAATACCTTTTATGGACAACAGGTGAAGGGACATTTATTGATAATCTTTAGTACATGGAGAACTTAACATGTGCCACACAAATAAAAGAAATTCTAATTGCCGTTAAGAGCTTGAATCATACCAGTACAGGTAGGATTGATGTAAATATATGTACTTACAAGTTATACAACTTATAAGATAGAGAACTGTGACTACCAGAATAATAATAACAATCGCTAACAATCATTGAAGACATATTATGTACCCAGGACATACATCTCATTTAATTTTCACAATACCACTCAGAGTTAGGCATTATTATCATGGAAATAATACATGGAAAAACAGAATCTTAAAGAAGTTAGGTAACTAGTACAAAATTGTATATCTTATAATGGGCAGAACTGGGATTTGTCTGAAGCAGACTGACTCCACTGGCCATTTGTTTAATCAGTACACTAGACTGCTTCTATATACATTAGTGGGGTTACAAATTACCTGCACACTGCAACTTAGATATGCAAAGAAAAATGTAAATCTTTAATTTGACTGAAATTGCTCTGAGCTTCCTTACAAGTCTCTATCAGCTGGTTAGAGAAAAGAGAATTTAACTTTCCTCAAAACTGTTTAAAACTTAGCTCCATTTTTATAAATTGAAACAGTCCCTTTAGTGAATGTTCTGACTTGTCTAGAAAAATGCAGATTAGATTTCTCAGTCTTCCACCACATCTGTGTGTACCAGCGCATATGCAGGTACATACACACTTCTACGCTCCAAGATGGTCTCTGGATGTATAAGGGAAGGCTGTGGTTTATGTGTGGACAGAGAACCAATGAAGTTTCCGAGTATTAGGCCTGATGTCCAGACTCACCTGGTTGCTGTTTGCCCTGCTGGCATTCCTAACTAAACTCCTTTTCTGGAATCATCCTTAATCTGGTCTCTGAGCTCACTAAAAACTTGGTAGCATTCTCTGGTTAATGGAGCCCCAACTCAGCTCTCAGCAATGCTATAGGGCTCCCACATTTAAGGCCTTTCCTATACCCAACCATCCGGCCCAACAGTCTAGGTCCTGTTTCTGCCTCAGAACTATTCCCATCTCAGTAGCCTCCATGGCTAGTTGTCAATAAAATTTGTCATCCAAACTAAGATACTTATGAGAGACAGGAAGGTATATTATAGTTACACTGGAACAACTGGGGAAAACTAGAACAGTATCAAACTGGGACACAGGGCAGGCCCACTGACACTAAATGCAGCTGCTTTGCAAGTTCTTTGAAAGTTTTAAGAACTCCTGGGTCCTATTTATACTACATGGGATGGGGATGAGGTCCAAGAAAGCTGTCCCTAGCCACATTGCACAACCAGGTTCAATCTGTTGGGTCCCATGTTAGTCTAGGTTAGCCCAAAAGGCAATCTCTTTCAGATCCTAAATGGAAATAGCCACCCACCCACTATGAAACACACTTTTCCTCTTCTGAAAAAGCCCAAAGATAGAAATGGCTCAGATGCCATAGGGGAAGAGATATTTTTCTTCACTATGAGAAAACTGTGACCCAAGTTTTCCAAACCTTTCATTTTTTAAGTTAAATTAAAGCTAAAAAAGATAGGAGTGGGGCTGGGTAGCGACTCTCAACTCCACCAAGGCTTGCTTCAACCCTATTGTCTTATTAAAGAAGTCCAGCGCCAAAACAAACAGGATGTGGACAATAGACTAGTGGTTACCAGAGGGTAGAGGGAGAGGTAGATGGGATAAAAAGGGTCAAATATGTGCTGACAGAAAGAAATCTACCTATGGGATGTGAACACACAATGTAAATATATATATGCCTTACTGTTAAAGTATACAGCTGAAACCGGATTTCATTAACTGGATTTTGTTAACTGGATTTCATCACCATAAAATTTTAAAATTTAATTTAATTTAATTTAATTTTTTTTTTCAAAAAACATAAGTTCAATGCCTGTCCCTTTATCCTGGACATCTAATCTTCAAGACCCAGCTTTAGAAGTAGAAGACTACAAATGAAAAACAACTTAAGCAAGGAGGTAGACATAAAATTCATTGGTTAATACTTGCAAAATAAAATAACTTACATATAGTAGTCTATTCATTTTTAGTTGTGTTCTGCCTATAGTGAGAGAAGAATTTAATGTCATTCAAAACTAAGATTCTTAACACGGGCTTGATAAGCCAAATAAAGAGATGCCCTTTGTAAGATATATTGTCAGAATCATTAGATCTTCAGAGATCAAGTTTCAGCTGATTTTAGATCTAAGATCCTGTTCTCAATATTCTATGGTTCTGTGCTTTTATCTTTGAAGGGCCAAAAAGTATAACACATCAGGTTTCCACTTAGGACATTGCTTACTCATTTAAGTGTCTCAAACCTAAACTCCAAATCTTAATGTTTTAGAGTGGCATTAAATGGTTTTCCAATATTGAACAGAGACTATTGAGAGGTCTCTAAAGCTTGTGATGTTTCACAAAAAGCCTTCTAATGGGTTCATCATTCTACTTATTCTATTTAGTGCCAGGCAGTGGCAATAATTGCATTCCATATATGCTGTTACTTTAGTTGATTTTAGACAACCCCTAACTGTAAAAAGTTCTCTCTCTATATATATATGTAAGTTTCCAAACAAGTGGAAAAATACACAAATGCTGAGTAATTGGGGTTGTGGAAGGACCAAACAAAAAGAGGCCAGGTGGAGTTTGTCTGGAAAGGTTTCATAATGCCTTTATCATTAACAAACCTAAGGAAAACATCTAAAGCTCCTCTGAAATGTTAAGAATGAACTGTTGGAGAACAACTGTGCTTCAGATAGCAGCAAAATATGCAAAGCAGTATCTCACTGGGGCAAAAAAAAAATCCTATACCCCCCAATAAATTATTTAGTTCGACAAGTTTAGAAGAGTTTCTATATACATTTCTGTTAACTCAGCAAGTCAGGCTACTACAATCAAACCTGAAATCCCTGTATTTCCAAGGTAACTTCTTAGGAATCTGTGTTATACAACTGAATATTCCCAGAAATGCACTTCCATATTGCATATCCAGATTAGATGTGACTTAACAAAAGGAAATTGTATGGAAATTTGAGTAGTTCTGTAAAACATCTTTAGATGCTTCATATGAATAAAAGTGGCTTGAAAAGCCAAGTAAAGGAGCCGACGTTCTGCTTAATACACTCTAATGGTATCAACACACACTCATTGATTACCAACGAGCATGTTTATTCCTCGGAATAAAAAGTTACATTTGTCCTTCCTTCCAAGATATCTAGTTGATGTGATATATAATTAGAATACACACAATTATAATTGGAACAGCCACAAAGTAGAAGTAGGACAAAGAATCATAAATGTTTTTCTCTAACGCAAGAGCTTGTGAGGAAAAGATACTCATTTTGAAAGAGTCTGGGTAGTTAGAGATACAGATAGGTGAACATTAGACAAAGAGTAGATGCATACATAAATTGGAGATCAGCCAATTTTCTAATATTTATGATTATAAGGACACAAATTGTGTAGGTGGTTGAATATATCTATGAGATCCTCAAGTTTAATACAGTCAAATTTCAAAAATCCCACACTTTCATATACCATGCATCGATTCCCCGAAACCACACAGCTTAAATCAGAGATTTATCAATCACTTGGCTAAAAATTATTTTAAGCTTTCACAGGTAAGCTGACACTATGTGTAAGCTGTTGCCACTGGGAGAAAGGTCCTGGTCACCATTAGAATGGCAAGTAGAGCAGTCTCTCACTGGCCCACGTTCACTGGAAAAGACATGACTTTAGAAGCACCCTCCAGCAGTCCCCTACTTCTCATGCCTGCCTGATAAAAAGTCAAAATGTCCTCTCTAGCAAGAGTAACATCCCATCCCACCTCCACTCCCCTCCTGAGCTCTCAATAACCCCACCCAGAGGTCAAGGGTCAAGAACCTGTTTTTTCCCATGGTTCCCCTAAGGCAACCTCCCCTCCTACCCCCACACTCCACCCTCCTCCTCTTTCTCCATCTCCAGAGAAGCCACAAACAAACAGTAAACAGAAAGCCTTGCCACAGGGTCACATGAGCACCACATAGTGGTATGGTGATTGAATGGCAAAAGACTTCTTTTCTCATCCATGTTCTGGGAACTTACTGAGACTTGACACTGGAATTTAAATCATACTGACTGCACAACCATCTACTCAGGTCACTACAGAAGACCAGCAGACTCGTTGGAAAGTGCACCATCTCTAATGCAAGGAACAGGCCGCAGAGGCCTCTGGCCTTAGACTTCAGCACCTGTGAAGATCTTCACCTACCATCTGAGTTGCTTGTGTTCAAGAAAAGCAGAATTTTCTTAAAATATAGTCAGATTCTATACTATTTTTATAACTTTGAGAACAGAATTTCTCTGTAATATGTAAGCATACTGTGGACTTTCAGACATCTTATTCTCTAAAGTTGTTTTCATGAAGTTATTATGTATGGAATTGTGAAACTACCTGTGGTGATTTTCATTTATTCCCATTCCACTTCTCTTTTTGCAATCAATGAAGTTATTTAGTAGGAGGTAAGAAAGGGGCAAAAAAAAAAAAAAAGATTAAGGAAGCCTCAATTCAAATATATATTTCTGAAAACTCAAGACACTGAAGTATATGAGTGTGCAAAAATATAAAGACATGCAGAAATAGTTCTAGGTAAGTGTATGGTTGGATGAATAACCAAAATGTGGTGACATTCAAGCTCTTGTCATTAGCATGTAAATAGCTCTGTGACTCAATTTTAGTAAAGAGACCAGATTTATATCCTGTCCCCTTTCTGCAATTAGTAAAATTTTCAAGAAGTTGAATCAAGCCTAAAATAGATACTATACAACCAAGATGTGGCAGAGAATGTTGATTGTACACATAAACCCATTCTCCTTTTTCTTGTAATGATTGAGCACTGATTACCCAGCTCCCAGTATTTCCCAAACTCCCTTGCCATTAGATATAGCCTCATGGCTAAGTTCTCTCCACAAGAGCAGGAATATTGAGTGCCATTTCTCCTTCTGGGCCTAAGACACTGGGCATACATTCCTTCCCACTCTTTTCCCTTTCCCACTGGTTGGAACTTAGATATGGTGCATTCTAGTGTAACCATGTAAACAAAGACTTTACCCTCTTGGATCATGAAGCAATCAGATAGAAGGACCTCGAATCTCTGAATCTGAGTCCTGCAGATGTCTCACTGAATTCTGGACTGTTAATGTGAGAAAAAAAAATTTTTTATGTTTTTTCAAGCCACAGTAGTTTTGGGTGTCTTTTTTACAACAGCCTAGCCTTATACTGGCTAGTTCAGAAGAAAAAGTATGTTATGAAGGGAAAGATATAGTGTTCAATAAGACTATCATCTAATATAAGATTAATTGAATGTTTTATTTTTATAGCTATATTTTATTGAACCCAGAGCAAACACATAGTAGTACAGAAGCCACATTAGTGTCTGTCCCATACTCTAGGGACTTTTCAATGTGCTCTGGTGAAATTCCAACTTCCAATATCCACATCTCTGTGCCTCAGAGCTCTTCTAGCTCTGCACAGGTTCAGACTAATGTGCCAAGGAATTATACCCCTGGGGGCAGCCCTCAACCAATGACCTACCAAGGGCTCTCCAGCCCCTTTGGTATAGTAATTCTAAGGTGTATGCTTTGCACTATTTTTCCAGAGTTTCCCCACAGAATTAAGCTCCAGGTGCTCTTTGCAGTAGCTATCTCATCCATGTACTCTTTGGTTGCTTCCTGTCACTCAATCACTTCCTCCCCTTCCCTACCATAATTCTCTGAAGTTCTCAAATAAACCAATTTCATTTGAATCCTCACCTTGTGGTCTGCTTCTGGGAGAATTCAAATTAAGACAACTAGCTACTTCATATTCACATCTCAGCCAAAACAATTCTCAAGCATAACCATTATTGCTAGATAGTATTATGCTACTTTTATGGATGAAGAAATCAAATTTCTGAAAAGTAACTTGACTAATTAGAATTCAAGTAACTTAAATAACTAGAATTAAAACCTAGGGCTATGACACTGAAGTATTCACACCTTCCAATATACTAGACTCCACCAGAAGTGGAAGTTTTCCAGTTGTCTATTAATGCAACTTTCAATAAAGATGAGGTTGGAAGTTTTATGATTAGAGAATATATTTCAGGAAAATTAGACATAATAGATTTTACACTAGCCTATAATGTTTTGTGTTAAATGAAACTCTTTGATAATACTCTTTGTAAAACGTATTTTTTTTAGATTGAACAGAAAAAAAATGGCAGTTTTTCATTACTTGCTTACACAAATTTATTTAACGTTTTTTAAATTAGTTAGTTAAATACTGATGTGGGCTAATTTTATTGAGCAAATCTGTTTCTTAAGATGGTCTGCATAGAATCTTTCTGATAGCAACCTAGCTCTACTCACTTCCCTATCAAGACTTGCATAGAGAAAAGAATAATAGGTGAGCATACATCAACATGTAAATAATTCATAAGGCCTAGGGCTCAGAAATTTTTTTATTTGAACAAAGAAGTTAATATATCTACTTATGGAATTAATAGAAATTTTATTTTAGAGTTTCAGAAATCAGTCAATAAATACAATTGAGAGATATTTGATGAGACAAAGTTAGCTTGCGTGTGCTTTTCCTAATGCAAGCACTCATAAGACTAATTCTATATAAAGCAAGAATACAGAGAAGGTAGTCAAAATTAAGAGAAGTAAGTTTCTTTATCTTTTTATTGTACCAGCAATTTGATCTGTACTTTCTTGTAGATATTAATTTAATAGTATGCCAGGGAAAAACCCTACAAAGTTGTCACACACAGGCAATACACTGGGTTGACATAATGTTGTAAATAGCATGAAAGCATTAATAAATCCTAGAGAAAAAAAAAAAGCTGTCTGTTTACTCTTCACAACCTCTAGATA